>PTEX01000564.1:1948-85392 GCA_003342815.1 Eudromia elegans
TTCTTTGCCATCGTTGTGGGTTTTCCTTTCCTTACTTGTCCATTGCTGATCCTTTTCTGTCTCCTTATTTTCGTTGCTTTTTTTCTCTCAATTTTCTTTTGTTTTCCTTTCTTTTCCTCTTTGCTTTTATTTTATTCTTTCTCTTCTTTTCTCTGTACCTCTTTTCATGTTTTCTCATCTTCTCTTTTCCTTCTAYCTGCCATTTTCCAGGGAGTGCRTGGAGGACACAGCACGTGGAGCACCACAGGAGAGCTGTGCAGGCAGTGGGGCAGGCTGCTTCTCCAGGGCCTTCTCCAWGACCRGCTCAGGCTGCCCAAGAGCTGCATTGTCAGCCCTGCTGCGGTSCCTGGTGCTGCCTTCCGGGCACTYGCGGATGCACAGGGCTCTGATGGRGACAGGCTTRTGGTATCCAGAGATGTGGATTTCAGCTTTGTTGCACAACTGCATTATTGTCTCTGCTGGAGGTGAGTACTTGGTCAATTTGGTTTAAATGTAATCAGTGTGGTTGATAGATGCATCACTGTTTTGTGTACAGTTGGCTACAGAAGCTGGTGTATCCTAACCATCTTAACCCCACGAGCTGTCATGTTCAGGGTTCTGTTAACTGTATTGATTAGATTCCGCACAAACTAAAGTTCAAGTGAGGACACCTTGCTCACATGCAGAAGCCTGTCTTCAGATGCTGTAATCTTGAGCTGAGTCTCATCCTGGTGCCTTTGTAGTGGACATCAAATGGGTTTTTGATCTCGACCTATGAATCTAGATATACTATGCTATGTATTGCAATGTTACAGTAAATCCAGTGGTAGAGAGCCYAGTCTTGTGTGGAAACACCCTACCCTCTGGTCATGTTACAAAGACGTATTTGCAGTGCAGTGCTAGAGTTTTAAAAACTATTTGGTGGGCCAGCTGACTTTATGCCAGATGAGGTATGGTCTCTACCTCTCCAGTTTTAGGAGGAGGCCAGAATTCCTGCCGTGGTATATGGCTGTCACAAAAGCATGAAGGCCGTGTGAGATCTGTGTGGTATCATCTAGCAAATTCAGTAGGAATATGGTAGGTGCTCACAGTTAAACCAGAACAAAGTTTTACTGCTGTGCGATTGAGCACTAGGCAGAACTACAAACTCATATCCTTCTGAAATACAGCTACAGATATCTCCTCTTGTGGAGTACAAAAATCTTTTGAGAGGCTGCTGATAATTACACTTTTTATTTTAGAGCTCACTCAAAAGAAGGCAATTCCAGTGGCTAGGTACCTGTTAGCCTTGTTCTGAGCTTATAGTACTGTGATAGTATCATTATCACTTCTTTCTTCAACACCTGGTTTTCCAGAAAGATTTCCTTTCCAAGTATTTAAAAGGCCCTCAAAGCTTTTGAACTCTGATGGAATCATAGCCTGAAGTGGTCTGGCTGCAAAATGAGAAGCCACTGAATAACAAAAATGTTGAAATTTCACTCTCCATAGGGATTACCAGTTTCATTAGCCTCAGTGAAAACCACATTTCACTAAATGTAGACCAGCAACAGAGCTCAATAGAGATAATGCATTTAATAGATGCTCTGGGCAGTGAAGTTGAAACTATTTCAAGTAATTTTCTTCAGTGTTGGATGCAGCCATCCTGTAATTTTCCTGATAACTTTGCTTTTTTCTTTCTTTGCACAGCAACTGTTACTCTTCCAAGGCAGCCAACATTCTCCATGACAAAGCTGTATCATCATTTTACAGTCTAATGTTTTATCATCAGCAACTAATATAATGTCACAATATGATAGCACATGTACCTCACAGATATATTTTTTTCCCAATTCTGTGCTTGTGTCAAACACTGCTGAAGAATGTAAAGGAGTTTTTTCCTCATCATAACTCTACCAAACCAAAAGCAGTTATAACCAGGTGGGATAGCAATAAAACTAGACATATTCTCTTCAGAAAATGGGGATGACGTATTGTGTACAAGGCAAGAGAAATGTTGTAACAAGATAAGAAGTCATGGCACTGGAAAAGTAAAACAAATGCAGTCTATTTTCTTCATAGAATTGCTAATTACAGAAGTATGAAGCTGAATTACATTGTATCAGGAGTAGGGGTAAATGTCTACACATTTATCTCACTTTTGGTGGCATCTCTGTGTTCAGTGCTCTGCCCTGAATTGTTGTTACCTTTGAAAATGCACAGTTAAGCTCAATTACCTAGAAAATTGGAATTGTTTGATAGTTACGGTGATGTGGCTTTATGGTGCACTGCTACCTACCTGCTGCTCTCTTGGTGGCAACAGTGGTCAAATGGTAATAAAACTAAATAAGTTTACTTGAATGTTTATGTCTGCAAAGATTCATTTTCAGCAACACATTTTATGAACACTTCTTCCAGATTAAATGTGCATTTTTTTAGGGCAAAAACTGTTTCCATGTTATTGATCTGCATTTTACATGGCTGGGTGGTACCTGAAAATTTCAAGACTCTTGCACATCATATCTGATAAAAAGCTTTTTATGRGAGACTTTCTTTCTTAATAGAGACTTATGTCCCCTGTGATTGTTGTGGAGGGAAATAATGATCTTTCCCACATTGATACACAAGTGGGGACATCACACAGAATAGTGTCCTAATTTAGAAAAGATGAACTGATCTACAGTGCTTTGCTTTTTTTTGAAGTTGCAGCTGATTCACCAAGTTGGTTAGAATTACAAATCTTAGAAATAAATATGCTTTTGACATCAATGTTCATTAACTGGAATTATCTGAAAATAATACTAATGAGATCCCTACGTTTTTTACCAGCTTTTTGATTCCCCCTTTGTGCAAAGGCAATGGTAGCCAAGACATTTGTTTGCTTCCAGACGGCTAACTGTCTAGGAAAGAAGTGGCTTGTTGCTGAGGTTCATTTGGATTTGTTGGTTGATTAAAGCTGTGGTTTTAATGGCTGAAACAGTGATCTTTAGATAACTGTTGGAACTAAGTCAATGCAGCATTGAGTGCCTGYTCCAAACAGTGGATTATACATTCCATTAGTGGTGGATGCAAAGTGGATATTGCTTAAAGGATTTGGGGAGAGGAACTTTATATTCTGCTCTAATGAGTTGCATGAGTTGTGCAGCAGAATTTTTCTTGTATTCCTTGACCTCTTTGGAAGAGTAATGACTAAGGGGAAGAAATACACTTAGTATGGGCAGGTAGATCTCAACCGTCTTTCATCTAGCTGAGGGTGAAGTAGAGCCTATTCCCATTTAGCAACTGTGGGAAAAGCAAGCCCCAGTCTGCAGTGTGGAGAATTACGTGTTGCCTATTAATTTCCCAGGAGCTTCAGTTAGATTCTTCTTTATTTTGCTCCCTCGATTGTGGTGAAATGTTATCATTCATTCTGTAACAGGCACCACATTCCCGCTAGAGATGACAGGGCGGTGCAGTGATGCAATCTCTGTCAGTGCTGTGATCTCTGTCGCATCCCCAGTCTGCCTCCCAGGGTAGCTGCCAGTCTTCATAAATATTAACAAATCACCTTTACCCCTGAGCCCTCCCTATTCTTTGAGCTTTCCTCATTYTGCTGTATATAAATCCACTTCCTCCAGGGTTTTCTTGACCTCTGTTTTCTCTCCTTTCCCATCAGCCTATTTATCTTCACCTCTTCCCTCTATACCTCTCCATTTGATATGCTGCCTCCTCCAGGTGTGGACCTGCAAGGATGGGGATGCAGGACGTTAGTGTTCTTGGCAGCAATGGAAAGAGAGCTGAGTATGTTTTTCCTCCTTCAGGTTTCTTTAGAGGTTTCTCCACTTGGTGCTTTTGAATTCCCTGGCTGAAAAGACTAGAAAACACAGCTGTTGCCACTTAAAACACAGTGAAATGCAGATGAGATTGAAAAGCTCTATATGAAGACCACATGTTATTAGTACTGGTAGAGGTAGTTGTTTAACTTCCCTTTTTAAAAAGCAGCACCAGTCATTCTTCTGTGTTATGCACTTGGTTGTGTCCCTCACAGAAGAGAGCGAGTAAACTAGGATGCTACCATCTTTCTTAGGACAACAGTTTAAGGTGTTGATTTGTATTTGTTTCCCCTAGATGGAACTGACTATAAATCAGCACATTTGCTCCCTGTAGTAAATGTGTTTTCTATTATTATTCTGTCACATCAGAGATTGTCTGTTGTTCATTGAGATACTGCTAATATTGTGGCACCTTCATTCCACTGCTTTCCTGAAGCAGCTACCTCTTGTTTACCCTGTTAAGATGAATACAGTAAAAACCCTTTAGTAGGATTTCTTAGAATAATCATGACCACAATACTTTTACTTCAATGGATTTTACTTCTGCTGGCTTTGCTGGCATTTCTTATTCAATCACATTTTTATTTATGAATAAAAAGCATTAGTTTACAAGAAAAAAAAATACATCTGGAGGTAATTGTTGCAAGGCAACATAAACAGCAACTTAAAGCTCTTGTTACCAGAATGCAAACAAAAATCAGAAGTAAGACCGATGATGGTTTGCATATAAGGTTGCTGTCTCTTGGAATGTTACGAATACTCTTTTCTTTGCCAGTACTGCTGACTCTGTGGGTTGATCCTGAAGTGCAGATATCATTAAAAAGGGCAAGAGCCCACTTCTGGGTATCTTCTCTACTCCAAGGAAGAGATTAGAAGGACAGAATGGGTGTCAGAAGGACATTTACTCCAGACCAGTTGTCCACCTTGCCACTTCCAAGGGATCTGAGTAGTTTAAAGAAATTTGTGGAAGGAATCTTTGTAGTGAATGTAACCTTCTACTTTTTTTAAAAAAAAATTATTATTATCATCATCATAATCATCATCATCATTATTATGGTGGACTCATAGACCCTGAAATCTCAAGTGTACAAATTTATATCACAAGACAGCCTCTGTTCCACACAGATTTGAGTGTAAGGCTTAACTCATCCTCATATGAAGACCTTGGAATTCTGTGCAAGACTGGGGCCTAAATTAAGATTGGAGCCTAAATGAAGAAAACCAACAAGCTAAGGAAGGGCAAGTGTAGATGTCAGTCATTGGAACATGTAGAGTGGTATTCCAGCAATGTGACCTACTTACTATATAAAAAAACTTAGATATTCCAAATGTTAATAGTCTCTGGCTGCTCCTATATTATATTTAACTTGAATGCCCCCCCAACACTTGAAATTGTGTGWCTGTGTTACAAACAGTTCTCCTGGAGATGGAGCTCACACTGTCTACACATGCCATCTGGCTTAGTGGCAGGCCTACACAATGACATCCTCCAAGAACCTTCAGACATCTCCTTTTGCTCCCCTCCATGGCATGATGCTATCCTAAGGGCAGATCAGCACAGCAGCCTGCAGTGCATCCATGCAGCAAGTGAGTATGACCTTAAGTAYGTTCAAAATGTGGAGAGGTTCTGTGCTGGGAGTGCTAGCTGCCTTTCTGTGGAGCTGCCCGTGAAGTGGCTCATGCAGGAATGTGCTGCGGAGGGTTGACAAGTTGAGCTTTGAACTTGGGCTTCAGGCTGTTTCTGCACAGAGCGGATACACATCTATTAAACCCCACTGGCCACTTGGTCAGGCAGTTGCTGGACTCGTTAGCTGAGAAGTTATTGTTAGCACCACACTGGAACTGAAATGAGCATTTTAAAGTGCATGGTTTCCTTTGACTCCCCAGACCTCATTTTTTGGCATTCTATTYTAACTGTTATATTCAGTTATGTTCTCTTTTATAATGTTATTGTGCAGTACCTCTTCTTTTTATGTTTGCTGTAGCAACAAAATCCTTGCGATGACAGTTCATATCAATGTTAGAAACTCAGTTCCAAAACCCTGATCTTTTAAAAATCACTGTTTATTACAAATGACCCTGCTTCATTTATAATGTAGAAATCAATTTCAAGTAGTATTAAGAACATTCCAGAAGACAAAAAGAAGGTCTACTCTTAAGGCTGGTGAAAACCAACATCAACAAGAAAAGAATTATCTGTCAAATTGAATGTATCTGAATGCTGATAATAATTACATGACACAGTCTACTTAAATCTAGTCATACTCCATCACTTCCATGATGAAGCAAGCCCACCAGGATCAGTATCAGATATGATGGAGTTATATTGCAAAACATTTATTTATTTGTGAAGACTTAGCATACACTTATGAAGTATTTGTGTTTTAGGATTATGCCAAACTGAGCCACCTCAAGTTCTCCATGAACTGTAATTTCTCCTTCAGTCACTTACATATTGTTCATTTCTAGGGGACTAGAAAGGTGTTTTTCTGGTCTCCCACTCACTTCCTGGTGAAGGCCTAATTATAATAGGAGTGTGATACACCTATTTACACATATCACATAGTTTTCCCTTGAAAAATATGCACTCTTTATAGCATTGAGAATTTCACTCACTTAAAACCAGTCTGAGGTATAATACAGGCTATAAAATTGCAGTTATGACACATCATAGATCAATGTTTAAGAAGACACAATGTAAAGTATATTCCAAAACTTTATGCTTTTTATTAGGTTTATAATTGGCTTGTGCTAGCTCAGAATGTGAATCTCTTAAATTTCTTTTGCTAGTTAGACAATTTGGCTGCTTACTCTTAGATGTCTATCACTGAACAAGCTGACATTTATGTGCTTGCTGGGGATGCACAAGTAGAAAGAATCCAACATTAAAAAACCATTCAGCAAGGATAAAATCAGATCTACAATAACTTAGGATGCATCACATTTCATTTCACAGACTATAAATGTTTTTTAATTGTTGTTTTGTACCAATTTCAGCTGCTGTTTTAGCAAACACCTATTCTGTTGGAAAAAATGTTCAGTAGGAAAGCTGTCCTAGCAGAAGTCATGGAGTTATTTGCCTCAATAACCATCCTTAATATTTATTTATTTATCATTGGAGCTAAAAAGCCTTCCTTTTTTATCTATGATTGAAAACTGTAGAAAGTTTTGTATAGGGAGAGGGAGAAATGGCAGAAGCTCACTAGTGCTTTTCACAGAAACACTATTTGCTGTTAATATTTCTTGACTCCAGCTCTCAAAATATTTCTATAGAAACAGCTGCTCTGGTCATGTTTCTTCAGTAAATTAAAATCCCAGAAAAAGCTGGAAAATAGAATTTGCAAGGTGCAGTGTGTCCTTAGTTATCATTTCTTATGACTTGAGGTATTCTGAGTGGATTTCAGATCAGAGCATGTGAAATGAGATGAGTAAAAGTCTGTTCTTAGAAGCTGTTGTTCATCAATCAATTAACACAGAAAATTTTAAAAATTTCTAATCTTCCTGCTTCAGTTATATTGAATTAAACTGTGACACCCAGGCAGTTAAATTTTCACCTTGAAATATACACTTTGATACAGTATGTGAACATCCATCTGCTTTCTGAAGTGAGCAGATGTGGCCACTTTTACTGCAGTATGAAATAAGAAAACATACTCTGTCTTTTTCTCCTAGAAAAATGCAATATTATCATATATATATGCATATATATGAATATATATATTCATTTTTAAGGAAGACTGGATGTATCTAAATGAAAATTAGCTGAATTCTGCTAAAGGTAATGTAATCTTCATTTTGTAATTGGTGCCACATCTGCGATTTTTAGCTGTTTAAGTTTTATGTGTTTAATGAATCTACRTGGCTGTTTTAGGCTAAAGAACATGTACTTTGAGCACAAGGTCTGCACTGTCCTTCATTTTTCTGATTTGTCTGAATTAATGCAGGGTATTTCTAGAGTAACATGGGCATCACTGACTAAAGAGCCCTTTACCCTAGATAGCACATTTTAATTACATGTTTAAGTGTTCTATCAAAATATTGCCAAATATGTTTCCATGTTTAACTGCTTGAGTTAAAAATCACAGAAGAGTTTAGAGTTTATTTTTACTAGTTCATAAGTTTTAGAATATCTCAGTATATATTTAATTTTAGAAATGGTAACATTTTTATATCAATATTAAATATTTAAGCTAAAGTAATTTTAGATGCACCTTTTATCCTTATGTTGGCAATATCATCAAAGTCTGTGATCAAAGAGCAAATCTGAATATGTGAAAGGTTTTTCTGTCAGCATAAGGCACTGCTTTATTAGGTGGAGACTTTTCTGACATCCTGACATTCTGAGTAAGATAAGGTATACAGGACTAGTGTTGGATTTAAGAAATGCTTACCAATACTGAAAATTGGTAAGTATATCTGCATATGCCTGTATTATTTATGCAACATGAGCAAGGAGTCTTGAAAATTTGCTTTCCGGGTGCATACTTGAAGTTGTAGGGGTTAATATGTAGGACTCCCTTTTTTGAGAGAATTTTGTTTAACATGGATTCAATCTTGCTTATGTGAATACATAAATATAAAGGCAAACTGGGGAAGACTGATTTATTGGAATAACAGCTGCCACCACTACTGATAAGTGCTCAGCATCACCTTCTCTAGCTGCTGTTAAATTGCCTACAATTCTTTCGGTTGGGAAAGTCAATAAAGATAACTCAGTATAGCAATCTGCGGAACCAGGGAGAGGAGTGTGGGTTGCAGGGGGAAGATCTGAAAGAACATCCATAAACTAATCTGCATGCACATGGCCTTAGTGTTAATTGCAGTCTCAGCACCAGTGTAAATAGTTTCCTTATTAAAGGGTGAGGTTAGTTTTATAAATGTGGAATCTTGTTGCATTGCTGTCCAGTACATGGTGCAGCAATGATTCCAGAGAGACATCCCTCCCCCTTCAGCTATGATTAACTACGGAGTAAAGCTAGGAGTAAACAGATGGCCTGGAGGGACTCTCACAACTGTGGTGGTATATTTTCAGATAAAATAACCTACTCAAACAAAGAAGTGGTTAAAAAATAATTGAGTATATGCACAAAAGGATAAAGAAGAGAAAATGGCAGTAAAGGGTTTTTTACTGTCCTTTTGGGGAAAGTTTGAAGAGAAGTGAATGAGATGCTGTTGTGTCTGAAATGCCGGAAAGACCGATAAAAGTATTTGATGAGTAATGTGGTCCCACACAAGGAGGTCGTGGTCAGAGGCTGTTAGTGCTGTTTTTCTTATTTTCTGCTTAAGCAAAAGAGGAAATAATTATACCAAGAGCTGATAGCCCTTGTAGCCCTGTGAAACTCTGGAAACATTAAAGAATCCTTGTTTAATGATAAAATTGTATATGGGAGGCAGGATTCTCACAGGAAAGTCTGCCAAGGGACAAACATCTAGCACAACGGCATAGCTCCCAATAACCAAGATTGGTTTTCCAATTGTTATCCAAATTAACCAATAACCCACCSTCCAGGGAAACTATCAAAGCAGTAGAAGCTACTGCAGAAAAAATGAGTGTACTGGCTCAAATTAAGGGAAGACAGCAAGTAGCAGACATTCAGGCTGTGATCTAGGGTTGACACTAGAAAGCAGCATGAAGAGCAGAAAGAAAAATGCCTTGTCTGCGGGCAAGGATGAGAAAATAATTTTTATCCCAATGCTGAAACTGCTATCGGCTTAATAAGCAACAGTGTAGGGAGTGAAAGAAGCCTGTGTAAGAAATGTCTGCCATGTGAGTGCTCAATCCCCAAACTAATATATATTCATGGCAACTAATATTTACAGCTATGTTATTAGACTGGCAGCCAATTAATTTCCAGACCTGTTATAATACCAGCTGATAAGTGAGACTGATAAGGGGTTAGACTTAGGAAGGATATCTACAGTGTGATGAAAGACAGTAAAACTTTATGAAATCAATGAAGCATAGACTGTCCATAAGAATCCCACAAAATATGGTATGTTTTTGGTTAGAATTTGTACTAGTCCAAATGCAGATGTACCTCCTACTGTTACACAACAGCAATRAAGTTCTTGGTGGAGAAAAGAAATGAGCTGCATTTTAGCAGCATCCAAATAGGRGGCTGATGTGTATTTCAAGAGAAAAAGCACATATAGTGCAGGTAATTATGGAAGTATGTTTACACATGTAGTTTCTGAGACAATTAAATGTTTTTGAAATTCCCTCATGAAGGAATTTGCAAACCTATCAACAGACTACCAAGTTGCTAAAGAAGTTACCTACAGCAGACTATAGTGCTATTCYAGCTCCATGAGGAGTAAGAGACTCTTCAGGTAATATCAGAACCTGCAATGAAGTCACACTTAAAAGAAATCACTACTCGAAGACTGAGGACGTATGTCTGCCTTAGGACAAAAACAAAACAAAACAAATCCTCATTTTAGGCAAAGCTGAGTATGAGTTTTAGCCCACTAAGCCAATGCAGCAACCTCTTGATACCATTTTACTGGCATTGCTGATCATGAGTAGCTTTAATTTCTTGTACATCTTCAAAGGGGTTCCAGTGTCAAGTGAATCAGCACCTAGAGAAAGTCCTAGGAACAGAACTGATTACATTCTTATTGCAGGCAAAGGAGACATCAAGGAACAAGCAAAGCAGGATCATAATATCAAGTGGCAACAATTTCTAAGTAAGTACTGGGAGAAGAAAAAAGCCTGAACACAGCAGAGGTAAAGGTAAGGAGAATCGGCCTTTATAGACTTCTAGGAAATAATGGCCAGGCCTTGAAACACCATTAAGAATATGCAATACTGATGTATATAAGAGGATCCAGTGATCTCTAGGGATGAATTACTGCCTTCTCAGATACTGCACACTCTCATTGCTGCACACTTACAAACATAATTAAGACCAATTGGAGAGCCTGTCTGGTTGGTAGGCATAAATATCTAATAGAGGGCATGTGTGGAACTGGATGATGAATTCAAAAACTGTAAGCAATAGGAGATTTTACAAACCTCTGTTCTGACACAAGATTAGAATAGACTTCTGGTAACAGTCCCTGCTATATAACACCACATTTCTGGGAAGTACCTGTCTGAAGGAAATATAGACAAGAGGTCTGGTCAGCGAAACCCAGGTATGCTTTTTTGCAAAGTACATACCTATCCTGAAATCACCGTGTTGAGGCTGTGCTCCACACTGCCCTGCAGCTGCATGTAACAAGTCAGCCTCAGCTGGGCTTTGAGCCCAAGGGCACCTTCTCATAGCTAACACAAAACAAGGGCATGGCAGAACTGGCAGTCAAAACACTCCAGAGAGTGTTAATTTAAAGCAAAACAGAAAGGAAGGGAAGCAGGAAGAGATTCTGACAGATAAACAGGGAGTGCAATGGAGCAGATAAGGGGGCTGCTCTGCTCAGCAAGCGGCTTAGTGCAGTACGATAGATAAATGATGGTTCTCAGGACTGTGTGCCAGATGATCTGGTTTGAGTTCATGCAATGTAAAGGCAAAAAGTAGCAGTACGAGGTGTATGTGGGATACTAATTATTTGAGTAATTGAAGTGAAATTGCAGAAAACAACAGGATAATGGTAAGTGTGTCCAGCACAACTGGACAGAGGGGTTCAATCACTTGAATCTGGGAAAAAAAAAAAAAAAAAGGCGGCTCAGAAGACAGCTGACATAATGCAGAAGAGGCAGAGAAAGTGAAATAAGAGCAAAACAGAGAGTACATCACTGTATAGAATCAAGGGAGCTTGTTCTCCCCAAACAGCAGCTAAGTAAGCCAGAAACCAGCTTAAAAAATAATGTTTCTCCTCTTAAAATAATGCATCCCAGTGGGCTGGCTGGTAAGTCCACATCCCTGTAGCTGACTGCGTATTAGTAACTTCTGACTGACTCAGCCAGGTAGCGCTGGCGTAAAAGACACAGAAGCCTCAAAAGCAGACTGTAATTGGGAAGCACATATTACAAGAAGGTGCTCTGTGAGTGTCAATGTTTGAATGCTTGTTGAGGTTGAAGCATCTCTCTAAATAGATTCCTTAAACTTCAGTTTAGTTTTAGAAAGAAGAGTCCTTCCTGCATTGGGTGGCACAGCGCACGATATATTAAGCACTCAGACACTCTATAAAAGAGGTGTAGAAGGAAGAGGTAGAAGCTTCTAGTTTGTAGAGTCATTCAAAACCATCTGCTGCCTTGTTCAGAGGAGTGGTACTCACATGAGCCTGAGAAAGGAGAGAAATTTTTATGAGACTTCTGATCCTGAAGTGCTATCTGGTAATTCATGCTACATTCACTTTGGTTTTGGATTGTTAGTGTTTTGGGTGATTTAAAAGCTAAGGTATAAATGCAAGTGCTTAAAAAATACTCCTTCTTTTGGAGCTAGACAAGACTATGAAGTATTCCAAAAGAATATTAAGAAATATTAGGCAAGTGAAGAATATCGTAGTAGGAAAAAAAAATGTTAAATACAGTTTACACAAAATAATGGATATTGGAAGAAATGTGTTAGAACTGCTTGCATACACTGAGAAGTCTTAAATTGACAGCAGTTCTTCAGTTGAAAATCTGTATTGTTTCTGTGACCAGACCATTGAAAACATCTACATGGATATGAAAGAAAGAGGATCATGAAATATGAAATAAACTGAGTTTAATATAAACATCTTAAATAAACCAATAATAACCTTCATTGCTGAATGAATAGATGTTCATTTTGATCACTTTGTTTCACATAGGTCGTAGGCGAAATAGGAAATTCAGAGAATAATAATGAGAATTATTAGAGTCATGGAAAGACTTCCATTCTTGCAGAGATTAAAAAGATTAGGGTATTTACGTAAAAGCAGAGATGAAAAAGAGGTGAAATGAAAGAGGTGTATAAATTATTAATAGTTTAGAGAAGGTCAAGAGGTTGCCCTGTTTTAACTCTCTCAGAATACAGGAACAAAGAGTTTGCAATGAGATCTTAGCCTTCCAATTTAAGACTGATAACAAGAAATCCTTTTAACATAAATGTGGCCTCATTGCCTCAAAATTTGAACTTCATAGGATTAATTAAAAGGTCTGACATTTCTCTCTACCTTTGGTAATCACCGAATATTATAGTATCTGAGTGTTTAATAGTCCTGAATGTATTTATCCTCACAAGAGGCTTCAGGCGTAGGAAAGTATTACCTTGCCCTTGTCCAGAGAGGGGAATTGGTACCCAGATGAACTCTCTTGTAGAATATGAAACAGAATCTATGTGGCCTAAATGTCAAAACTGATACCTTAACATAAATACCTTAATATATGGACTTTTCTTATTATTTATTTATATTGGTCATACCCAGTCCTACTGATGTAGTTGGCCACATATCTTCCTATGGAAGCACTTGAGATAAATACCATGACTCTTCCATTATCACATGGTCAGCACTAAGGCACTATCTGAAGGATATGCACTGGCACAGTAAAGTAGATTAATCTTTATGGCATTGGATTTACTGAACAAGAGCAAATCAATGGAATTAAGCATATTTGCTAGATCTGATGCTTCCCTGATACAATGGAAATATTGCTGATGCATTGTGCAGCATATAACTATCCATTGCTATCAGGGAAGTCCTTGGGTATATTCAAGGAGTAGCTATCCTCCAGGATATAAGCTTTTAGGATGGAATCTAACCTCTGCATAGGCAAAGGTGAGAAGGGAACCTCATGCATCAATATGATATTGAACATTTGCTTATCAAAGAAAGAAAGTTTCTTGCCAATTTTTAACTCTTGTGTTTATTATTTCCTTGTGGCTACTGTTGAGGACAAGATAACAGATTAAATGCACCATTATTCTGATTTGTTAGAGCAATTTGTAAGTAAGATATAAGCAGGTAAAAATGTAACAGTGAACAAGTATTTATTTGGAGGAGTGAATGAAAACCCAGCTTTTAATGTTTTGTCCTTCTGTGCAGCCTATTTTTGCTGATCCTGGTTTTAAAAAGATATTACACAGATGCACATATCTTGCCTTAATGGCCAGAACATGATATTTTTATTATTTAACTTGCATTTTTTCTTTTTGCTTAACCTTGGAAATGCAAGAATGTGGGGCTGTAAAAACTCCTGGAAGGCATTATGTGTCTGTGTGTTGGCCCAAGGTGAGAGAAGCTTTCATTACAGGGCTACATTATGATGTGGTGATGGATAATTGCCTGTCTTGCAAGAAATAATAAATATACCACTATACAGTTTAGATCTTCTTTTCACTGGGTGTATAATGCACTCTTCTATAATGGCAAAAATGACAAATTATGCAAACAGAGTTGTTATTATTTTTATTTCTGTCCATCTCTGCATTTTTTGGTTTGTAAAGCTTTAAAAAACTCTAAATACTCTAAAACTTTGCCAAAAAAACAGTTAAAATACATATGTTATTGTGAGATTTTTAAAGAAACTCTTCTTGCTTCTAGTTCAAGACTGTCATTGTATACTCTTGGGCTTCACATCCTTTACAGATAAGCAAACAGTGCAGATATACACCCAAGAAAAACTACCTGCAGCTTCAGCTTCAGTGCTCTGCTATTATATCAGCCATGTTCTTGTGCCTCTTCTAGTGCCTCCTCTTCACCTGTTCTTTGTATCTGCCTTTTTTCTAATGAGTGACTTGAACCAGAACTGGCATTGTCCCCATTTTCCAATGCCTTCCATAATGGCACGCATGCTTCTTGTGTCCATTGAAAATACCTCAAGTAATACATCCACATTTTGTCTTTGTTCTTTGGACAATTGCATTGGTCATAACCATTCTGCAGTCTCTTCCTGAGCACACCCCCTGATCTGCGTGGGGATCAGGCAGCTGAAATCGTGCCCTGGCACAAGAGAGGATCGAGGCTCTAGTTTCCTGATAAATCTGTTCCTCCCAGCTAAGAGAGGTCCTTTTCTTCAGGCATTGCCTGCTCTGACTTCTACAGCATAAGATTTGTGCCTAGGTTTTCAAGTGAATAGTGCTGCAGCACACACACTTCTCTCCATTAATCCTGTTCCCAAGTTATTCCAGTTCTCTGCAGCAACTTCATTTTCTTTTGTATTGACAATGCTTTTTTGCTTCCTGTCATTGTGTCCCTTACTTTTATGACAYGATAGTTAATGGAAATTTAAAAAGAACTGGTCTCCAAACTGATCCTTGAGTAACTCTACTAGTTACTTCCTAAAGAGTCAAATTGTCCCTTCCAACACAGCCAACTATTCAAAATCGTATTGACATTTTTACTTTAGCTGGACCCCTCTTATAGATCTTCTCTTGCTTTGTTTTTATCCACCGTTACTTATTATTTTCTGACATAGCCCTTTACCAGGATTTTACTGAAATCCAGACAGAAGAGATGTAAGGATTTTCCTTTAAAAACATTTATGTTTAAAACAGAATGCCATCAAGTTTAGTCTAGCCTTATCTTTCCTTGAATCCATTTTGTGTTTTGGCCTTTTGTCTACCCGCATCATTTGTTCCAAAGCACAGTTTTCCACTGAGGGCCAATAGCTCTGCAGTGATGCACTGGATCCCTGTTTCTGTCCCCACAGAAACTTCATAAATGCAAGGTCACTAATTGCTGTAATCTGCTCTTTTGATAACTTGAAATTTTCATTAATCATATTTTCTTGTGAATGCATGTGCCAAGTCTTTCAGAATGCCCTGCCTGAAACTGGCAGATACCCTATAGGTTACATGAAGCTCCCTGAGTTTTATCTATCTGTGCTTCCTCTGTGGTTATTACCAACTCTTGTTTGCATTCCCACTATTCAGCTTTTCTTTGCCCCCAGCTCAACCTCATTGCTCTTTTTGCAACCTGATAAAGTATTAATTTAATTTTTAGGCCTATTCATCTTRTTTTTCACCCTTTGACACAAATCAGAGAAACTGCTAAACTTAGAGACTATCATTATTAGAGGCTTGTTTCAAAGGATCCACTCCATTGAGCTCTCTCTCATATCTCATTTCAGCCAGTTCTTCTGTAACTGAAGACATGGAAGAAAATCCTTGTCCCAAGAACATTTTCCAAATATTCTAGCTGATACAACTCTTAACTTTTTCCATAGCTTTTTGGGTCCTCAGTTCGTATATCTATGTGTATATATATGTTTGCATATATAAAAGCAAAATTGATAGCTTGACTCACATGTAAGACTTAGTCTGGGGCCTCTCGATCCTTTTTTTTAGCACTTTGTTATTGTGTGAATTTAAATGGCAAGTAAGCTCCTCGAAGGCATGCCTGGCCTAGCCTTTCTTTAGGTGGCTGCTGTCTTGAACTTTGTTTTTGCTGTTAGCATACCTGGCACTTTTGCACTTGGGCTCATCTCGCTCCTGCCTCCCTCCTCTGAGCCCTTAGTCAAACTTTCCCTTGTGTCGTTTGCAGTCATGGTTTAACGCCGAGTTTAATATTAGACCTATGTGGCTGTGGATATTACCCGTGGTTCTCTGTGCTTTTTTAATGTTTTATTTCTGTCTTGAAGGTTCTCTGCAGTCTGCGGGTGATATGTTGATAAAAGGCGCTTCCTGCRTTGCTAAAAGAACTGAGCTGGGGCTGGCTTGTCACAGCAAGAGTGTAGCTTATCAGGATCAAACTTCGGCTTGACAACCCTGATGTAGTTCTGTGAGCTCAGCATCCCCGTTAAAATAAGCAGTGCTTTTATTTCCTCTCACTGTAACCTACACTAAGTTTCCTGCTTCAGTGTTATGATACCTTCCTTGAATCATCCTCTATGTGTACATGTGGCTCTTTAGTACCGTGATAGATTTGYGGCACTCATATGTTCATTTTCCACATGAAAATGAGGCAAATATGTACAAATATGTAAGCAGTTCAAAGTGAGGTAAATCACCAGCATCTTCGTTGACTTGGCCAGCAAACTGATGGTGAATTTTCTCTGTATTATGATAGAATGATAGCTGTGCAAAAGACCACACTGTACATCATCAAATAGGCACTCATGACATTTCTAAGAGCCTCACATTTGTCAGCTGTAAATCATATGTAGGCTGGAAACAAACATTTTTTTATCTGACCCACTATCATTGGATTTGAAGTGGGTTTGGCATTTAATAATAAAAGCACATGTATTTTTTTCTGGTTTATACTCAGCATTTTAAATAAAAATTCTTATATGATCCTGGGGATTTTTTCAGACAAGCATTGACTACTGATCATGAGCAAAGATAAACATCTCAAACAGTTTTCACACATTTTTTTTTTCAAAATAATAAACAYTTTCCCACTATAGTAATGACTAATCACATGAGAAATGTCCTACTTTGCTCTGAAAACAAACCTGATGTTAGGCAGAGGCATCCTCTCATTTTGGTTCAGGAGSACTAGGGTTTTTTTATTCATAGGTAGAAGGGAGAGAGAAAGAAATGTGGCTTTAGACTTAAACTGACACTGTAAATGTTATTTTCAATTTGAGGCTGGTCCTAAATCTCTGTTGATGTGACTCATTAACAGGACTCTTCACAAGTCAGGATTATTCACTCAAGTAAATGAAGTAAGATGAAGCCATTATCTTTTAAGGCTAAAACCTATAATGATAAAACCTGTGAAATAGACACTTATAATAGAACCATTAACAATCTTTAATTACAGTAGAACTACCCGCCACAGCAGTACTATATGGTAATACATACTCATTTTTTGTCTGCTGTTTCAGTGTGACATATCATTATGGAAGGAGTGTTTAAGTTCTATTTTTAGATTTAAAATTTTGCAGACACAGAACCGCCAAAGCTGGAAAAGCTCTGTGAACAGCTCTCGTATTATTTTAGGCAGCCTGAACAGAAAAGAACACACAGAAAAAAAATAATTGCGKCTTTTGGTTAGAGGGGCACTCTGTGGGGCCTAGAGGGACACAGGGTCAACTGCTGCGTAGCGTTCATTTGCCACATGGCCTTGGGGATAGAACAGTCTCTGGCCTCGTTTGTTAGTACCGTAGATATAGCCGTTCCAATTAGGTGCTAAAAAGTGTTTGAAAGCAAGTTGCGGGCCACTAACGATGTGATAGTTACACAGTGTGTGTCTTGCCCAGGACTGCCAGACCTTGTTTCTCTGTTCAACCTGCTTGGAAAAATGTGAAGTGTGTTTTGGGATCAGAGGAGACYAAATTAATTATTGCTCCTAATTCTCCACTTATTGTATAGGGAGACAAGCCTAACAGTCTCAGAATAATACATACTCAGAATAATACAGTGAATAACTGATTGATCCTGGGCTTAGATGCCTTAGTAGGCTCTTAAGTCCTCTCCCGTGCACTGTGATAGGCAGTTTTAGATATCCTGTATTCCTTGTGGTGTCTGTTCATTTGTCTGTCTTGGAGGACTGTTTTATTAATAAACCTATTATCTCTCTATGGATAGAAACTAATGAAAAATGGTATCTGAAAAACATTGCCATAAGGATGCTCAAGAATTTAGGTCATAAATTTTCTGATGAAACATTCTTTTGAAAAAAAAAAAAAAGAAAAAGACGTCGTAAAACTAAGACTTCCTACATATGTATACACTGATCTTCATGAAATGCCTGTGGAGTTTTCCAGGAGCAGAAACAGAGGCAGACAGACTCACGTCTCCTCTCACATTTTGCACTTGAGGACATTTTTCTGGAGTACGGAACACTGTCAGGTCAGGGACACGTATTGGCTCAGSTACCAGCTCTATGGACTTCTTAACAGCTATAGTAAAAGTTGTATTGYCTTTGTTGGCTGGGTATTGACTGGTCGGGGTGCTTGCTCTTGCCTGCATCTCTCTCTCTCAGAAGCCTATCATTTACATATTGAGTCACTAAATGAATGATCTTGTAACTTGTTCAATATCATGCTTTCTGTAGAGTAACAAAAAGTAAATCAATCTACATAAGATCTTAARTACAACACCTGGTTTGTTCATGTTTTTAAAGACTTTTTAAGACCCTTGTCTGATACAGACGTTGTCTCCTGTTTCTCATTCCCCAATACAGTTTGATTCTTCTCTGCTAGATTAGTGGTGTTTTTTCAGTCCTAGCTTATGCAAATTATTTTTCATTTGTGCTGTGACCATTCTGGCATGCACAGACTATTCTTGTTTTAGTATTACAGACTGCTTATAAAAAGGCAAACAGTGTGATATTCTTGTAAGGTAATACTCAAACAATGGGATTTTTGATTCTGTTAAGTGAACTAAAATTATTTGTGCAAATAGTGCACAAAACCATCACTGCCTTGTATAAATCAAGGTGAAAAAATTTTTACATGTATTCTTAATGTGCAAATCATGTTTGTTATAATAAGGGTGCCTTGATGTGACCCGTCTGAATAATGTTCTGCTGAGGAGTAAAGAAYAGAACTGTACAAATATAGGAGACCTGAGAATGAACGTAGCTTTTAAAAGACACTAAAGAAGAGTTTCATTTGCTGGACTTCTTAAAATACATTTAGAATAGTTGTTCATTTTTTAAGATAAAAATTTTCATCTTCCTAAATAGGAAAATAATATACATACACGTATATTTATATATGTAGCTCCAGATACAACCTTAGAGCATTCCATTTGCAATTTTTTATGACAATACAATTTTCCTAATTCTGTTTCCTAATTCTTTATTGCCCAACATTCAAAATGTTGCTTCTGGTTCTGCTGTGGTCCATACATCTCCAACTAAAACATACTTTAAATCTGTCTCTTTGATTGGATTAATGTGGAAAAAAGAAGTGAAAAAAYGTATGTAAGAATGTTGCTGCTCCATATGAGCCCTAATAAGTGCTCTGTTTGGCCAAAGTTTAAAAGGACAGTCAAAATACTTCATCTGAATCTAATAAAATTTCTACCTTTGGACAGAACTCCTGAAAAGTGTAGACATTTCCTGTCCACAGTAAATGTACCAATATTCTTATAAATTTGTTGCTTAGATGAAAAAAATCGTGTAAACCTTACCAGATCTAGACTAGTGGAAATTAAAATTTGATATATGTTCTAAAAATACATACCCTTTTGGCTTTGGTGAATGAATCTCCTCAGAACTTTACCATAAAAAATAGCAGTCAATTTCCATTGAATCAATCTGATGTTATCYAGTGCTATTGCAACACAAAATAGTGATCTGGATGCTTAATATATAGAGCTGAGGAGAGCTGTGTGTTCATCATGGATGGTGGGCAAAATGCATTTATTTCTTAGGATCTGAATTGTCCTTATCTTGTTCCAAGCTTCACTTATTTTTCCCACTATGTTTTGGTCTTGTATTTGAGGAAGTAGTACAATCATGTGAAGCTGGTATTCGAAGCTAGTATATAAAAACACCTTAASTTTTGGAAGTACTAGAATTGTAAATTTATAGCTATTTCCAAAAATGTTATCTGAGCAAGCACTCCTCAGCCATAGATTGGTCTCCTAGAAGATCCRTTAGCTTTAGGAGTGACATTCAAATAGAATAAAAATCTTCTGATTGTTAAATTCAATATAATGTGAGCAAATAGGATATTAACCACTTTGCGTATGCCTATTCCTTTATTGCGTATTTTAAAGGAAGGTATAGTGAGTAGTGACTTGTCAAGGAAATATCTTGYTTTTCATTAGTGTTTGATTTCTCTTGTGTCCCTATTGCAGTATCTAGGATAACGCCAGTGAATACTCCTCCCCTCTGCAGGAATCAGTCTGCATTGCACTATTGTCCTGCATATACATTGCCACATTTTTTAGATTGAACAGATGTGGAACAGAATCTGAATATTTCTCACTTYGGTGTGTAATGTTGTAGATTAGATTCTCTCCAGCACTGAAAATATGAGTGCCTGTAAGGATGTGTCTACTTCCTCCAACTTCATCATCAGTCACATTTTTGTACTAGTATTTCTTTCTATCCAAGTGATTCTATTTTGCATTTCTTCTAATATTTAATTTCCACCCAGCCTAATCTCATTTGTTTGAAGTAATAAAAGCAGGTAAGGAAATGACAGGATTTTGCCTTTTCATTTGTTCCATACCGTATGTGTATGTATTGGCAGATTTTTAATGTCTTTTGTTTGCCGATTTAAGGCACAAGGAGATTTATTTTCTGGGAAGACAGAGCTTCTAGGAGTGGAAGGCAGTCTAGGAAGCAGGCCTGTAACTTGGGAGGAATTTCCAGTTAAGTTTTTGTAAGAATGGCCAACTACAGCTCTTCTGTATCCCACTTCTTGCTGCCATGATGTGCCTGAGTGACCCTGAACAAATTAGTTAACTTTTATGTTTGATTTGTTCATCTCTGAAATGAAATTGAAACAATTTCATATTTTTCAGAGAAATTATAGTGCTTAAGTCTTCATCAATATTTGTACAGCTTTCCAAGGTCTTTAGAAATAAATTGYGCTAGAAGTTCAGAATGTTATTGCTATTTTATTATTCCACTTTTTAATTACATAACTGCATTAATTTTTTCTGTTCCAAAAGTGGATTTTACTTTGAGAAGATTTCAAAATAGTCTCCTATGACATGAATGCTCCAAGAAATACTGTCTTTAAAAAGAGAAAAAAAGTACCACATTTTTAAAGTAGACAGTTTTAAGACTTTGGATGTTCTGCATAAAAGTAAGAATCATTTGGCAACCTATCTATATTTGAATATGATGTTTGTTCAAAAGAAAACAAAATATAATGACATAGAATATGCAAGGAAACTACAGATATTAGCTCCTCTTAATGATTTCTCATTAGATATATGATTTCTATTAATTTTAATCAGACCCATGTCACCAAAAGTTTGCCATTGTTTTCCAAAGGGCTCTCGTTTCATCCCGAGCACACTGATTAAACCCCACTGCTTTGGGGCTTAATCAAAACTGAGTAGCAAGGGAGGCTGTTCTTTGAATAATCTTTTATACCACTCCTCCTCTTGTTCTGTTAGTGATTCCAGCTTTTCACGTCCCTTGCCTTTGTTTCTTCTTCCTCCTTTTTTTTTGTTTTTAATGGACTACTGGGTGCAAGACACCCTTCCATCCTTCCATCCCAAGCGGCAGGTTATCATTCTGTGTTCTTTCTAACATCTCACAAAGACATCCTTTCTCAGGGATCCTACAAATAAGTCAATTAAAAAAAAAWACAAATTTAGAAAGAAAACTTGAAGTTGGTTGTTCCTCTGGGTTTCTCACAATTTCTTTCCAGTATTATAGTTTAGATCTTGATCAACTGAGGAAGCACTGGTGAGACATTGATTCCAGGGACAATGACAACTAGTAAATTCTGAATATCTGACTTAGTGCTCTTTTAAAAAGGTTGTCGTTAACACATTGGGAATATTGACATGTTAATGAACAGCAAAAGAAAATGAGAGGAAGTTATAGATGTGGTAAGAGATGCAAAATAATATACAGATTCAAAATACCTTGAAAAATCATACCCATGATTCAGGGCAAATTTTCGACGTAGCATAGGAGAGTTTTAGACTGTCATGAGAAAAWGCTGATGTGTCTTCAAATTTAAAGAGTAAGTTTACCTCTAAATATGCTGTGGTAAATATACTAAAAACRGTTTCCAAAGAGCATACCAGATGGATGTCAGAATTAGATGCATTCTTGTAGAATTACATGCATTCTTATGTGTAAAGGTGACTACCCCCACATAAACAGTTTTTRTGGAGAAAGTAATAATAGAAATGTGAAAATAATTGAAAACCAAAATACAAATGGCAATATACTTTACTGGTATTAGCAGAATTTTATGCCTTTTAACTCAAAAGGAAATTTTATAAAATATTATGCTGAACTGTGGCAAGACTGAAGTTATTAAAGAGGACTATGGTGGAAGTACTTCWGCATGAAGTATTCAATATTTTTTCTGGAAAATATGGAATAAGAATCTGTAATGATAGCAATGGTAGCAATAGAATGAACTTATAAGAGGACCTTTGGACGCCCCTGATATCGGAGCACAGTTAAGCAGAAATCTGTAGTTAATTCAAGCAGCACTGCTCTTATGTTATTACCAAAGTAGAGCAGTAAAAAAAATCTAACATCACAGATAACAGAATTTATTCCTAAAGTACTCTTTGATGTATAATTAGGTAGATACCGTTATATTTTTTTTCTTTGAAGGTTCTTAAGATATGTTATCTTGCACTTCAGCTAACTTTATAATGATTTATTGTACCAAATGAAATTATATAACGTAGAAAGATTTTTACTGTGCTAAAATGTAGACTAAAACTAGTCTCCTGTGCAATCCATGATTTTAAATGTAACCCTGGCTATAAGAAAGACCAAGAAATTTAAGGAAAAGTTGTTAATGCTCACAAGATGTGTCTAATGAACAYGCTAGGAAACAAATCTTGCATTTATTCCAAAGAGGAACATTAGAAGCACAATTTTCCTCCAAAATGGATGTCTGCARTCACTTGAAATTACTACTTTGGAGCATTCTTTCTGCTCTTCTAAGCTGTGTTCTCCCTGAGCCAAACTACTGTAGCAGTTTGTCCACTAGAAGACTGTATCCAGTAAGCCAATTTATTTTTCAGATGTTGCATTTGCATCTGTGGGTCATAATTGTCCAGCCCTGGCTCAGTAAGGAGTTGGAAGTTAGAAGTGAAAAGCCGATCCATCTTCTTACTTTTTGTTTTTTGTGCTAAAATGCAGTGACCCTGCTCTGAAGAATGTGTTTATGTTAAGAAGTTCTCCATCTAAGGGCCAATATGCCAAATTAAGTCAGAATCTGCTATTTAAAAACAGGGCATGAAAGGAGGCTACTGTGTATAYCTACATCCTACCAATTCCTGATGCTTTCTCAGGAGAATGGACTCCAGGGCCCATAACTAGGACAAACCTGGGCTCCGGGAACCCTTCTTCCCTCGTCTTCATTTGCTGAGAAGGGAAGCCCTTTCTGTTACCTGGGTTTGTAACCTCTTATACTTTTTCCTAAGAAGCTGTACATGGCTAAAAGCAGCAAGCTGGACAGGTACAGCCTGAGCAACCAGAGCCTTTTAAACACCTCCTAGCAGTGTTGCTTATCTCTGTTGAATTAATACACTAGATGAAGGAGTACCACTTGGTGTGACCTTCATGCCCCTGCCTTACTGTGCAGCCCTCCCTTCATTTTCCKAATAGTTCATGCAACAGAATTTAGGGTTAAAATGTGTATGGTACATATTGTTATTGGTTGATGTTAGAAGAAGAGAAGGTCAAAGAAAGTCAACCTGTACTTAGCATGGTGACAAATTCCATTGAGTGGGCTTGACTGATGGGATTTTATTAAYCATAGTCTTCACTCTGGAGTTTTTGTTGATCCTTTGGACACTCTGCTATCTGCTAGGCATGGACTAAGACCTCGTTCATTTTTCTTTGAGAAGCCATTTAAAAGTGAGGGGGAGAGGCTTGAAGTGGTCACCGTAGCATGTTTCTGAGGGCACATGCTGCTCTGCTTTGTGCTGGTTGAAATTTCCTAAGTGCTAGAGGCTTTGTGTGGAAGTATCCTGCAAGTCAAGAAAGAACAACGACAGAAATACGTGTGGCCAAGGTCCTCTTTTGTGTGAGTTGTCCTGTGCTTCCTAGCCAAGGAGATAGAATAAAAAGCATTACTCACCTCTCTGCCTTAAAACTGGGGAAGAATCCAGGGAGCAGTTCCAGCTCTGATGGAACAGTTCTGCCTGTTTGTCCTCAACAAAAGGAGACAGTGTTCTGACTGGAGGCTCTTCAAAGGCTTTCCTGTGGCTATCAGCATATTTTCCTTCTTCAAACAGCAGTACTTCATCACACCGAAGAGTGAATCATTCTCTCAGTCGTGCTAAAGTCATATGTGGTGAGAGACAGGTGTTGCTGGTATCAGCAGAAGGTTCTTTGTGTTAAAAAATCTTAATAGTTATGCTTATTTTCGTGTACTAATATGAACTTCAAAAATGATTTTAAGGGCCAATGTTTAAAAAATATCTTTGGACTTTTTTTTCCCTAATATTATTATATATTCAAAGTCACTTTAAAAGTAGCCCTTGAGAAATCAAATGTGCGTATTAAAAATAGAGAAGGCATAGTAAAAATTGTTGTTTAGTACAACTTGTTCATTTTGATTGTATCGTGGTAGAAATCCTTGTTATTAAGTGCTCATGTACCTTACAGACTGCATTTGATGTTTTCTTGTGAATGGATTGGATCAGTTCCAGTAGCAGATACTGTAATATTTATAATTGACTTTGACAGTGGATTATGTGAAACTGACTGTCCTAAGGCATGGAAGAAAATCAYATCAGCCTCAGGTATTCAGCCATTGCTTTTGCTGCTTTGATATTTGGTGCTGCAGAATCCTTTGTTTGTTTGGTTTGACAATCACCTGCTCCTTTCCTTCTCTTCCCCCCTCCTTTTCTTTACAGTCCTTCTCACTCACTGACTAAATTCTTTCTTGTGTTTTAAAATCCGGTGTCACCTGAGGAGAAAGGCAGGAAGATTGACTTGCAAGAAAAAAGGAAAAGAGGTCCCCTTGCTGTGTTTGCAGGCGGTTCACTTGATGAGAACTAGATAGTGAAACTTTAAGGAAACAGATTTTATTGTTTTTATTCTGTCTYTCTACTGGAAGATTTAATAGCAGTTTTCAGTATAGCCTTTCCCTCTGTGGTATAGAACAATTCCACTGCACTTGGTTCTAAGAATTGCATGGGGCTCTTTATCCTGACATCCATGCTTTCCCCTCTGTTTTTAATTCATTATCGAGACTCCTCCATTTCTTGCACCCTGTGGGAGATAAACTTCTTTCAGACCTGCAAGTATGTCCCTGTTGTGTCTCCTTGTGTTCTAATTCAAGAACATAAAGAGGGAGTGGCTACATTCCTTCATTAAATTCCTTCTAACTTCTTCAGAAATCCTCTGAGTGACTTTGTTTTTGACAGCTGTGATTGTATCGATCTGTTCTGACCTACTATTGATGAGCTTACTCCTCTAGATTGGCCTATCTGTATTATCATGCTACTCATGATAGCATCTGTTGGTACACAGACTGAGAAAGGGTAGCAGTTGTCTTCAAAGCATTTCAAATATATTAGTATATACACCCTAATCCAGGCCCCTTTGTTGTGTCACCGATGTAGGAAAATTCAAATCAAAGGAAGTGCCCTCCCAGAGTAAAGGCTGAGAAGTGGTGCAGGAAGAGGAGACYGGGGAGCATTTACCAGCACTTAGCTGAAGCTGCCTGCCAGTCCCAGTTGCTCTGGAGCTGTGGCACAATCAGCTGCTTCACAGAGATCATAGTTTCAAAGATCTACAAAGTGATCTTTGAAGGTACAAAGTGAAGGAACCCTGTAATTTCTGTAAAAAAAGCTATTCTGTAGATACGTCTGCAATCCCCAATCCTAAAACCCCTCACAACGCGTCTCTCAGGAGAGACTGCTGCTCAGTCACTCATTATGGCATCTGCGTGTGCAGGACATGCATGTGAAGGGAAAATGTCACCCCAAAAACTCCCATCTCCTTTGCCTCACTTCTTTAGTTTGGCTAGAGTCACAGGGGCCACAATTCAAACAGTAATGACTGAAACAACATACCCCCAGGGATGTGGTTGATTTGTTTCTTTGGTAGATAGGCATTCATCCAGCATAMGCTGGAGGGTTCAGCACGGTGGTGACTGGATGAAACTAGATRGATTAGGGTGTATCTGGAGTGGATGGGATGATCTGATGGATTCCTCTGATTTTMAACTCTAGAAAGCAATGAAGTATCTGAGCTCTATTTCCTGCTGGGATACATGTCAGCTTTTTGCCTTCCACTTAATATAATGAAAATAGGAAAAGCATGCAAGCTGTGTGGTGAATCAGATTTTTTTTTTTCCAATAAACTCCATTTTCTTAAGTGAATGGATTCAAAATGTAGATAGATTGCATATTCAAGGATAGGAGGACGCTGCTAATTTTCCAAGGTTAGTATGAATTGCTGGAAATAACTCGCCAAAGACGATGAGCACCATACATCAGCAACACACTCGACAACTGCACAAGTAGAGGTGCTGGAGGATCAAGCTTTAACATAGCGGTGACGACGCTACTTGATTTTAGAGTGTCAGCACTGGAATCAAAACAGCTCAGGAGGGTTTTTCTCCAACCACCAGTCTGTACCAGCTGTACTCCCAAGGACATGCTGAGAAACATTTTAATAAAAATAAGAGATTTCTGAGAGCTTGCTTCTGGGAAAGAAGAGGAATTTGTGAGTTGGCTATTGGAGAATACCTCTCCCCAAAATTTTTCATTTCTTTAGAAACATTTTAGCCATCTAGTAAGGTTTCATGGATTATTAGTAATACAGGTGAARTTATTTAATTTAAATATATGTTTTTAATTGCTGGTGTATCTTTTTACTAATGAAAAGTAACAGTAAAACTCCTTGGCTTTYTCAGTGTTGTATGATGAGATACAACACCAAAATTTAATGGAAGGAAGAACCAAAATGTAAAGTTGAAAAATTTAAGAAGACGGTTTTTTTCCTTTTTTTTTGGTGAAGCTTAAGGAATTTTCATTAATCTTTTCTTTTAGATTTTGGCCTCAGTCATGCAAACTGCTCTGAATAAGTCATCTCTCATGTTGTTGATCTTCAGYAGTGTCAGCAGGGAAGAGTTGCCTGGATCAAGATCTTGTTTATTCCTGTGTGCACTGAGATATTTTGTTCTGTTGTTTTAGTGRGAGTAATTCCCAAACCATTGGGATTCCTGTAATGAGTGAAACTCAGGCTATTAGTTCGTTTATTTAGCAATCAGATTGAGCAGTAATATTTTTTTCTCTATAATTTGGCACTTCCAAGCCAAAGTGATGTACCAGATAAATCTCTTTTGAAATGTTCCTCTTCCAAAACCCATGCAGAAATTCTCTTTTATACAGTTTGATGTTAAAGGAGGATAACAGTAAACCCTTTCATACTGATTTACTAAATCATAAGGAATTTACTAATTTAGTGTCTTCTTTTTATATTGTTTTATTTTTCCTTGTCATTTAAATATCCTTCTTTAATACATATTCTTTTTAAGGGAGTATCATGATTCAGTCTAATTAGCTATAGCACTTAAGTCTGAGCAGCAAAARGTTTTACATTTTTAAATTTGGGTTGCTAAACTCTAAAAATATTCCATGTCATCCAAGCATGATAATTTACACTTTWGAGTTATCTGACAGGATTTCCCCAGTAAGATTCAAATTCAAAAAGGAGTAATTCAGATATTTATAATAACCTTACAAATGCAAATATTTCCACCTTTGAGTCATTTGCAGATGTGGAAGACTACCACAGCTGAAAGCTTCCTGGCATCAAATGAGATTCTTAATTGCACGTTCTGCTACCTTCTACCACTGTTAACTTTGGCCCATCTAATGAGAAGGTTAGAAAACATTTTTAGCAATATAGATTTACCAGTGAAAAAGCCCGCATAGCTGTAATGTTCTGATGCACCATTCTAATTTAAGACTRTATTAGTTTAATTAAAAGAATTCTAATCAAGTTAAGCTGCGTTAAAATAAAACTATGTTATACATTACTGTTTGAATTGACTTAGATTCAGTTATTTTAAATGCATGTTTAGCTAAACTACTGCTATATTTTATGGATAGTTCTGAAGATTTCTACCCAGATAAAGAAAATTGGCACCAGCAGCAATTTAGTTTAGACTGATATGGACCTATGATAACACAGCAACAGGAACAAAGTAGACTTTATCCTATTTTAGTTTTGTCATTTATTTATTTTCCTTGCACAGAGGTTGGAACAATTTTCTTGTATTCACACGTTCCTCATGAAGTGCATTGGCTTGACAAGATACTGCATATCAGCTGATCCACAGTGACTGTGCATCTGTCCAAGACAAATGTGATATTATTTGAATTAATTTAGGTTTAATTGAAAAATGGCTAAGTTTTGATTATCTCACTATTTGTTATAGGCTAAGAAAACTCTGAGAAATCTTCTACTTCATATTTGTATAGTAGTCCTATGTACCAGGCATCTAATAGTAATTAAATTGGATAATTAATAATTACTAGATTACTAGATTAAAACCAGCTTTTCCACCAAACTGCAGAACTTATTTTTTATGTGTATCTGCTTTTCCACACAACCGATGCTACTAACTTACCTTACTGCAAAATAYAGATCTCTGCAAGCGTCTTTTTGTACCTAAGTAAATAACATGGTTCTCATCTTGTTTTCTTTCACTTGGTGTTTCCAAATATAAAACTCACATAAAATCTTTTATTTTGACTAGTACTATTTCCAGTGTGAATGCAACAAATAAGCAAACACCACRTGATTTCCCTAGCAAGGGACTATGAGGAGCTCGAAACCGTACGAATAGCAGTGATGAACAGTTATTGGCTTCCTTGTTTTGTTCTGGCGGGATTGAGATGTCCCCCATAGTAYGGCTCCGAGGTTTCACTGCAAAGGAATAAAGCTAAGACAGCTCTGCATTTTAAGGTATGAGCCACCTGTCTCTGTGGCTACAGTGGCAACACTACTGTAGGACTTAGGAAATTCAAGTTTGCATTRATAGGCCTGGAGTCTATATTAATATAGTCGCTAATAACAGTGGTTTGGGGTGTAATAATGTTTGAAATTGCATGATGTCTTTGATTCAAGGATTTCAAAATGKCTTAAAATATTTCACTGTTACCTCAGCTTCACCAGCAGCCTCACTKGGACTAGATGATGATGTGCACACCCAAAGAAGCACTAGAGAGCAGTAGGTCATGAGAAATGTGACCTTCTAAAAACACTGGTTGGTCACATTTCTTCTCCTCACCTCAAATATTTACATTTCCAGTGTGGGTAGTAGCACATTACTTTCAGTTTGGGAGATAAAAAACCTCACATGAGTTATTGTTATGGCACGCAAGGGAGGTATAAAACAGATATAAAACAGGTATAAAAGAAAGGTGAATCTGAAGAGACTTTCTTCTACCCTCAGAAAGGCCAATTATACAATTAACATTTGAAATTTATAGAACAATCACATATTTTAGTTCAAAAGAAATAAAAGCTGAAAGTAAAAAATTATAAAGTGTGGTTCAATATCAAGAAGGAAAAGAGGTCAGTGCATCGTTAAAAAAAATTTTCGCACACCTAAGCTATGAGACACTGTTATTTGCACCATCCCAAGGCATATAAATGTGATTCATTTTTAAGCTTCTGTTTATTACAGAACCATCTATTAGCATTTAATGTGAATTATGTCAAGACTCTGGGTAAGAAATAGTTTATTCTTAAAGGGATGCTGCAATTTTAAACRTTATTTAAAGTTAATAATTCAGTATGTTCTTATATCTCCATCCTATCACTTTTGTTGTGTATGTGTTTCTTCTGCCTGAAGGGAGGCTGACTTGGAGAGGACAGAAGGGGTTTGATTGTGTGGGTGCAAGCTGAAACTGGGCTAAGAAATGTGGCCTTAGCACTCCAGGCTGCTTATTGATCTAGTGGCTCTATTACCTGTAAGAAGGAAAAGGATATTTGGATATTTTTCCATAAGCTTTGAGCATGCATAGGACGTTTCTGTTGCTGACAGCACCTCTGAAGAATCAGCTCTTTAATAGCTCATGGGCTTTCTCCCTGTTCTCCTAGGAAGCTTGTGTAGAGATTAGACGGGGGTTTAAGAGAACTGGGTACAATTTTCAGGTCTAATGGTAGCTTGTCAGGTTTTGATGCTGATGGTATTTTTGATTCACTTATCCATAAAATGGGTATAATGGCAAGGGCCTCTTTCAGGTGCTTTTTGAAAAGTACTGATGAAAAATGTGACTGTAGCTCCTGTTTACTTGTAGAAGGCCTAATTCTGTAAGGTGCTGCCCCTTAGTAGTAAGACCTCTTAATGCTTAATAGCATAAACAGTACTGTGCAAAGATGAGTCCAAATAATGATATATTCTTCACAGCAAGGTTGTCTTTATTTTGTCCCATTAGAAGACTGTGTTGTTTTTTTCTGTCTGAATATTTTGGGAGTCTCCAAGCAGACAAACAAGACAGCATACTGTGCTGCGTTAGTTGTGTATTCAGTTCTAGAGTTTAGTGAAGCTCAGCCAATGTCACCATTGCTTCAAAAGTTAAAATGCATATGCCTTCTCAGMGTTTGGGGCTAAATTATCCTTGATTTTCATGCATAATAGTTAATTCTGACTGCAGCACTGCTCACTAATACTAATGAGTGTGGTTCTAATGCATGGCAGGGTGCCTTTCTGTCAAAGAGCCACTCGTTCCTCTGGCACCAGCTGTTTCTGGCTGTTTTTGCTGTTCAGCCTGTAAGGAATTGCATAGGGCTGTTTTGTAGACTCAGTGCTTCAGGAGAATGCTGGAATTCATTGCAAGTCAAAATGTTGACCTTTCAGCAGAACCATATCAGGAGTTTCCTGAGATGACAAGATATCAATATATAAGAATATGTAATCTCTCTGTGACAACGCCTTCACCATTCCCTCCAGATCTAAGGATGCTTGAATATATTAACAGATAGCACGCTATTCTAACGCATTCCAGCCTGTTAACATTTTAGGTAATATAAAGCAGCTTCTGGAATACATTTCCTCTCCAGTTAAGCAAAATGTAAGCTGTCTTTTAGCACCCAAAGGCAATCAGTTACTCAGTACTAGCTCAGGTGATCAGTCAGCTGACAAAGCTTCTCAAGCAGCTGAAATAATTTACTAAATCTGTTATAGAGAAGATAGGTTGAGATTTCTCCTATGATAAAGTGAGGAACACTTATTCCCAGACAATATTGCTTTGTCATCATATTACATATGAAGATAATATTGTCTTGCTCTATCTGAAGTTGTGGAGTAAGGTGACTGTAGTAGGAAATCCGGTATTCCATCAACTCATKTTATCTATGTGGAAAAAGAAAGAGTGAGACTGAAAAAGGTAGCAATCTGTTTAGTTAGTTAGGCATGATTACAGTTTGTGTTGCTGTAGGTCATCGGATCTAGAGGATCACATCAAAAGCCTGTTCTACTTTGCATTCTTTGGTCCTTTGCTGAAATTGACTTTTTTTTTTTCTTTTTTTGTTACTTGGCCCTTTTCCCRGGTATTCTTGAGAATTTAGCCCAAATGATTTGATAGAGTTTCTTCCAAGGGAAGAGAGTTGTTCTAAATGTACMAATTATCCTTGCTTTATTAATGGTTCCTTTACATGACAGTCCCTGCCTAAAGGCATCAAATCAGGACTGGAGTCATTCCACTTGGAACTTGGCTRTTTGATGAAGCTGCATCCCTTATTGTAGAAGTGTCTAATTTCATGCATCCAGCAAGTGAGCTATTTCAGGTTTCCAGAATGATTTCTTTAGGCAACAAATTAATGGCKAGTGTCATGAGAGTCAGCAGCAAGGAATGGAGACAATCAGGGCAAATACYGAGCACTCTAAAAGAAGCCAATGGCAAGGTATGGCTCAGAAGATAATACTTAGAGGATGCAAATAACTTTCAATGCAAATAATTTCTCTATAATTAATGAAGACAGATACAGTTCTTAATCCTAGTAAATGACTTGCTAGTAGAGAAGGAAAAGAAATTATACTGTTGAGATTATGGGTTTCCTGAGTTGCAGTGCAATCAAACTTTCAGAAATTTATTTTCATATCTTATTTGTTGCCACTTCAGCTATAGTATGCACAAAATCTATCTTCTTTTTTTTCTAGCTTGCTTGTTCAGTTTATGTTTGATTAGGTTATGGTTTATTAGGTCACTGATGAGAGAGGGAGAGAGTAATGTTAGTTTAAATGGGTCTCTTTGTGGGGACTGGGTTTGGCTAAGTAGATCTATTTATTAGGARGACCAATAGATTAGGTAGCTGAGAGAGTTTTAATGGTATTTTATTTAAAACATTCATTGAAAGCCTGAAATCCTGACTTTCTGATCGATTGTATAGCTGGGGGGTTACTTGTTCATTGAGGTGATCTCACTGCCTGATCTGTRGAGCTCAGCCTGAGACAGGGTTCAGTTTGCAAGCTGTTTTAATAATTAGACTGGACCCAGATTGTAACTGTACAGGGACAGAGAGACCTGCCTGTGAAGTAAATTGACAAATGAGGAGCCTAGGGATAAATATTGAATTCTTGTTTTAAGAATGAGTATCTGTGTTTTGTAGCTGGAAAACCACCAACAAAATCTTGTGAAGATATATTTCATGGATCATTAGATTAGAGGCTCCTTACGCCTTAATTTCTTGTTTATATTTTTGTGCTGATGAATTATTATATGCAACAATGCTCTTTGTAAAGAAACATTAGCACAAAATGATTGTTTTCAATTGAGAGCCCATAGACAGCGGTTGTTCCAAGGCACATACTGCTCCCATAAATGATGATTATGAAATGCAAAAGCAGAAGAGTAGTTTGCTGGTCAGAACCACATGCGTACCGCAGGTAGCTAAGAAGGGGACGGCAGATAGCCTAGTCATTTTAGGGTAACATATTGCCTGGGCTTGGCAGAGAGTGGCTGTTTATACCTGGCTATGCAGTCCTCCTTCACCAGAGTCTGCTGGTTCTCTCGCACACAAAGATAGGAGCCCAGATATGTGACAGAGTGGGCAGTGTGTCCCTGTTGGGACGTGATTTCTTTTTTATGAGCATCATTTATGATTGCAGCCTTCCGTGTAGAGAAGAATATTCATTTTATAGTAGCACTGGAATTCATTTGGGAAGCAGAAGGAGGACTATCAAGGTCTCAGCAAGTATTTCCAGTGCAGCAGAATGAAAGAGTTGCTACTAGCAGAGCTACTCATCAAGTGTTCYCTGCCCAGCTGCTGCTAAAGAAAGGAAGGCAGGGGAAAAATTTCAAGTAGGGGAAGAGGAGAAGAAGGATGTTCAGAGGAAAAAGAATAGTGCTCAGAGGCTGCACACTAGGGAATATGAAATAAAAGGATGGAAAGTGTATCCTACCTACTTTGGGAACAGAGGAGAGCAGAAGGAGCKGTGCACTAGTGGAGTGTTGTCTTTGCTCAAGGGCTTAGACCAAATTCAAAGGTCCAAAGGAAGATATCTTTCAATTATTTGTTTTTTTTCCCCCAACATCCACAGTGCTCTAGCACTATCTGATATTAAAGTGCATATAAATAAGAAATTATTTTAAAGCGTCTGTTTTACTTTCTTGAACATAAAATTATGCACAAGAACAGCTAGAGTGAGGTGTACTTGTGATGGAGCATGCTTAACTGCAGAGTTGAGCTAGGTTTTAGCTGGTCTCGGGCCCAGGGCAGTCAGACTACAGGGTCCTGTACAGAAGGCTTCAGACAGCATTCCAGTATCTAAAAATGTGTTGAAGAGAACTAGAGGAAAGATAATGTTTGGAATCTTGCCAGATCCAGCTGGCTTGGAAGTGTGTGGGATGCAACTGTTGGGCCCAATTACAGCTCACCGATGACTTGTCTATGAAAGAGACTCAGCCAGGACTGTGACAAATAATAATATACTTTCCACTGCATTTTTTCCCCCAAATCTTTAATAGAAAATAAAGAAGAAAAGATGCAAATATTTGCTGTCTCAATAAAAAGCCGAGGCAATAAATAAAAATGTTAGTGTGTTTGTGTGCTTAGGTATTTTAAATACGAGAAGAGATGGTTCCTCTGATATTTTACCTCACATCCCTGCTTTCAAAAGCTTCACAACAGAAAGAACAGAAAGGAAATCCTAAAGTGATATTAAAGATGATGCTTTCCGAYGTTTTACTATTTCTCTGCCATCCCCGTGTCCTGGCCCCCAGAGCATCATGTTTGTTATCCTTGGAAATGGATGTGTTGTCTGCAAGCAGATCAATTAAGACAACATGTTTTCATTTTCTTTTTCATTTTTCTCTCTGAGAAGTCGACACTGTAAATTAGTCTTTAATGTGTACTAAGAGTAACCCTTTAAGGGGATTCATTTAAGGGATAGGTTTGTGAAGCAGAGTTTTAAAGAGAAAGTATCCTTATATATGTGTCCATCGTTTCCTAAAGCAGCTGCTGCTGCCATTTTTTTTTTTCATATTCCCTGGTGAGTTAGAAATAAAGCCAGTGTCAGTGGCTTGTCTGTCCTTCAGTGATCTACACTCAAGGTCTCTTGAGTCCTAAAAGCAAAATATGCTCCAGAACTTCTGCTAAATCCAATCTTCTGGTTTTGGTTTTGGTTTTATTTTTTACCTTTTTTTTAGCTGTGAAGATGTTGTCTCTGCTCAGAACAATGTCTTTGCCCTTTCTAAGATTCTTGTTGCCTAGGGTGTGTTATACTAGCTGAAGAGAGTTTTTTAATAGGTATAATGATAAGAAGTAATATTTGGGGGCTTAGATTGGGGGCTGTTGACACACTTATTCCGTTATGTGTTCTTAACTTTTTGGCTAGTGTCAAGCTAACTTGGATTCTGGTGATATACTATTGTGTAGGATCTATCGTTGCTTTTGTGAGCTTTGTAYAGAAAGAATAATGTGTTATAAAATCTCTGTTGAAGAAGCATCTGGAAGGAAAAACAAAAAAAATGTTTAACATTCTAAGTAAACAAACATTTGGACTTCTCAGAGTGTGACTCTGGCAATCTTGTGGGACTGGGCATCTCTCTATGTGTTCTGTGTAGCTCCCTACACATCAYTGATGCCTGCAGGGTACGGAGTCTTTCTTACTTACACATGAAGTATAATGTCTGTCATTAAACACTCATTCATATTATAATAGCGCTAGTAGATCAGGTTGGTCCCTGGGCTCCTATTGTATTTGCAAGGCTTGCTTCTTTCTTTGTTTTTGTTTAATACTGATGACACATCCCTTAAGAATAGAGGCATTTTAATAACACTCCTTTAGCAGTAAAGAATTTTGGCACCTGCATCAGTGCTGAGAGCAGAGAGCATCTGTACTGTTTGCTGTGATCACACAGAGAAAGAGTTGACTTCATTTCTACAGCAGTTATGACTGTAATTTCCCTCGATTGCAGTCTACTTTCATTTAATTTGTGCTCAAGAGCCCTTCACATGGAATGATTTCTACTGGGTGAAAGATCTTGCTACAGCTGAGAGGTCAAAATATAATACACTCTATTGATTGTAATGAATACTTGCTATTTGCTGTATTCAGGATGCATGAAGGAATCCACGTTGGGTCCTTAAATAATAGTCAAATGTGTGTTGATTGTACCTAGAACTTGTAGCTCTTGCAGTTGTAATCATGGAAACYTACTATCAAGCATGAGAGACCTGTTGTCAGCTTGACTATGCAAACCTTTTTTTTTTTTTAGATTGTCTTTGTATGAGAGTTCTTCTGTATGTTATCATTGCCATCTGTAAACATGATAACAAAAAAGATTATTGGAAAGATATGGGGGAAAAGAAAAGATTATTTAATGCAATGTGAGAAACAACAKTGTATTTCTTATGAAGGGGGAAAAAAAAAAGAAAGTATTTGCTGATTCTAACATGAACACGACCTTTCCAGTAGGGGCTGGGTAAAAATAAATCACTTGATGGGAAAAAATCTAATGATCCATCACTGTCTTCCCAAAAGACAGGGAACAGGAGGAAGATGACAAGAGYTATTCATTCCTTTCATTTCTGCCTTTGTTCCCAGGACCTATTAAACCATCTGTGGGTTCCCTACATGCACAGGTCACAGATTCTCTGATCATTTCCAGCTAAAAATCAGTGCTTCTGATTTAAATTCAGTTGTGTATGCATTTATGAAGGRAGTAAAACAGCTGACTGACAGGACAGGCTGCAGGTGGTCAGTAGAAACCTCCTTGATGAGGTGTTGTGTATATTGAGTAGTTCAGCTGGAGACAGTGTGATCAGTTTTGTGTCTATGTTTATAGGAGCTGACAGCACTTGGTGAAGAGGCACTAGGGTTTTGTGCTGTTAGATCTAGAGAACAGATATCAAATCAGTGCCCTCTTTAGAGCAGTTCTTGACTAATGTCACCTCATGAAACAGGGCTGTTTTTTCCTGTTGAGCTCACTAATCTTACAGAAAATCAATCATTGCGCCCTCGAGTTAATTTGCTAAAGAAGACACAATTTTATTTAAATTTATTTGTTAAAATCCAATGAGGTCCTATTTAAAAAGCAAAAACAACAATAAAAACTCAAAACCCAGGCACAACCAACGTGGGATAAATCTATGATGGCAGAAATTAATGCAACACCATTGACTTCAGAGAGGTCGTACATCTGTATGCTATGGATGGATTTGTCCCAGAGCTTTTGCCATACCCAATTAGATCCCATATCCATCCACGGTGCAGTCTTGCCTCTGAAGGGAGCCAGCACCAGATGTTTCAGAGGGAAGGTGGAAAAAGCCACCTGCTTTATAGAGAAATGAGGCCAATGTGTTTTCTACTTTAGGTGCCCTCCTTGGTGGTGGTTAGCAACAGATGTAAATCTGAAAGCAGAAACTGTAGCATTATTTCTAGACAGTTATGGCAACTCTAGGTATTTTTGCTGTTTTTAGGAATAGATGTTTGTGTGTATCTTTGTGCAAGACTCTTCTTTTTAAAGCTGTTTTATTATCAATAAGTCTTTCATATTTGGCAAGAAGATAAACCTGTGTGTCCGAAGAGGCCAAGTTTGTGACACCAGCCTCATGACAATAAAAGTGGAAGTGATAACTATTKGAGCTCTTTTTAATGGGGTCTGATATGTAGGAAGAGTGTTTGCATTTATTTATTTAATAYTTTATAATAGCTGTGATAGATAATGAAACCCTTTCTAGCCTTTCCGAACCTCTCGTCAGTAGTCAGGCTTAATTTCATGCTCATCTGAATTAATACAAATTCAGTGAGACTATTAGGTTTCAAAATGCATTTCCTATTGTTGTGGCTAAGGTCAGGACAGACCGAACGCACACATTAATTACTGCACAAAAATTGGATCTCCAAAATGTTTAGATATTTATCGCCTCTGTGAAAGAGTGATTATTAATGCACAGAGCACCATGAGGTTCAGAAATGTGGTTATCTCTGCTTCCCCTTCAGTTGCTCTCAGGAGCAGCGGTTGTCAATGGGAACYAGTAGGACTAGTAGGGGACTAGTAGGAAGGACGTTGGTTTTGGCTGCATGAGCCTGATCCCAGGTGTCCCTGGAGGTGTCRTGTGGTCAGGCATTCCCAAAGGTAGCGTTGTGCCACCCACCCCAACTTTGGGCTGAGGGAAAAGAGTCTTATGGGGACTTCAACATATGTGAAAGCTTCACTTATGTGGAATACCTTCCACGTTACTGGTTGCTGGACTGCTTTGTGCTGTTGTGCTTTGGATGATGTTGTGGTTCCCTGAGCAAAGATTTTTATCTGAGCTTAGTTCTGTGATTTCTGCCAGTTAGACATTTTTATTTTCCTTAACGAATGTCTAATTGTGCTCGATTTATCAAAAAATACATCCCTAACAACTGCATAGCAACACGCCAAGGCCAGACCGTGGGCCTCCAACATCAGCCTTGATAACTCAAGTGGTATCAGCTCAGTAGGGCAAAACACCTATGTTTTTGCACAAAAAAAAGAATTATGCTCAATACATTTGATGACAGCAAATACTTGCAGTACAAGATGTACGTCTTTAAAATGGAAAGAAGAGAGACACTGGAGAATATGAGGTGGAGCAGCAGAGCTGAGATTCATTCTTCTCCCTCTTTCCTTTGTATATTGAATGGGAATGGATGACTATGCAAAAAACAAACAGCCCCGTGAAATTTCTCCGTTGTCACCAAGGACAGGCTGGATATTGGCSCCAGCTCTGCGTGATGGTTGGTATGACCTTGCCAGTGGCAGCGCGTGTTGCTGGTGTGGAAACCCCACAGCTCGTGCAGTTCAGGAGTGGTGCCGCCTCAGGGCTTGTGGCCTCATCCCAGTGTCCTCGGGGGCTTTAGACCAGATCCAAACAGCACAAGTTTTCTCATTTTGTAGCGTCTCTTGCAGAACGAACTAACAGTATTAGCTAGGGAAGGTCCTGAGGGAGTTTCTGTCAGTCTGGTGATTTGGCAGTGCATMTCTGAGTTCACAAATTGCTATGTAGGGTTGCTCTTGCAGGATTAAAGGGAAAAAAAAAAATCTCACTAACATCCATCTATAACTTGGTTTTGGTTCTTAATGATTTTTAAGGTGGTTAAGCAGAGAGATGTACAACCAAATTTCTCTGAAACTTCAAGGGCAAATAATGATGTTTAAAGTCAGCTATAAAACAGGACAGAGATCATCATACTAAGGTTTTTTTTTTACCCTTAATGTTCATAATGTTCATACTGCCATTTCTTGATTGTTGGATCATACCTAGCATATATAAAACTAAGAACAGAAAAGCTGGTTCTTCTTTTAAAATACTTTTCGTGCCTTGTTTTGTTTTGTTTTTGTGCATGTAAACACCAGGAAAATCAAGTCTGTTTTTCCATTGTTTTATTAAAAATATAGAAAAATATAGGTTAGGTCAAACTTAACAATTTACAGCAAAAAACCTCCCCATCCCCTTTCTACAAAATAAGTTTTATTGGTACACAGAAATGAGAGCAGACATTTACTGGCTTGTGTTCAGCATTGTTTTCAGATGAGAGCCAGAGAGCTATAGGAAAAGGTGGCAGAAATGTGTGGACATGTTATTAACTTATAAACTAAGCACAATATTTGCAAGCTGCAGTTTGAGGTAGAGGTTTTTTTAATTAGGAGGCTTGACAAGGCTTAAATGAATTGTTTTTGCCTCAGTAAAAGCTGTGGCCTTGATAAATTTCTGTTATTGAAAAGCAAGTTAATTTCCCCTGTTCAATTCTTCTTTCAGGGGCTGTTATACATCATAGGAATTAATTTATTGGGGAAAGCACTGAGTGGGAATTGATGATTATTTTGAGAAAAGCTCAGCACAAAAGCGCTTACATGAGTAAAGGAGGCCAAGTCCGGGTTCCCAATTCAGACTCCACAAATGCTATTAACAGATGCTTCAGAAGATAGAATCACTTCTCCCTGAATCTTTGCGGCAAACAAGAATATATTGTAACCTGGGGGGTTGTGCTTCATTCTAACACCGCTGGCTCACAGAGGCGCAGGCATTGATTTTGTCCTCTGACTTTTCACATTAAAAAATAAAATCAGCAAACCTCAGAGATCCTTGTCCCCTTCAGATCAGYATTGATTTCCTGCCGCGGTCGTCACTATGCCAAGAGCGCCGGAGAACGTCCCTTTCTGCCGTGCGTCTCGAGCCCAGGCCGGGATGAGCYGCACCAAGGCAGCGGCTCAGGCCTCAGTGACAGTCTTGGTGACACCTGGGATTAGCGGCTCTGCAGATCCACCAGGACAAGCGGGTGCCTTCACCCACGTGGTGCCAGCCCCTCTTCACGGCAGCTGCATCTCGGTGATAATCTTTACCCTACGACTAAGTAGGGTAGCGCTCAAGCTTTTAGGGAGGTGTTGTGTTCCACTTGCAATGAAGAGCAGATGCTACCAGCACAGCTGCACAAGGTCATTCTTCGTGCTATGAGCTGCTCTCCCTCATTYGGGAATGCCAGCAATGCCTAACCCCTGCTGTCAAAATGAATCCACTTTACACTCCCCGTGCAAACTCTTCGTGCTCATGTGATTACTGTGGCTGAAGCAGGTTAGGGAGGGCACAAACAAATAGGTACACGGTACCCTGCGTATACAAGACACAGTCTGCTGGTTTCYATCCCACCATCCATTTCTATTACCATGACCGCATTACTGTCGTTCCCAGCAAGTGCTGATGGCTTCTCAGACCTTGAAATGAAGCTTCACTAAATCACACAAGTCCAGGAAAAGTTAATCCAGAAGGACCTCTGCCAAGTTATCCACCTTTTCCTTCACTGAAGCCTCCTGGCTGATATCAACTGGATGGTGAAAAGGAAATGTCCATTGACCTTTGTTAGGACTTGTCAGGCTCACAGCCCATGGCCATATTTCTCCAAGGCGTTAATTTGAAAATAACACTGCCGCAGGAARGACAGGGGGTCAAGAAGTGTTGCTAGTTTGGTACAATTTGCTAGTGCTCTAATGACCTCAGCTTCAATATTGCACAGCACACTGCAAGGGAAACACAGGAATGCTTGGAGATAATAGCAAAAAAAATACATATATACACAAGATATTGGGCACTTATTTTGTATGAAAACTCAGTGCAGTGTACACACCCTGGTTTACATGTACGAGAGCAAAAGCTGGTAGATGAGTAACTATTTCTGAATGATTCCCTGCAACAGTTAATGTGGAAGAAGTCAAGGAGTGTGCAAAATGACCTTTTTATACTGACAAGCTTCAGCTCAGAAGCAGTTATCATGAGTTAACTTTGCAGTGGAAGACTAGCCTGTTAAAACAGTTGATAGCACTCCAAACTATAGAGATATACGGGGAAAAATCCCCAGGCCAGCACAGATATCTGTGGAAGGATGGACCATTTTTATGAAGGATTCTGTTTCAAATGTCTGAGACTTTGTCAGCAGTCCAGGTGGAGCAGGGCAGCACCTGATAGCCAGCACAGGAAGACCAGGGCAGGCTGCAGACTGTGCGTATTCAGAGCCTATAAAGTCTCCTGAACACACACAGTTGTCAAAGAAGTCGGTGATTTCAAGGGCAAAATTTGGTCCCAGTGCTTTCATCTTTGGTAACTTAGGCAATTCATTTAAATTAAGGAGGGAAAAATCACACCTTAAATGAATAAACAGAAATCAATGAACAGGTTTTATATATATATATATATGTATGTTTGTGTGTGTGTGTATATATGGCTAAAGACAGCATGTGTAGATATGCTAATAACGATAATTCCATCTTAGCTACACTTTTGTGTTACATTCATCACTTTGGTATGAGAGCCCTCTGTTAGTGCATTAAGCCATACAGCTGCACATCTCCTACCTGCTTGTTCTCAGATTCCCCTCTTTGGGGAGAAACTTGTCTAGCGATGCCTCTTATCTTGGTGGATCTGAGGGATTTTATTCATTTGTTTGCTCTTTCTATCTACGTGCTTCTACATACGCACATTAAATAATAAAAGATCAAAGGAATTGGCCTTGCACTGGGAACAGAAGATAGAGAGATTTGTCAGAAACTGTCTACCCATCAGAGATGCTGAGGTTTCCAGGTTATTCTTTGTGGCTTTGTCATATGAATCTTTACACAGGACACCTGGAGAGCAAAAGGAATCTGCCTTTAATTCCAGCCTAGTGAAATGGGGCATCTGAGGGGTAAGTGCTAATATGGCTGAAGGCTGTGGAATCTGAAATTAGAAGGAAATAGTTGTTACTGATATGAATTTCCAAGCATAGATGTGAGAATATCAGAATAGAAGCTCCAAAAAGGGTTGTACTTTTCTAAAATACAACCTCGGTCAGTCACCAAGAATCCGTGTTTGTTTAGATCATCCATTCCCTTATTTTAGTGGATCRTGTCCTGGCAGGTCTCCTTCACTGAGCCTGGGATTCAGTCTCTTTCTCTGTTGCTCTGTGTTGTTCTTTGGCTCTTGCACAGAGAAATTATTCTGACTTTCATTTCTAACTCATCAGATTTCTAGTCTGGTATCTTCAGCATCTCGATGTTGTCCATAATGTCCAACTCGGAGTGAGAATGAGGACTTGGAAAATGCTTAGAAGTCCTCTTTCCTGTGTGTTTARAAAGCTACAGCTCTTTTTGACAGTGTCTACAGTGTGTCCTGGGCAAATACCCTATCCTACCCCTGCTTATTCTCAGCCGATAGCTTTTTATGCTGCAGTGGCTGCTTTCAAACAAGAAACATTGTCGTTCAGACGCAGAGGAATCCGGTACCTCTGTTAGTGTGAGGCAGCTTTGCAGTGCACGGTTGCTGTGGGTGTGTGATCGCACTTGGGGTGCTCTGAGCTCATTGCCAGCTTTGAAAAGCAGTGAGGTAGCAGCTGGTCAAGCTGCCCCTGAGGCACTGCAGGGTACTGAGGTAGTCTGACAGGCCAGTCCTGGTGTAAGGCAGCCAAATGTGGGACAGCAGTGGGAAAACTGCCAAAGGCTGGAGAAGGTCATCTGGAACACAGGTGCAACCATGTGAACTTCTCCTTCCCCTGCCCTCTCTCATCCTGAAATGAAAATTCTCCCCTTTCCCCAGCTTCTYGAGCTGGCAGAAGCTTGCCAGGTCACTTGGAAGAACTTTGTCATTGAGGCTGCAGGGCATGTTAACCTAAAACACGGAATAGCAGAAGATCCCATGCATTCATCCCTTTCCCTACCATATGGTGTAGCTGCACTAAAAGAAGCTAACCAGGATGATGGACGAACAACTGAGCTGTACCGATTTGATCTGGTTCTCCCATCCAGCCTGGGTTAAAAGCTTTTGTCATATATAACTGCAGAAGAGGTTTGGGGAATGACAGGGAGGGGAAGGGCTGGGGCCACAGCTTGTTTGGATTTGGGGTTAAAGAGAAATCCTCTCATGTTCTATGCAGCCTGGGAGATGCTTACACAGAAGCCTGTCTCCTACCGGTGTGACCTGTATCACAGAAGACGGGATTTGGGTTGGCAGGGAGTGAGGACTCATAGTCACCTTGCCTCCCGCCCTTTCTGGGCCAGGGGTCCAAAGAGACCAAGGTCAAGGCTTTAGCAGCAGCGACGTTCCTGGCATGTTTTGTCAGCTGTGAGTTGTAYCTGTTGGTGCTCTGAGATGGTGAAAACAGCTATGAAGGAGTTATTGCCACATGTAAGTAGTGCCAGACTCAAATAAGTGTATGCTGCCTTTCCTAAAGCTTATGAGCATGGATATGGTGCYGCACTAACTTGGCAAATACTGCTCTTAGCTCACATTTAGTTCACATCTTTCCAGAGCCTCATTCTCATTCCTGTCTTTTCTCAATAAATCACTATCATATCTATGCATATATGACAAGGCACTACTCTTATGTGCCTATGTCAGATCAGACATGCTTGCCTGCCTCCAAATCAGATTTGCCCTCAATCTATATTTTATGGTCTTAAAAGGCCAGCAAATTACACCACAGGCATACAAAAAATCCTAACCATATAATTTCATGCAATTTAATCAAAATCACATTGGTTTTGAATGTAATAATTTATTTTTCAAGCAGTCAATAATTAAAATCTATTAGAGAACATACTTAGATTTCTTTTAATATTTACTTCACTTCCACACTCCGCAATAAGATTTATTTAAAACAAGGAAGTAGCTCATTTCCACTCCGTTATACTTGTGCTGCTTGTTCGACAGAAAATGAGTTTTTCTTAAACACGTTTTCCTTTTACCAACACTTATGATKGACTGAGAATCAACAGAATGGAAGCAGTTGCCAAAGCCTCTCCTCTTGTTGTGAGCCACAACTCTTACACTTTGCGCTTTGAAGGGCTGTTAGGGCTCCTTTGGAATCAGCCCTAAGTGGCACTAGTATTCCCAAGGGAGTAATGCCTGGCCACGCGTACCTTCTTTTCCCTTTTCCGAACGGGCTAGCTSGTGTTAGAATGCAGATCGGATGGCATGATCCGGTGGCACGGATGCGGACTGCCTGCTGTGTGTACTGGTTGGCTGGGCACATGCCCAAGTAGGCTCCCACGCGCTTAACAGCCACAGTGGCACCTCTTGCTGTGGGACAGGAGGAACCGTCTGGCTGGCAAACGTGGCCTGAGGGATGTCTTTAGGACATCCACCAAAAGATGTTCCCTAACACAAGTTGGGCTGCGACGTGCATAAAATCTCAGTCTTTTTGGCAGACAGGAAACACACCTTCCTTCTTCTAAGTGACGGAGACGGGCTCTGTGTGTGCTCCTGGAGGCACAGAGCAGTCAGAATTCCTACAAAACACTGCAATTATACAGCTAACGGGAGAGTTCAGAGGAGAGACTCTTAGGTCTTTCTTTCTTGAGCCCTGAATGGATTCAAAAAGGAAAAGGAGAAACAGCGTTCTACTTGTACGGGCTAGAAACATGCACGGCCATGAATGCCAGGAGCTCACTGATGTGACTGTCATGTCTTTTACACAAAAATGATCATTTGCATTTTCCATTTAAAACTTGATATTCTTTATAAACTTACTTGAATTCTGTTAAGAGAGCTGACAGTTTCTAAAGAGAAAAAAAGCCACATTATTATTATGTCACTTATAGAAATGCTAATGGCAGAATATGAAGGACAGCATAATTATAGTGTTGCTCTAGTGATTCTGTGGTTAAGGTTTTCTCAGTACTTTAATTATAAACTACTTATTTCAGCAGTTTAACTTTTAAAATTCTCAAACACCCTTTTGGTTTGATTCACTCGTTGTGGTGAATATTGGTGTAAAAAGATCCCCTTCTAGGCAAATTAGTAGTTCTCTGCAATCTGGGGCACCTGCTCTTCTGAACAACAGCTGGACTCAAGAGAAAGACCAAAGAAAGAGCTAGGGTTTTCTGCTGAAATGCTAAGAATCAAACTGTTGTTGAGAAGTAGGTGCACTGTAATAAGCAGCAGAGATAAAACCCTGCTGGAGAGAGTTAGGCGGATGCCAAGCAAATTTGACAAGCCGAGGTGACAAGCTGCAAAATATGTAAATTATAACAGAGGAGGTCAAAGCGCAGCGAGAAAAAAAAAGAGTTCTGTAGAGTGTAAGTCTCTAGCCAGCGTCTTGGAAAGCTGCCACATCAGCATATCCCAGGGCAGGGTCGGGAGCTTAAGAGAGAACAAAACCTTTGCGAGAACATCTGCTGAGCTGCTCGTCCAGGAGGCGCAGTGCTTTACATTATGTAAAGTGGTTTGCACTTGTTGAATCTGTCTGGCAGCTCCGGGGCAACACTTACGCCCTACTGGAGTCACTGTAACTTATGTGACTCAAGAGCTGTTAAGCTCATGCCTAGGTGATTTCCTGAAGAGGAACTGACTTAAGCGTGTGGCCAAATACTTTCAGAGGCAGGGCCTAGAGAAGGAACAGATACTTCTGTTAAGCTCCATAAGAAACAGATCTCAAGTCAGATCACATAATTTGAGCAGCATTGCAAACTTATCAAAATGGTAAAGCACAAATCCAATGATTAACAAGAATCCTTTGTTCAGAGAACAGCAATTTGAGGAACCTGATCCGTAAAGCCTCAAAGACCTCATTAGAAGCTCATAATCCTTGGTTTATTTATTTACTGTAATAAGGGTACACTGACAGTTTTGCCTTAAAAGCTACTGCTGCTTGTCCTTGCTGGGGGAGAACACAAAGGACAGATTTTAACTGTTGTGGTAAGAGTGTGCGGTGATTCATTTCAAAGGAAAGTTGGGGGTGAAACTGAGGGAGGCGAGCATGCACATGGAGTTGAGGAATAGGTTGTGAATAAGATTGGGTGGTTACCTTGACTTCCCTTTCTGTTGACAAGTCCTTTCTCCTCCCTCCCACATCTACCTTTCTGCTCAAGTGAGCCCATTTGGAAAGCTCTCTGAATGGTTCCCAGTATCTCCTTTCCTTAAGGGCCATTCCCCTTGCACCTCTGCAGGGAGCTTGGGAGATACAGGTGGGTTCATTCTGAGAGGCCACAAAGATCAAGGCATTAGATCTGTACCAGCTTCAGGACTGTTCATTTTTGCAGGCCTGCACTACAGCTTTTTTTGGTTGGTTTGTTTGTTTTTTCACTCTCTTGCTGTGAGAGAGATGGTGCTTTAATGTGGAAAGGGGAATGTATTTGTGTGCATGTGTAGGGGGAAGTAGGCAGCATCCAAGCAGTCTTAACAAAGATTTATGAGGCAAATTATGTTGCTTGTTAAATACCCAGATGGAAAATCAGAAACTCGAGATGTGATGAGTAGTGAGAGTATCAGCAAGAAGTTATGATTCAGACAAATAAAAAGCCTCATGTGTTAATTCAAAATGATATACTGTTCCCTTTCATAAATAACAAAGAGGCAGTTTGTCATCCTCTCCCCTTCCCTGACTGAAACTGGTTCCTGTACTCTCCATTTTTGCTCTCTTGCTACTGGTATAGGAGGGAAACAAGTGGCTTAATGCAAGGGGTAATACCTGTGAATCTGTAATCATACCRATTGCAGCAACAACAAAAAGAATAAAAAGCTGCTATCAGTTATGGCAATCTATGAATCTATGAATTCCTGGTTTGGGGAGAAGGACGGAGGAATCAGGATTTGTCAATACCAAGCCTCATCCCCTAGTAGGAGCCCGCGGTATGGGGTGTAAAAGTCTAAGATTTCCCCTCCCCTCCCCTCTCCTCCCCTCTCCTCCCCTCTCCTCCCCTCTACTCCCCTCTCCTCTCCTCTCCTCCCCCGTCTTTCAGATCCTCAGGGATTCCCATGGGTGGCACGTCTCCTCTGGCATTGTCCTGGGCACTGGGAGGAGGCTGCTGGCTCCTGGGGAGCAAGAGCCACTCGGGCTCCTCTGGCTGCCGGGCCAAGGAAGCCAAGCGGCAGGCACTGCGCCGGGCTCGCACAGGCACGGGGCAGAGATGCAGGTAGCCCTCAACAGGGCACGCTGTGGGKAACGGAGCACCGGGGCACTACCAGCACCTATTAGTTTTTTAATTGCTTCATATTGCCTGTTTTTTTGCATCATGCTATAACTGTGCCAGCAGACTGTGGCCCATTGCTAAGTATTTTTGCTGTACTTCACTGCTGTCTTATAAAGAGTAAGGGAGCTGAAAGGCAGTTACCTAAAAGTGTTTGCTTTCCAAAGCTATTTCATTTTCAGCAATACTCCATTTTCAGTTATATTTTCGGTGTTACTGCAAATCATGTTATCCTCCAGTTCAGTGCTGTTTTTTTCCCCTTTTGAACACTGCTGGTTGCACCTAAAATAAGAGTGACATTCAACAGCATGCAGACCTCTAAGCAACTGAGATGCTTCTAGAAATGTTACCCTACCCCTTTTGCTTGCTAATAAGAATGAATCATGTCTCTGTGTAATTTCCAGCTGTTTAGGGACACAGTGTTGCAGAAGGACTCCTTAGTTTGGAGCCCTTCGTTCCAGTAGTGCAATGGCAAATCAAACAGCAGGTGGACACCCTTTCTGGTAGTCTAGATCAGCAGTGTGGCGTCAATAAATTCTGCTTATCATTGAACTCTCTACCCATGCGCTGCCTGCTAGTATTGAAAATGTTGACAGGGTTTGGTTTACTAAATTTCATCAAGTAGCCAGAAAATTAAAAGGATAGAAAGTAGATGAGTAAGAGTGCCATCGCAGGTGGGAGATGTCACTGGTCCAGACAGATAGAGTTGGTGGCTTCTCTTCTCTGTGAATTGAGTACAAGTTGTTTAACACATACAGAGTAACCCACAAGTTTACAGTACGTGGGCAGGAAATGAGAGCCTGCTGCTGTATTTCATTATTGCTTTGTGCTATACGTTTTCTCCATGGTATCTACTTTTACCTACTCTTAGCTATCAAATGTCACTAGCTAGCATCAGTTAACGGGACTTATTTAGAAGCTAGAATAGAATGGCAAATTGATGTAATGCATATGAATCTTCTAAAGATGTTTTCTTTTTCTCCCTATCTCCAACCCCAGGGGAAATGTCCAGCACAACTATATAAACCCGAGGTACTTTTCCTTTGATTAATGTTTTTTTGTTTGGTTGGTTTTGTTTTGTTTTATTCAGCTGTACTCTAAAGTGGAAGACCTGCAATTCTTTAATAAAATAGTTTAATTAGATCTTTAAAGAAAAAAAAAATAAAAGTTTTTTTTTTTTTTAAAGCCGAGGTGTAAGCATTAGGTACCCAATCTGCATTTCTACACCCTGAGCTTCTTGATCTTTAGAGCTACAGCAGTCTGYAGACATTAGTGGAGCAGATTCTCTGCTACTGGCTAAAAAGAAAAGAGGCTGAGAATTTTTCTCCTCATTGAATGAAGGTGAGAGTGTTACAATACAAACTGCCATAAAGGACGAGAGGARAGATAAATGTAATGTTTGAAAGAGAAGGAAAGGCGTTATAAAGAAGACCTGAACCACCTAGTGATGTGTTTGTTCAGTGGAGCTTTTAAAAAGTGCACTAATAGCCCATTTTATCTATCACCCAAAGTCAATGAAAAACGCCCATTGACTTAAGTGGGCTGTGGCTCAAGCACTGCACTTTTAGGCATGATTATGCTCAGTGTGCTGAAGTSGGAGCATTCCTCCCTTATGTGCACTGACTCCAAACAAACAAGCAATCCCCTTCTCCTGCCTACCCAAACCCAAAGCTGGAGCGCTGCTGCTGCTGCCACCCATTCAGCTCGCAGATGCTGAAGAAGTATTTTAGATGGAGCAGTAGTCTAGGCCTGGCAAACACTCTTGGATGGGAAAACCACGTTTACAGCGTGCCTTTGCTGCACATATTCTTTGCTTGGTAGCTGGAGTGAAGCTGGTGGGTTTGGAAACCTTTTTGYTTCTGAAGGTGTGTTTTCACTTATTGCCTCCAGACCGTTATCCCTCACCCCACTTTAGTAGTAACACAAGAAAAACCCTAATACCAGTTTGTACCCTCCTCTCACCTCACCTAAATGTACCAGTGAAATTAGAAAGCCAAAGCTGGTGCAGGTAGGCATGAATTAAGACACAGGACACTTCTCCCACTTTAGCATCCGTTTCGTAGGTCAGTAAAGATACCRCCTCACTTCGTGTTGATAATGAATAACTCATTGGTCAGAAAGCGAGACAGTAAGACARGCCTAATAAAAAGCTGGAGCTGCTTAGAGTTTGGATGCTGGGAGGTTGTTATCTGTGGTGATCTCTCAGGAAAGCATTGCTGTCCATGCTCTGCTATCTGTTTAGGGAGACTCAGTACTTTATCAGTTTTATGTGTGTATTTGTATTTGTATCAGTATATACTGGGTAGGAACAGAAGCTGAACTACTTGTCCTTATCTGTCTCTGTTTCAAATTCACCTCTTCCTTAGAAACAAAGCCCTTCTATCATAAATAACCAGAGAAGCATAGCAATAGGAGAATGAATTATAGAATCACAGATTCATAAAATAATTCAGGTTAGAAGGGACCCCTGGAGCTTTCTGGGTCCAACACTAGGGAGCATCTATTCTAGAGCAGTATATGCTGTCTCTCCATAGGAATTAAGTGTCCTGTGGGTCACTAGAAATATCTTTTTTGGATCTGCTGCAGACCCACATTTTTATTCTAGAAGGAAAAATGAGATAAATGATTTAGAGAAACAAGTTTTGAGCCCCACCCCCCAAAAATATATATTTGCAAAATAATGCATGAAATTATCCTTATGCTTGCTAGGGAAAAGACAGCTAAAGCAGAATAACATTTTTTGTGTTCATTTTTGAGATGGAAAGCTTGATGCACCACAAGTTATTTATACTGACAAATTAGTACTTTAACAARTAAGGTAACCATAGATCTCCAGCTTGGAGACAAGTACTACAAAGAAGCCAAGAACTAAAAACATATGAGCAAAATATCTGAATATGGAATACAAAGACATGTGGTAAAAGAAACCAAAGCAGTTGTATTTAGAAGTGAACCTCATGGCAAAGAGACTAGAATGAGAAATTTAAAATAATTTGCATCCAAGAATCCCCAAATTCTTTGTTCTAAAAAAAAAAAAAAAAGACATAATAAAGCTTATCTATGACAAGCCAGTGTGGGGTGGAAGAGTTGTTTGCTGGCAGCATTACGCCGAGGGTCATGAAATGAAGGATAGAATATCATCACGAACTAAAAACAAAGTCACATTAAGATAGGCAGGATATTATTATGAGCTGTGTAATTTGGCCATCACATCTGGCTTATTTCACCCATTACGGTGATGGGTTCTTGGCAAGTGTTCAGAGGTTCTGGTTTACGTGTCACCTGCATTAGAGCCTTTCTAGCTGCTCTAGCGCTCTACCCATGTTACTCTGTTCCCGAGTCAGGCACACGTAGGCTTTTTGCATGGCCCCTTGAAGTACAAAGCTGTTCTTAAAAAGCCTTTGAGCCAAAATTAAATCATCTTTGTCGGTTTTCCTACCAATTACTRTATAACAACGTTCTGAGCAGGCAAAACTGCCCAGAGCCTGGCGTGCTTGGCCAAGAGAGGAATGTACCTAGGATGGGGTCTCCTGGAATGTCGTGGTGTCCCCTACTGTTGGTAATTCAATAAGGAGCAGCATGCTCTTTAAAATGTGAGGTACTGTAGTGGGTTATCGCTTCTATCTTCCTCAGTCCCTGCTGTTTTTCAGGCAGAGATGTGCATGTATCATTCCTTAACCTATTTTTGAAGAGCTTGCTTTGATGTTCCTCCTTATGCTCTGTTGCATGAAATTAAAGAGAAACACTATTGTTATTTTACAAAAGAAGAAACAAATACTTTYGTATTTGGAGATTAAGAAGGAGGAAAAACATTAATAGAAGAATTAGGTACAGGTATGTTGGAAGCAAAAAATGATTGACTTGTTTATAGGTGCTTCTTGCAAATGAGAGTCTGCATTTGCCTTTCCATTTCATACGTTATCAAAGAGATTTAAAAAAATTAACTGTGTAAGTCCAGTTAACAGCTGGAGGCAGCTTCGGAGGGGGTCTTTGCCACCATCTATTGGTGAACTAGAGGAAAAGGCAGAATGAGCTGACCTTGCTAGCAATGTTTCCCACTGTAYCAGTGGGAGCTTTGCTCCATTTTGAGGTTTTGGTAGAAGAAATGTTTCTTCTTGCTCTGGCAAAAATGGTAACTGGGCTGTAATTGTGTCCTCTGAGTGAGCAGCTGCCACAGCTGCACCTTAGCAGTGAGCCAGCTCTCCTGTAGACATTTTAGTGGAGGAGAGGGGAGCACCTTGATCGTGTAGAAGAAAGASATTCTGATGTCAAGTCTCTCGCCGAGAGTTTCATACTTCACTGAACCTTTCCAGCGGTACAGAAATGAGTGAACAAAAGTACAGATGTGTTTAAATGCCCTGACCTAACACCCCTGGAAMCGTCTCTGTCTGTGTAAGGAGATGGGAGTCTTTGGTCTGAGGTGGCATCCACAGAGCATGCTGAGAGGTAGCACAAAGGTGATGAGATACGTCATGGTGAAGATGGCAAGGGACAGATGAGGCAGGAATGTCCGCTCATAAGAAGAGGGTCTTCATCACTGAACTTGGGCTCTTGGGTTTATCCACTTAGCAAATTTTGCTGTCCCGCTGCTATTTGTGTTGGGCCGTGTTGCTGGTGACTAAAAACAACACTGTTCCCAGAAGCATTTGTGCACAGTCCAGCAAGTGCCATCCTTTACAAGGAAAATGTTTGCAGAATCAGCTAGAAAGGCAGGCAAGAAGAGAACTGAGGGAAGCCAGTGTCAGCAATTGAGCTGAAAAGGTAAATCTTTTAAAGATGTACCTAGTTACGAAATTAATCTATTTTATTGGTCTCACCGACGCTGCTTGCATATGCAAATGCCTCCTGAGTTAAGCTTTCTAATGCAGGTTCCAAAATGATTTCAGGTAGAGTTTGTGACAGCAGTGAATGAGCACAGAGACAGTTTAAAGAGATTGCTTAGTTTTCAAATCAACAAATTGCAGTGGTTCTACTTAATCCATCAAAAGGAGGAAAAGAGAACAGTCTGGCAGCCAGGCGGGAAGATAAAATAGTAAAGGACATAATGTTCCAGCTATTTTAGGACCCATTTACTCTGTGAAACTCATGGCATTAGAGAACAGTTGTTGAACACATTTGGGTAACAGCTGTGTTATTGCTAAAGTGTATAGACTAAAGTGTGTGTAGACCTGTAGGGGTGCTCAGGAAGGATAGTTTTGGGAGCTTCTATTCAGCTTAAGACCATGCTCTTGTTCGGTTTTATTCRGAGTAAAGGACTAGCAGAGTCAAATGACTTCATTTTATTCCAATGAAAATGGCAGCAATTATATATGATAACTTTGATGGCTGCGTCAATCTTTCTTAAACAAGACTAAATAATATGGATCCAAAAAGTGCCTTCAGTTCGCATTCACAGATTGTCTGGTCGTTGTTTGGGTATCTGTTGCATGAAGAACAGACTTGCTTCCCTCCCCTCCTTCCCATTCCCTCGTGGGGCTGCCGTTTTGCTTATACTTCACACTAGACCTCCCACAGAGAAGTAAATTGAGACTAAGGAGATGCAGCTCATCACAAGTCAATGTGGGAAAGGCTTTCAAAGTCACTGTGAGGTAAGTTTTATTCCCTTAGAAAAGATTTTGCTCATAGTTTAGCTCACCTATAAAAACCTCCCCACCAAGCCTCACCCACACGGCATGTTCAAAGCTCAAATACATTAATCACTTTTGGATGAATAACCAAAGCAGAAGGATGAATAACTTTGCAGCAGTTCTAGTGTGTGGCCCATTGGCTCGTCTGTGGGTGTGTAGCCCTGCACTTGTGCAGATGTTGGAGAGGTGTTTGCATGAGCCAGGGGACAGTGCATTGCCTGCAGTGGCAATGTGGCGGCAACCCAGCTCCTTTGGGATGCCAATACGGAGATGCCAGCAGTGAGAGCTGCTTCTGCCCTCCCCACTGGGGAGGCACGGGGCTTTGTGGCACTCTGGACTCTGAGGCACCATTTTCAGGCACCATTTTCAGACACACTGCCTTAAATAATCTTTACTTTTCCTCTTTTCTCAGCATGCCGGCTATCACTGCCATCTCTCTGTTGTTATTACAACTGAAAATTACTTCCTTTCCCTTATTTRGTTATTGGCAATTTCTGAATATACCTACTTATTGCAGGCTGCTGAAGCATAGGAAGTTTAGCACTGACCTGGAAGTTACTTAGTAGCTGCTTTTTTGTAATTAGGGCTTCATTTGTGTATAGCACAGTTGCTTGCACTAATTGTGTGTAGGCATACTGCACATTTTCCACTCTATTATGTGAATAAATGCCCAATTTACATAAACAATGAGGCCATTTGAATATGCAAATGGAGATTCAGAATCTGCACAGGAGCTTAATTTCAATTTATGAAGATCAGAGCATACATTCCACCTCCACTTAGCTTATACTGAGACTGCCAAAATGTCGCTGTAACCTAATTCTGAATCATCCTTCTTGCGTTAGAACTGTGCAGTCTGGAACAATTTTTATCTGCCTTTAATTATTTGTAGTGATTTGAATGCCTTTTAGATTATGGCTTCAAACTCAGTATCTTCTTACCATGCAAAAAATTCAAACCACAAATGGCAGTCCTAGTTCCCAACAGAACAACAGATGAAAGAGAAAGAAAACACAAAATAATAGTCTCCCTGTCAATGTGTGAAAAGGGAAAATAAGCAGTGAATATGTTAGGAAATACAACAGTTTTAAAAAATGCTCTCTTGCTTAAGAACTCACCTGGCTGCAGCACTAGCACAGGCAAGAAAGCCTAGTAGAGTTATTCCTTCAAATTTCTGGTTCTCCATCCTCCTGGAGGTATTGCACCTTTTCTCGCTTTGAATGCTCTGCTGCATTAAGAAAGCACTTACAGCCTTATTAACTTGTGGGAAGGATTCAGAGGACATACTTGCTTAATCCTGGAGAGTCTCACCTATTCCCATTCCGGGAAATGCCGTGAGTTTAGCACTCCCTGCCTGCGGTGGCCTTCTGCATTTACTACCATAAAAATTACCTAGTTTAYGGAAACACATTTAGTTTTGCGAAGGAGACCAGAACAAAACTGTGTTTCGTTTGCCAGTGGCCCCCCCTCACAGTCATTCCTCTGCAGAATAAATTCTAGCTGAGTAAAATAAATGATTTATGATTTAAGTTATACCAGGATTTAAGTTATAATGGTGATAATTTATGTTGTTGACATCAGTGAAATTATTCTGGGTTTGTCGTGTCTAAACTGGGAGATTTCCAGCTTTCCTATACTCAGATAAATCCTGSTTATGGACAACCACTGTAATAGCTGGTGGTTCCTCACAGGAGGGAAAACTTTAGTAAAAAGCTGTATGAAAACTTTTAGTTTGTTTTTACTGTCTTGAAAAAAAAATATTTCTGGCAAAGCATTTGAATATGGAATATTTAAGCAAAATCTATCGCATTTTGGATTTGAAAATATTTCCATGTTTCCTTATAATTTCTTTCTAATTTAGTCTGGCTTCCTTCTGCCTATAACAACSTTTTCTCATGTGAGGAAAAATGTCTAAATGATGGAAGATAAAATCCACAAGGGAGCACAATGGACACGGAAGAATGGGAATGTTTGGAGACTGGTCTAAGATTCCCATAAGGCACTGTGACAAAATATATGAATGAAATTTTACAATAGCTTTGTAAAAATACTGAATAGCAGCTAAAAATAGCTTAGCACCACAAGAGCTAAATCTAGGATCTTGAAGAGTTAGAATAAGAATTGAGGATATTATCAAAGACTTCATTTCTGACTTTATTCATGTTGTTTTGGAGCTTTTAAGAACAACTCACCTGAAATCCCTTTCCCTTGCGAAGGTCTCTGGACTTTTCCTGGCATTTCTACAGGTTTTGCAGTTTTAACAGGAGCTTCAAAACATCACTACTCATTCTGGGGTATGTCCTCTGAACGGTCCACRTCTACTCTAGAGTCTTGGACTCATTCTGGTCTTCATTGTCTTATATCACCTCTTTGAAAACTGTTTATTCCTGGGTATGTAAGGAGTCTGTAATTACTGAGGCAATAGTAAAACTATGGAAAGTTTAATATTTATCAGCAGTCCAATCATCCCTAGAAATTCACCTGGCCTAAGACATCAAATTAGCTCAGGTATTCGGGGAAATCATGGCAGGAAAATAAATCAAAATAATGTTCTAAAGTAGAGATGTTTTTCTGGCCAGCAAGGGAAGGATTAGAAAACAAATTGTGTTCTTAATTTCACACAAGAAGGTTAAATTAATCAAATAYTTTTAATCCAGAGGGCTTTTTTGTTGTTTACATGCTGCCTTGTTCAACTGAGGCTCCCCCACACTGTAGCTCCTGACAGTCCTAGTCTTGACATTTCTAATAATGCTTTCAATACTGCCTGAAAATTCCTGTAAGAGAGGATTTATGTGACAAGTTAATCAAAGCAGACTATACAGCAATGTGTTTTCATCCTGAATAAATATCTGTGTTCCATTACTGAAGTAGATAAAATATTTGATGGACAGCAGTGACCAGCTGCCTACTGTTTTATGCAGTTAGATATTTATTTCTTTTATTTCAGATATTTATGAGCAGGTTATATATTCATATTTCTTCCTAGTCTTGCAGCTGATTGCCTAAAACATCCCATCTGTGGCTTATACTAGTTGAGCATAGAAGCGCTCGCCCTGATAAAATAGATGCTGCAGCGATTCGACGTAAATGAATTTTTCATGCAGCCTGTTTCRGTGGGGCTGCTGGCACCCAGTTCCCATGAAAAGCACGTGCCTGACAAAACTGTCATAATCCGAAGAAACCGAGATTGTTGCTGCCAAGGAGTGACATAAGGTGCTTGACCCAAGCTCGTTTTAAGGTACAGCTCACTGGGGCAATGGGGCAACTGCAGCCAGTGAGATATAAACCCAGATTACTTGCCCATCCAGCTGGTCCAAGGTATGTGGCACACTCTGCATGTCGTGGCATTACTCAATATAAATCAGGCAAGAGAGTAGCATGCTGAATCCATCGGCCTCTGAGGTAACATCTGTTCCCCCTCTCTCTTCCCCCAGCCCAACTGATTTATCTGCAATACCCTGAAGCATTCGATAGGAATTGGGATGCTGAGGACCAAAGGCAATTGTCACCACTGAAGTGAAACAGGAGATTTCAGCAGTTGATTTGATTAAAGAAAAAGGAGCAATTTGTAGTGTATTCAGGAAAGCARTGTAACTGTGTGACTTCAGAAATGCCACTGTTGAGTTAGGTAGTGGCTGTGTTTGCCTCACTTCTTTTACATCCTCTCCCGAAATTGTGGAAACAGGGAAAAGGAAAGTAAAAGAATGAGATGTTCCAGAGTGTGATGCCTCAGGTTTATCTAGAGCCCCAGGGTACTGCTTATACACCTGCTTTTTGCAAGAAAAATGCTGGTTTGTGTTTACTGCAAGGGAACGTTTCCAAGGCTTTGCGCCAGTAATAGCAATTGTAAATAAGGGTTTTTAGCAGCTTAGCAAGAAGCACCCTTCAGCTCTGGGTGTCCTAAATAYGTCTGTAGGCCCATGAGGAACCTCTTCACACAAAAGTTAGTATCTCCTCTATTGTTTTTTTTCCCCAAAAATCACCTTTTTGCCATCTTCAGACAAGCTTAGGGGCCAAAGACAAGCATTCTTCAGCAAAAGTTAAGGTTACATTACCAATATGCAAGAGAGTAATAAGGAGTACACCTCCCACTAGCTAGTCTAGCCTTAGCAGATAGGTAGCTATGCTTATCCTTTCCAACCAATGTAATTTCCCACTTATTTTCTCTATTTCACCTTCAAAGCCAATGACCTAGTTTGCCCTGAATAGCCAGCAGCACTCCTCCTCTTCCCTGTAAGGACTTCTGCTCTTTCCTTTTTTGAAAGCTTCATCATCTTCCATCACCCACAGTCCATGTCTTTGAGAGATGGAGTTCAGCTAAAAAAAAGATGTGGAAATAAGAGGTGAGGACCTGATGGCTTTTTCTGGAGCTAGGCAATGAGGGCCAGCCTGCTGGCTAACTCTTCATGTCCAGGCTTGGCTGAGGAATTTATATATTTCTGTTTAAAYATTTAAATGTTATAAAAGACATGAATTACATGTATCTCCTGTAGGTTCATGTTCTTTCATGTATTAGCATCTTTCCAAGGGGATTACATWTAGCACAATAATGAAAGAGAGGACAGTTTCTGTAGCAAGATACCTTGTCCAAGACGCATCCCCCATATTTACCATTGTTTTTTGGGGCTTGAGTGTTACAGAGTCCTTCTCCCACTCATTAGTTAGAGGTAGTGCTATCTTTATATGACCAAGAGTTTCTGTGCTTCAGAATAGAATTTCTGATTACCTTTCCGTAGGGGTTTCCTCAGAAAACAGCAGCTTTATCTAGCCAGGATATTTTGAAGTGGCCTATTAGCAGAGGAGCTCAATGGCAGTAAGGCTTTGCTGGCGGGTTGGCTACTCCATTCAGCTGATGGGCTTGCCCATTTCTGAGACCACGTTGTTGCTGTCTTCAGCCCTGTCCTCAATGGATCTTATGGATTTTTCACTACCAGCACTTCTAGTTATCTAATTAATCTCTAGATTTATCTGGACTACTGTCACTGTTCTCCTGGACTCCTAAGTCTATCTAGTCATATCTACCATGAAATATTTCTTTAGGTCTGTTTGTAAGAGATATTCTCTTTACCAACAAATTACAAAACTTCCTAGTTTTATAATTTTGTAACCTTTACCCTTCTCTTCCCTCTTTTTAAGATTAGTTAGGGCATGAATTTTATGCTGACTGTGCATAAAGAACCCTCTCTAACAGACTAGATAAATAACTAAAGTGCTACTGTTTGTTTGTATAGCACTAGATTTAACAAAACATTTGAAATGTGTAATATATAAGATGTAATATATAAGATTATTGAGAAGATTATTGAGTAGATCACTGATAAGTGCAGTATTCTTTCAGGAACAGGCTGGTTTTAAGAGCCTTCTCTTATGGACTGGAAATTTAAATATAGTTTTAAGAGGCATCTCACTGGATTTACTTACCTGTAGTTAAGGGTTTGACAGGGGAGGGAACACCTCTAATTAACGGGAATTCAAAAGACATTCCTAACTTTTTAGATCATGCAATTATACACATTCCTCTTTAACTTACACAGAAAAGAGGTAGTTGTGTGCTGCAAGCTAAGAAGGCATGTATGTGTTTGCAAGATTGGGATTTGGAAAGATAAATGCTTCAAGGCGAAGATTTTATGTTTAAGATATAGATTTGTACTTGAAAGCTGTTTGGAAAATAATCTGGCATGTGAATTTAAAGCATGCCAGCTATTTCCAAACAAGCTCTTCATGCATCTACTCTAAATCCACAGTGAACATCTTTCTAAAACTGCCTCAAACTCGTTTGGAAGTGGATTAGTGTAAGCAACATTTTGGTGTCTTTAGTAAAGAATTAGAACATGTATAATGGGAGTGACTGTCGAACTCTCAGTGTTGAAAACAAATCTTCCAGGCTGTCTTCCCACTTAGATGTAGCTCATCACAGCAGTGTCCTGGTATTGATTGGAGCCTTTCCGTGCTATCACAACGGTAAGCATTTATGACTGACAACAGTGCAGACTATTGAGTCATTTGAACTATCCACACTGGTAATACTTTTCCAAAACATAACAGTAACCTTGTTTGGACGGAGTTCCTCATAGTAGCAAGCCAACACTTGCCTGGCTTTGTGCTGTGGTGAGATGAATGCTTAGAAAGTGAGACACACTGATTTTATTCCTAAAGCATCATGCATGTAAGAGAACATCCTGGCTCCATCTAATTAAGCAGTAATTCACTGTGGGCACCTGTGCCTTTCAGGATGGCTGTTATCTGCCTCAGCTGCATTGGGAAAGGGCACAACACCACGGGCCACTCAGCTGGCAGAGCAATAATCCTCTGGGAATGTGGTCCAGAGTTCTCTGCTGGCACAAAGTAAGTAATTTTGTTTTATCTTTAAGTTTTACTTGTTTGTGCAATGTTTATATTTATATTATTGAGTGAGAGTAATGCCAGGGTTTGTGGAGCACGGTGATATTGCTGTACTAAGGATCTGAAACGGAGCCAAAGCCTTTGAGAGCAGTCGTGTCCTGCTCCAGGGGTATTTTCTGAATCACAGCTGTTGGCCCTTCTTAAGCTGATAGCRTATTTTGGGAAATGTATGGGGCTATTACCAGAATGGTGCTTTGTGGTGTCTCTCTTTTGTATGTCCCTGCTTTTTTCCTAGATGCATAGGTAAAATATAGCTTCAAAGCCAAATGTTAGAATGAAAGAGTGGAGGGTAGGCTGAGTGGAGAATAGTAGCTTATACATTGTGTGGGAAAAGTGAGAAAGGGTCATATTGAATAGCTGTGGAGAGAGAATGCAAGTAGTAAAAAGAACAGAGGAGGAAAGGGAATAGGTAGGAAGGGAGTAGCATCATTAAAGAAACATAGAAAACCTATCAGTAAAGGAAACATGGAGGTAAGAAATACTGAGAAGAAAAGCTATGAGAATGTCCAAGAGAAGTAGCTCTAGTCCAAGAGAAGTAGCTCTAGTCCAAGAGAAGTAGCTCTAGTCCAAGAGAAGTAGCTCTAGTGCGAGATGGGAAAGGTGGAAGACTGGCCAGAAGCAATTTTGGTGAACTTGCAGCTGTGAGGACTCAGAGAGGTGACAGAAGAAGAGGTTCAGAAGCCCCAGGGAGTTACCTGTAGGCACAGGCAGGTGCCTGTGTGGAAACCCAGAATTAGGCATTCTAGGAGCTATTCTGCAATCCGTGGATTACAGTAAAAGGGGAAAGAGGTTAAGGTGGTTAAAGGAGGAAGAGAAGAACAACCCTTGAAATAGAGGGGACTAGAGAAGATCCTCCCTCATGGTAACTTCAGCAACATCCAGGAGATGAATCAAGGTTTGACTTCTTGTTCATGTGTCTTGCTGGCTGTGTAATAGGTTCATGGTCACGCAGTAGTCAGTTTTTGGCAGCAGCTCAGAGGTTTGTTTTTCTGTCCTTTCCTTGAAACAGCGTGTGAAGGCTTTGAGCAAAGCTCTTTGTTTTCATTGCTGAGCTGGTGCCCTCCACAACCKCAGGCTGCGCACTCTATTAGGCCTGGCACAGGGAGAAGCAGCAAGCAAATCACCTTCATTTTGTGCTTTGAGTCTATAGTCTATTAAAATCTAWGAAAGGCCATAGCTTTTACGTTCCCTAACATAACAATTTCCTATTTCAGTCCCCCTCACTTGCTCATCTCATTCTTATAAAACTTGGTGTGAATTGTCACACTGTGTTATATTGCCTGGAAATACCTCATATATAAATCATTTGAAAAATACACAGCCATCACAGGGGAGAAAATGCATGGTGAATTGTCTCTCTACAGTAACAGCAGCTTCAAAAGGTTTTTCCCTTCCATTTTATTCTTTCTTGGTCTTTTGGAGAAGCTGAATATATGCAAGATAGAATATTCAGAAAATGTYGTTAATGATTGAGGACTGTTTTTTTGCAGCAGGGCTTTATGGACAGTCTATTTGGTTTGCAGAGCATATGAGGGGTTTGTTGGGCTGCTTTAATATCTTGATAGTGGAAAATACATCTACACTTAAATTGGTATAAAATATAACATTTATGAATGTGGAAGACAGCAATATTTATTGTTATAAGCATAATGTCTTTCCAGGGATCGGAGTAGAATTTTTTTTTTTTTTTTTTTTGGGGGCAGGGGGGGAGTGTGTTTATTACTACCTTCACTGCTAACTGTCTAAATTTTATTTAAAATTCTAGTTGAGATTACTCTTATCAGTTGAGACTAGGTCATCATAGATTTATTACTGTAGCAACTGGATTTAGTCAAGACAAGTTAGTCAAAACGTGGATCAGCTGTGTTGGTTTTTTTCTTGTGGAAAGCACCTAGACAGAGTCTAATGTGAAAACAGCCACCATTCAGACTCAGCTAACCAGTACCAAGATATCCTCAGGGCCTTATGTGGTGGGAGTTAACGTTAGGATTCCGGTTTCTCTTTCCCTGTGCTTACTGAGGATGTGCTTGTCAGTGGCTGGTGATGTTTCCAACTGGCTGGAGAGTATGTGGTAAAGWTCAGGTAGGACAGTTGCTACCTGGAGTGGGTTGAGTGGGAGTGGGAGCTCCTAGGAGTGAGGAGAAATGTGTTGCTACTTGTGCTCTGGGCATCAGTTCATCATTAGCCTCACGGGGTGGCAGCAGAATGCAGTCTGGGCCGATAAGAAGCACAAAGCTGCTGCCRTGAATGCCATGAAATTATCTTCTTGCTAAGATTAAGTCTAGTTTTCTGTGGGGAGAGTTCAGCTGAGTGTGGGGATGTGTCCTAGCAGCTGTGAAGCAGAGCATGAGCCTGAGGTCGTAGATTGTATGTACCCTGGCTGAAACCTGACAGTTCCTGTTGTTGATTTTCTGAAGTGCCTTACTGAGATAGCAATTATATGCAGAGCCACACGGAGATATTTCTGCTCCTGTGGCATAGCAGTATCTGTGCCATTTCCTGGTGCTACTCTGTGTTTCCATTTACAATCTGCATCTGCAAATCCATCCTGCTGGAGGCCGGAAGGACCACAGGATGATTTTCTGTGCCTTGGCCCACGATGGGCTGWGATTCTGTACCTGCCTTAAACCGTTTCCATGGAAAGTGGCCCCAGATCTGCTCAGGGCTCCTCCTGAGGACAGTGCAGATCAAAGCTTGTGATACACAGCTGACAAATGCCACAAATTCCAAAGGAACAGCTGCAGCAGGCTTGACTTCAGCCTCTTCAGCAGGAATTACTTGCTTCTTGCCTTTGTTCACGTTCSCTCTAATCTAATGGCAAGTTTGGTCCTGACAAGCTCTGCAAATACCATCACTGCACTTGATCTCCTGTTAGGGCTTGGAAATACTGAATGAAGCTGGTACCAGCATCATCTCCAGGTGATGGATCAGTGCCCCAGGGCCATACTGAAAATAGACTCTATCTGCCCTGGTTTCATATCAACAGCTCTGGGGAGAACTCTTTAGAAAACAAAAAATAAATAAAAACAGAATAAGGCATCAGGGAGGAATGTTCTGCATTTCCTTCCTTTCTGTACCTCTATTTTCAATAGGCCAACTCCATTGTTAAAGCAACCTGACTTGTGAACCTCCCCACCAGGTCCAGCTAAAAGCCTGTTGCTCAACAGACTGTCTGGAGAGCCTGCCCTGAATTAGGCTGCTGTATTTACTGCACACATGTCCTACTCTGTTGATCACTGAAGGTGATTAGTATTAGTCTTTCTTCTCTTGCAATGGAACTGCATTAGCTGTAATCACATAATTATTTAATGAGGTTTAGGTGTAGAGATATTAACCTGTATCTGGAATGTTCTTCCTAAGCTTTTCCACCTCGATTTGCCAAYTCGGGCTCTGGCAGTTGAGATAAAAGAGGGTTTGTCTGCACTGCACTGGAAAACTCAAGAATTGGGGTAATTAATGGAGTTAAAAGTGGATTAGTAAATCAGATTAATTCTTGATCTTCCAAAGTGAATTAAACTAAACCAAATTAAGACCACTTTCATTCTGCGTAAGAGCACCCACTTGCCAGCTTAATGCAGTTTAACTAATCTTCTTAAAAAGTGAWTTTGGATTTCTTTTCTTGAATGTTCTTCTGTACCCAGTTTTTTAGCATTAGAACAGAAATGTCTTCAAAAATGCTTTTCTGTTTGGGGCATGATTGAACCTGRCATTCAAGATGGGTGTTAGAGATAAAACCAATGGATCTTTATGCAGATTTATGTGCAAAGCTGAAACAGTTAAGGCTATATGTCATCCATACTTTCCTTATGTTGATACTTTGGAGGCTCACAAACTGGGTGAAAAAGGCATCTAATTTTAGCAACAAACTAGGTGAAAGAGAAGCAGGAGAGCAAGCAGGTTGAATCAGATGAATTTTTCTTGCTCTCCAATCACAGTTTATGCAATCTGTTTTTTCTGCTGTTCAAGGTTAGTGGGTGAGCTGTACCTGAAGCCCTGCTGAGTGTCTGGGAAAGTTTTGGAGTTGTGATCTGCTGTGTCTTTGAGGTGTTGCTGCCCAGCTGGCGAGATCAGTCTTGTGTGCTCAGCTCCAGGGTTTATCTGTGGAAGTTGGGAGCCTTTTCCTCCTGCAGTTTCCCTCCAAGAAAAGTGGCTTCTCTCACTTTTTGGTCAAATCCTGATGGTGACAAAGCACGAGGAACTTTTGCTCTTGATGTGGCTAGTATATGGCAAGTCTCACCACTATGGCTTTGCCTAGCTATGTTGTGGTAAAAAAATATGGTGGTGTTTCCACTGTATTTCTTGTTTTCTTGGGTTAGTCATCTGAAGCTAGTCATCTTGCTTTAAAAAGGAGCCATGTGCTTTGGGCATGAAGTTTAAAATTATGTGTATACTATGCTAAACAGCTCATAGTGTGTCTGTAGCACATATGGTGGAAAACATTTGCGTGATGCAGTTTATAGACTAGAGTTTAGGACTACAGAATTTCATAAGCAGTACTGAAAAATATAAGTGAAGAGTTCTCTCAGCATTTGCCCCTGTTTGGCTATAATATTGCAGAACTGTAAGSTGTAGCTCAAATCTTGTAACTGGCGGGACAGGCTAGAAAGGGAAAGCTTTAAGCTTCTCTAGTGATTTTAGTGAGCAATCTCAGCAGTTTTTCCGTGGGCTACCGTTTGTGAGATCAGTGCATAAAGTCCCTCTGATCTCTCTGATCTTGGTGGACTTGTCAGATGAAGAATTCATGATTCCAGTCAGCTGAATTGCAATGCATGACTACATTGCTGTGTTTTAGATGTGCTAAGCCATCATCACAAAAACATCCTAAAGCTGTCCTGGTTTTATTGACTTGCATCTCCATTACTGGATATGGATTACTTTGGGTTTTAAGAGAGTGAGAAAGATGTGAAAATTATTGAGAAAACAAGTTGTAGCCAGGGGTATGTATATGAGCCAGTCAGGTCTCAACATAGTTGAGTTACTGCCTGGAAAATGCCATGCACTACTTCCCTGTATGGAGTAGCTAGACTATGGTGTTGAAGGAGATGCATGAGCTATGAGCTAGGTGTCTAGAAATGTTTAAGTAAAGGCTTCTGAGGACAGGAATGGCCTTATTTTCAGTAACAACTTTATCACCTCTTTATTATTGCTTAGGCAATGTAAATAAATTTAGAATTGGGATAAGTATGACTCATACCTCCATGAATTTTCTTCTGTACTACTGGTTATACAGAGGGCTTTGGTGCATAATAATTGAGTACCTTCTTTGCAGTGGATGTTAAACAATAAATCRTGATAATTCCCACCCAACAGATTGTCTATACAACTAACTATGTGTGTATTTTTAAGTGACACTGCTTGAAAAGACAGAGTATCCAAATATGGCACTTGACAACAGGCTAGATTTTATTCAAGAAAGCTGCAGCACAATCAAATGGTGATCTTTGGTCATTTCCCCTGGCCAACTTGATCTGATTTATCGCTAAATCCCAACACTTTGTAATATAATATAGTGATGGTCTTTGATTATATCTGACACTAGCAAAGGAGCACTGATCAGAAATATTTTTCTTTGATTTCTCTGGATAGTGGATCAGATGCAACAGTAAAAGGAAAGGAACTCATGAACATCATAAGGTGAACTTTATCTCTGCCTACAAAGATACTCTGTAGAACTATAGACAACATAGTTTGTTCTTTAAAAGTGAGGAAAATCTTTCCATATACAAAACCTGCAAGTCATAAAATACTGTGAAATGTCAAATCAGTGCATACCYGGGGACATATGTGACTTCCACTGGCTCCTTCACATACATGAACCTCCACACTCATGCACATGCAGTCATCCAGTCATGACAAGAGGATGTAAAGCTCTAGTATTCGCTAGTCAGTCAAACTTGGTATTTACCAGTCTTGTAGTTGGTTTAGTTCCGGTATCTCACATAGGATTTAAGCATCCATGGTCTAGCCCTCACAAGTCTAAGAAGATTTTCATACCATATGTCCAGAAGCTTTTCATACCATATGTCTGTAGGCATGAGCTTCAGATGCAGTTACTGTATCCTCTCTGGTACCTTCTTCCTGAGAGCTGAGGTTTGCAGCAAGAAAGCTCTTCTTGGATCATTACTGGTCCTTGAGGCTACTGAACTAACACAGACAAACTCTTCTTTTATCTTCAGCAGTTTGGATAGTATAGACCTGTAGGGCTATGGTATAGACTATGAAAGGAATAATTGTAAGTGAGCAGCTCTTGATATGCCTCCTAAACTACAGAATCATTCCAGTTATGCCAGCTTGGGCTAGTATTACTAACTAAACCTACCTAACTAAACAGGTCCGCTCCTTACATGGAGCAAAAGCAGAATTGTATCTGCCTTTCCTTGTGTATCCTGGGCTTCCTGCATGCTTTTCTGAGTCTCATTGTTGTTCTCCTCTGTCACTTAAATTGCCTTTTTTATTGTTAGGTGGCTTTTTGCTGTCATCTACCAGATGGGTAAGGCAAGTTCCTTTATACAGGCAGACTCTTGATTGACTCTGTGACTACTTCAGGTCTAATCAGCAAAGATGAATGCAAGTGATAATTTGTCAGACAAACAACCTTATAAGAACAAGTTATATTGTTATATAACAAGCTATATTGGACAAAACCTGTTCTCCAAAAACATAATTTTCATTGCATTTTTGTAGGAGTTCTGAGATGCAAGGAAACTGAAAATTGGACCAGTGTACCTAATACAGGTGCAGTACGGTCCAAAGAAGATGACTGAGGATGCTTACACATGGAGAAGAACATGTACTATGGTCCTCAAGCATTCAAAATATTCTGAGATTATGTCCAGTATCTCATGCCCCCACCTCCACTTCTTCCTCTTCAAAACAAGTTGATGCTGGTCCCTGTGTGGACCCCAAACTTGCAGCTTATGCCTGGGTCAGCATGGCTGTCCATAAACCTGTGCAGGGTTTGYGCAATCTTTGTCTATGACTGTTTTAAGAACAATGCAAAGTAATTGTGCATTCTTCTAAGCTGTGTTTTTAAAACAGAAMTATTTCATTGTTATGGATCTGAGCTATAATTTTTTTATATTGTCTTCTATATCCACAGTTTTCCTGTGACTAGAAAAGTGATGATTAGAGCTGCTCTAAAGTAACTGTTTTCATATCAATATCKGGGCTGAAGTGAAAAAGGACAGGCACATTAATTATACAGCACACTTCATTACCAATGCCAGCTCCTGCTAGAGCAGGAAATTTTCTCACTTGTTACTCCAAGAGCCTCTGTTTTGGCTCACACACCTTTCGAAGTGGAAGCCAAGGTATTTTGGGAAGCTTCTTGTTCATTTAAAATAAAAAAGTACAGTAATTAGGTGAAGCAACCAGTGCCAAATGCACTGTACCACATATGAAATACTCAATTACAGAGCAAAGTTATGTGTTCCAATTGACAGAGTAATCTGTACTCTAATTTACTTGTCTTACAACTCATTACATCTGAGATATTGATTTTCCAGTAGATGGCTTTAGTGGATAAATAAGCACATTTTATCTCTGGGACCTTGGTTGGAGTCTGATCTGTGAACCTCTGTCAAATGAGCTTGGAAAGCTCAAACCTCTCTATTAGGTGGTGCTCATGGTGTAATCAAAGCAGACATACTTCAGTAGTGCTGGTAATTTGTAAACAGAGGGCAGRCAGCAATGAGTCTGAGAACAGTGGTGCTTTTGAGGCTTAAAAGATGATGTCCTAGCAGGAAGCTGAAGTGAACAGTGATTAGATTTTAATTACATGTACTTTGACTTTTAGGATTTAATATCTCATTTATTTCAATTATATGGTGTGAAATTTAGTACCATCAGCCAAAGAGAGGAAAAAATAACCCCAAACAAACTGAAGTCATTAAGCCTTGTCCTAGTGTTTCATTAAAAGTTGAATACCTTTAGATTGTACTTCACTATGTGAGCGGAGCTCTATTATGGGTCAGATCGACTGCTAACCTTGGCATGAGCAATGATTAGCCTTTGTCGTATTTACCTAAAGTGCTGTAGCTGCAGAAGCTGTTATAACTCCAATTTTTCAGAAGTTTTCAGCAGTTTCAGCTTCTGAACTGATCAGCAGAAGTTATTTTTGCTAAGCAATTAGAAGCAGCAAGACCATCACTGATGCATATCATGCTCTCACCACTTTATTTTTTTGACTTCTTTTATTTCACTCTTGTGCAGATATTCCCTGGGATGTTATCTTTTAATATCACTTTTTTTCCCTAATGTGGTCATTTTTAAACTATTTATTAGTTTAAATGTTATTGCTCTTTTGTTTCATAAGGTGACTGTAATTGCTCAGGCCCAGGAACCATCGAGAACTGCATTTCCACAGGCCAGCAGTAGTGAACACCAGCTGTTTTAGAGACAAATTTAAATTTTAATCTTTCATTGACAATTTTGTGGTGATACACAATAAACTCTGGAATATCTGGAGGGAAGCAATTTGTAGTTATAAATGTGGTTTAGGTAGCTTCAGATGGAAATTTCTTATTCCTCTAACAATTTCCTCCTTTTTTGATCTGACTGAATTTTCTATTTCAGTTGTATCTTGTTGAAGTGAATTTCATGGGTTATAGAGTCATTAAGATTAGAAGGTCACCTAGTCCAACTCCCCTGCACACATGCAGTCACCTAGACCGTGTGGCACAGGACTGCATCCAAGTTATCTTTGCGTCCAAGAACTCATGGAATTTGCAGCAGAGTTTGTGTTTATTTCTCTTAGAAATTTTAAAAATATATTGTGTTCCAGCATGTTTCTCCACTCTTAGTGAGGAGCCCATCATTATGTTCTTCATATGYTTTTTATTTTATAAGTCTCTGTCACATTCTCTCTTTTTTCTTAATTTCTAAATAAGAATGATAACCTTTCCTTAATCCCTCCTCCTGGGGAAATATTTCTCTGTCTCTAATAATTTTTATTGCCCATCTCTGTCCCTTTCTATTTCTGCTTTGTTCTTGCTGAAACTGGATGCCCTGAATGGAATATGAGCGTACCATTGATTTTTCTGTAATGGCACAATGATATTTTCCACATAGTTTGTTTTCCATTCCTTAATGCTGACTGACAGATTTGGAGGGGGGCTTGTGGTGCCACTGGGTGTTGTGCTCTTCAGAAAGATGTCAGATACTTTTTCTGTCTTGCTATGAGTAGCGTACCCACCAGAGTATGCAAGAAGTTCATCCTTMCATTATTCTCCATTCAGCTCTATCGAGGACGGGTTTGCTATTAGGTTATTCAATTCCCTAATTACGTTAGGTTCCTTAGTCACTGATCATTTTTTTTAAACCATGCAAGGTAGCAAGAAAGCAGACAGGTCCTCTGTTCCTTCTCCAAAAAGACAGTTTGCTTTAACTTTATCGTTGATTTGATATCAGTTGCTTTTTATACTAGTTCTTTTGGGAAGAAACCTGGCTTTGGGGAGTGCCAGTCCTTGTCAAGGGATGTCCCCACCTCACGGCWTAAGTGAACAAAGTAGCGTGTGGACTTGGCCCAAATTATTCCCATCCTAATGATGTTATTTGAACCTAGATGACTTCTTTTCCCCATGTGACTTTTGTGGCAGTTTTGAACTGCTTGCCTTGTCAAGAATACATTGACAGGAGAGAAGGTCTTTTCAAGGGACATTCCCTTGAGGCAATGTGGCAACTAAATTTGATGTAATTTTTGCCTTTCTTCTGTATCAGATGAAATATTGGGTTAGTCCAGAAGCTGTCAATCCTTTTTTGGTGTCTGCCGTGTCCTGCTTGGGCGCTGACCTGCTCCAACCAGCTTCTGGCTACTTGCTATGTTGCAATAAATATTATTCGGCTTATAGAAAGAGCCAATACTGTAATGAGATCCATCTAAGGATGTGTCTATGTGACTTATGAGTTACGACGACTACTGGAAACCAGAGAGTCACCTCAAGATGTAACCTTGCCTGAGCTTTTTAGCCTTGTTGATGTGTCTGCACAGAAAAACAGCCCAAGGTCTCCTGCATGGCCCTGCTTTTGGCAGCATATGCAGGCCTGCCTAAATTGTAGTAAATATGTGTGGCCTCCAAACAAGTTCAAGGTTTCAGAGCTTTTTAAAAAGGACACTTTTTCTTTTTTTTTTTTTTTTAAAAAAAAGAGTATAGACTTAGAAGAGTATAGAATTTGAGTTTGAGTGTAGAGAATTCTGGAAGGGTCATGACCAGAAAAAGAAAAGCATGGCAGTCTTGCAACCAAGTCCTTGGAAGTCATTGGGATTTTTTTTATTATTAGTGTAGAGAATTCTGGAAGGGTCATGACCAGAAAAAGAAAAGCATGGCAGTCTTGCAACCAAGTCCTTGGAAGTCATTGGGATTTTTTTTATTATTATTTTTTTTTTTTTTTTAAACTGTTCTTCTGCATTTTGTGTATGATCATGTAAAACTGACCTGCCTATGCCTAGGACATAGGACAGCTAGACTGACTGGAATATTAATGACAATAACATAATACCAAAAAGCCTGTCATCCTCATATTTGTGCCCTTGGTGTTAAAGCTACTTGGCATCACGACAAGTCCATTTGTATCTGCTCATTTCTTAAATTGCCTAATTGCTATGTTTCAGCAGATGCAGAAAATTAATGTATCGTTAAAAGAACATTTAGTGATGGTTTGGTTGCAGAGATTCTGTTTTTTTCCACTCATGCTTCTTTCAGGATCTTTTCCTTTAAAAGCTGTATCTGCAGCAGTTTCATCTGATTTTGGCTGATAACAGTAAAAAGCCACTAATTAACAGCAAAGGCAAAATAACAGCAGAAATATTTGGTTCCTCACACCCTGCCCAGTAGGTTAGGATTCTCAAGCACTTTTTGTTCTTGTTTCTGTTGTGTTTGTGACCTTGGTTCGTGATTAGTCTGAACTTCCTTTTATGCGGTGTAGAGGAGTTAATTATCTTCTTGCTTATATATGCCTGGGCTGTGGCACTTTGTGAAATCTTTTCTTCTCTCYAGTCCTTTTTCCTTCACTTTCCTTCCAATCAGATTAATTTTTCAAGATGCACTTCAACCATCGACATCAATGGTGAAAGAAATGCTATCARTCTCTAGGGGCAGTGATTTCACAGGTTTCTTCATGAAATGTTGCACTGGTGAAAGCTGCGGTAATAGGGACCTTGCAGTGAGAAACGAAAATCTCAGGGAGGCTCAAGTTCCAACCTTGTGCACTGTTTGTGTGCTTGTGAGCTAGAGTATGATTTTGACTTAGTCTTGAAATGCTGTATGTGATCTTAGATCAAATAGTGAAGCTATTTTCTTTGTAAAGTCAAATAACACTGATTCCGTATAAAAGCAACAGGAAGGCACTGCCTTTTTTCTTTTTTTCTCCTCCCTCACCCCAAGTCTTTTTTTCTCAAATCTATAGATTTCCTTAGCTGAGATAAATGGGATGTCAGCAAGTTTCTAATCTGCAGTTTTTGGAAAATATATGGCCAACTTTTACCTAGAGATTTGCTAACAGCTATCTAACTTAGCATAAGCAATTTAGTAGGAACTGCACAAGCTGGGGGGGATGTCTCTAACTGTGCTCTGTGGACTTATTCCTGCCTAGATTGTGAATAATCTGTGCCCTGTTGTCCCTTTGATATGTAGTCTGTACCTCACATCTCCTATAGTGTGTCTGTAAGAGAAGCTGGTATGAAGGGTATGAATACAAAATGCAATAGCTGTGTCATGCTGTCTCTGAGAGACACGTCAAGCYGGTACTGAGAGCATGTCTAATATGAGCTAGTTTATGGGAAAGGGAGAGGATTACCTCATGCTTTGTGCAGCGTCTGCGCAAAGCGGGTGACAACTGAGCGGCTTCTGTCCTGAAAATTTATACCCTTTTGGCTATGCACACTCACTAAAAGTGAGTTGTTTCTCTGACAAGTATTTTATTTGTTGTGAGCACAGTCRGATACTAACTTGTCCCTGGTGCCAGAGCAAGACTGAACACTCAAGAAAATGGTGCTGAGGGTATAGCTGTACTGCACACTCTGTCTGTGTATAAAACTAAAGGAGCTGGAGCGGAAGGTTATCATGSATTGCTTTGGCACCAGAGTTAGCTTCTGCAAACGCAGTGTTGTGTGGCTCACTTCCTGGGTGTGCTGAACAACAAAACGCTGACTCTGTCCTCTTTGAAGTAAGACCTAAACTTTACACCACGTTGTGGAATAAATAGCACAGATTCTTAACAGAAAGACATAGTTAAAGAGATGAAACGTTTGCATACTTGCCCTGAGTTCTCAATATTCTCATAAAGCTTACCCTCAAAGTAATGTAAAACCTGTASTGGGAATGATCATAATTTTCAAGCATGAGCAATATGCCTGAGTCACTTAAAGAATATTTCTGAGACTGAGTTAAATGTAGTTAACTGCATAACCAGAGCCAGCTTATTTTCAAAAGAGCTGCCTAATAATTTGTCACAAGTCTGAGTCTTTTCAGGACTGAGACTCAGCAGACTGCTGTGCTAGGTTCTTGTTGACTAGACTCCTATACAATACTGTATATTTTTTTTTTTCTTCCCTCGTGCCTTTTTTTCCTTCCTCACTAAGATCCTAGAACGGATCCTACTATCCCCAAATATCTGAGTACCTTTAACCCCATTCCTCAAAACTTCAACCTTGGGCTGCAGAACAGATCTTCCAGGAAYTGAGGATAAATATAAAATGCAGGCCCTTGCATATGCCTGCCAGAATATTTTAAAATGCCGATGCTATTAACTGCATGAAAAGAACAGAGCTAGCAAAACAAATCCCAGGTGCGTCTTCTGCCTGAATTTTTTTACTACTCTGAAATATCCTTTGGACTCTCAGATTGGTCCTTTCTGGGCTGGTCCAGTAACCCTTTCTTGTAGTTTGTGGCTGGTCTCCTGAGCCGCTGAGTCTTGGCAGTTTAGCTCTTCTTTAATGTTGGTTATTCCTGGAGCATCCTTGCTGTAAAAGCATGTTAATTTCTTATCACCTTCCCAAAGCTTCCTGCTCATCTCCCTGAGGCTTCCTACGTTAGAAACCTGCTTTTTAAACGCTTGCTCTCTTTGGTAACTTTCCATTGCTCCCAATTCCCACCCCGCAGGCAGATAAGCACTGCATTAAGCATTCTCCCWTCATTGGCTTTGTCAGTAGAGAGAAACGCACAAAGACACCAGGGCGTTTCGTGAGGCAGCGGTTGTCTTTGCCTTCATTTCCAAACGTTGCACACAACGTTGTTCTTGGGTTCCACAAATCATCTGTTCTCTGGGTGTGCAATTTGTCCTGGCTTTTTTTATATATATATTTTTTTTTCCACAGGATTATTTGCAGTCTTCCCAAGTGTGGGGTTCAGAACAAGCATTCAGAATATTGTACGGACACTTGGTCATTCACCCCTGCTTGTCCCGTTTGCTTTGCATGCAGAGTCCTTGTGCACGCGCTCATCTCCGCGCTGCTGTGCGCCTGCCACTCCAAGCACCGCTTGCCAGCGTGCTCTTGCAAGACTCGAAGAGGGAAGGTYAAATCGCGCAGGGCATTTAATATCCTAAGAACACTGCTATCAATGTGCACTGTTGTTTCCTTAAGGAGGGTCTTGGAGGGTCACAGATCATATGTTATTATTGTAATTCCAAGTCTGGAAATGAGATGTGAGCTGTCAGTGACGTGTCAACAAATTTGGTCTTCTGTCTGGAAGCACCCTTATGTTCAACAATCCACGAATTTCGTAGTTGTGAGGGCTCTGYCACATATTTTATTTCACATGCCACTTTACAGGGACGTTTTCAAGGCCGACAAGCAAATTTATACTGTCTTAAAATGCTAATGAAAATTCTTTTTTTCTGGCTCTTTCTATGTGCGCATGAAAAGAAGGCTATAACACAAGCAACAGTTCAGCTTCCCAGGCAGGCAACTCGCCATCCTTCTCCCTCCAATACACACAAATACACCTGACATTTTCAGTGATCTTTAGTACTTCACAGCATYCTTTCATTGTGTTTCAGGAAGACAATGTAACAAAACACACAAGGCTYCTGCTGTCTGCTGTCCTTGTCTCCGACTTCACTGCTCTTCCCCACCATTGCAAGAGCAGAGTGAAGCGCAGGGTGGTGTTCAATCTTGCTTTCCTGTATCCATGTGCAGCTGGACGATCTAATTTTAGGCCTGTCAGCTCTTGCAGTGATAAGTTAACAATATAGATCACATATAAGCCGCATCACAATGATTTTTAAATGAGATTTATTCATTTAAAGTGGATGATAAATGGTTTTCTTTTATCAGGCTCTTGCAAGTAAGATTAAAGCAAGATTATTCCCCTAGAATAAGAGAACAGCTGGCACAAAGCTAACCTTTCTGGGTTGTRCTGTGCCTGTCTGACCTTGAGGAGGGATATAATGACAGCAGGGGGGTGGAGGTAGCCTTTCCGCTTCCTAAATCCTGTTCGGTATTAYAATCAGGTGCTACCTGCAGCACTGATACCTTATGATTTATGTGAGTGCTCTCGGAGGCTTTGATAGGAACAGGCGGTGGCCAAGCAAGCAGCACAGTGTGCCCTGGCCTTCCAGGGAGTGATGTGTACATGCTGGGTCATGGCCAAGAGTATGCGTGGGATAGCCCTGTGCTCTTCAGGCATTTCAAGGGGCCTGCCAAACGGCACCGAGTGCCTTGAGGACATTCCCTTCAGGACTGGCCTATCCTGCTTAACTCTTGGCCCTCGACTCTTCAGGATTCCATGTGCCACTATGGTTTTTATTTTCTTTTTTCTTTCCCAATTCAAATCTCATGAAATAGCACAAGGCAGAGCATAATAGCACATTGGAATTGTCCATTCACAGGACAACACAAAGCAGGTATGTTGCATTTCTCAGCTATGAGGAGACAGAGGAGGCCAATCGGCATGGACTTATCCTTATTACATGTAAGGAGTGGCTCCCACAGTTAACCCTTTATTTCAGAGGGAAGAGGTCTATTGGTGTTAATATAACAAGTGTAAACCATATACATCTCTGTGTGTATTTATACATATATATATGCACACTATGCACACACAAAAAGTATGTAAATGTATGTATTTGCATGCATATATGCCCATATATACATGCAAATATGTACATTACACATATGTATACAATACTACTTCAAGTTGCCTAGATGGCTCACAGTTCTAGTACATTAAGACAGATCCTGAAGTTCTTTCGTCATTTTGCTTTCTGGAGTCATTTATGTATTTCTGTCGTAATATCAGTTTGTTTCAATTTGGTCTTTATTAATAACATTTTTCCTAGCTTCCAAAATTAACTAGAAAGTAAAGCAAGTACCACATAGTACCAAAATGACCATGGGTCATTTTGCACTCTTGCACACTGGGCAAAGATGACAAAGTGWTTGCTTCTCTCTGTGCAGATGCACTCCAGCAGTAGATGAGCAACCTCTCCACACTCTTTCCCCAAAGTGCTTTGATATTTCAGTCCTTAATACCTTGTTGTTACACTGCATACATACCTTGTTATCATGGCATCATAGGTAATAGCCAGATTAATGATGGTAACTGGCTACCACTGCTGCCAGCCACAAGAGGCAAGCTGTCTGTCTGGCCTTTGTGGTGTGCAAGAGACATAGAGAGTTCCAAGGAGGGTGTGTGTGTATGTGCAGATGTTTATATTTGTGTGTGTACTGTCAGCATGGTTTATTGGGCTTTTTCATTCTTTTGTAGAAAAGGGTAGTTGTTTGTGAAACACCTGGGGCTGGTAAAACACCTGAAAGCACTAGATGTTTTGAAGTACGTATATAGCTATATGCCTCTAAATAGCCTTGGAAAGCTGTTCAGAACAAAACGTCCTGCTGTGCCTGGTGCCCACAGGAAGAGTTCAGTAGAAACAGTCCGTGTTAATCTTCTGTGCTTGGACTCTGAACTCTGCGGTTCAGCTCCGCAAAACATTCATGGAACAAGGCATGCACACGGAGTGACTGTACCAAGCAGACAGAAATCAAAGCTGAACAATAGAGAAAAGAACTTTATCGCTTTTAAAATGCTCTTCAGCTTTTCTGGAGAATATCACTACAGGTCTGGCCTAGAAAGGAAAGAAAAGCAATTGGGGATTTCAGAGTGTTCGATGTCCTTGCAGTGCTTTGAGTGCTGTCATTGAAGAGATACTGAAAATAAACTCTTTAATACTCAGTAAGAACTCAGAGGAGGCAATATTTTATAGATCAGAAATTGAGATTAGAATGGGTAAAGGTTAGAGACTCCTGTGCTCAGCAGGCTTGATAGAGCTCAGTTGACATCCAGGTTGAATAAAGACTGTTTATTACAATTTTACTTTATTAAAAATAGAAGATGTGGGCAAGCTTGAAGAAAATGAAATATTTCATGCTCCAAAGCTATTTCTAAGGAACTGATTCAAGCATGGGATCCTGGACTGCCAGCACTGAGACTCAATCTGTTCAAGGGTTAATAGAGTGCATCAGTGGCTATTAAAAGATGATAGACAGAAAGTGTACCTCAAAATTAGGAGACATTGAATGCATCACGGTATATGTATTAATTTGTCAGATGTTTCCAGTGAAAATATAAAAGGAAGAATATGAGATAGGGATAACATTTTTGTCCGCGGAACCACAAGCAGGTCAAAGTAAGTGTGGCCAGAGAAGAATCATTTCTGAGAGAAAAAAATTGCTGGAGAATTCTTTGAGTAATAGTGGCAGAAATAGTGTCAGTTCCCTTCTTCCTCAAGTTTGAAACTTGTTTTATGCAGCTTACTGGTGCAAGTATGGTCTGACTTTTTCTAGTCCGTTCTCTTTTGACATGTAACAACGAAAGGAGAAGACAAAAAGCTGGGGGACTGATGCAAACTTCTAGATTTTGATTTACATGCAAGCAATCTGTGTGCAAGTAGATGTTTTATCTATTTCACRTAATCTCATTGTTCATTAGCAGTAGAAATGACACTTATGTCCAACTGGTCTAAATCTGCATGTTTGGCCAAAATTTCATCTAGGTCAGTGTTAGACTTACGTGACTGATTCCAGGGCACTAAACTAACCTCACAGATTTGATCAGACTTACAGATCTATGCGAATCTGTATACAAATCTTTAAAGCTTAGGGTCAGAAATGGCTTAACTGGTGCATGATAATCATTTGCTTTATGTAATTCGAACATTGCAGTTGTTGTATGTGGTAGCTACAGGCCTCCTTATTAGGCGAACTTGCTAGGTGACTTTGCCTGTCCTTGAGCCTGTCCTGCTTCTTGGTCTCACAATTCAGCATTAGCCATTCTCTTCTATAGGTTCAAGAAGAAAACAAAGGGGACTTGTAGGACCGGGATCTCTAGAGTTATGCAGGGCAGCCTCCAGACATGGCAGGCAGTCACATAATTTGGATTTTATAGCTCTCCAGCTTAAAAGTTGTTGATTGCCTCTGTACTAGCTTTGCTATGAAGCTGTTCCAAAACCTCCCTAGTCTAATGGTAAGAACTGGTCTTTAATTTCTTATCTGCTGTTGGTTATAGCTAAACCCCCCCCGCCCCTTTTTCTTTTCCAACCTGTTAGTTTTAATATATTTTCTCCAGATCCTGATTTTTGACATCCTCTCTCATCTTTTGCTTATAAATTGAACAAACACAACATTTTTAGTGCTTCAGAGGCAGAAAAGGACGTGTCAGAGAAACCGAGGACTAGGACATCCCTTGGGTAAAAGGACTGCAGAATGTTACAAAGGATAGAGGATTAAGGTATATTTTTGTGATCAGTTTTCTTTTCAGGCCCCAAAAGAGATCAGTTCCGTTCCAATCTTAAAGAATGGGTTTTGAGCAAGAAAGTCTTTAAAGATCTTTAAAAAGAGCGATCCCTGCTTCAAAGAGGTTTCAATCTAAAGATGTGAATTACAGACAACAGGAGAGGTAAAAACATTGACATCTGTGCAGGATATGTGGTGAAAGGGGGGAATTCCAATTGTGTAAATATATCGTTGCGTCTTTATGGAGTAGTAGAGGAGGAGATAACAAAAAACCAACACGTTTGGAGTGGGAGCAAAGGAATGGAAGGATGGCACAGGGAAATTATTAATTTTTTTTAATCTTTTGTTGATTAATGCTGTTAAAAATAGTGAAGAGAGGAAAAAGAGCAGACTAGTTGGGTAGGTACCGGGAGGGAAAAAGGAATTTGCAATGGAATTGGCAGGAACAAAACGTGGCTGTTTGGTACAATGAAAACATGTAGCCTTCTAGGCAGAAGAAGGAATTTTACGAACCATTAGGAAAAGAGCCTGGAGCCTAAGGGAGAGGTAAAAGCATTCCTGAAGCTTCATGTAGGTGCATTAGACTGAAAAAACATAACAAGGGAAGAGGTGGTGAAGGGCAGGTAAAGGCAACCTAAAGCCAGAAGTGCAAGGATGGAATTTAGGCCAGTTGTGGGTGGGGGGAGGGCTGGTGGGCACATCTGGAGAGCAGAGCAGGGAACTGGCTTCAACAGAGGCCGGTAGCGATGGTTGGAGAGGGTAGGAAACGTTGGTATGAGAAATGTGCCATAACCTATGGTTGTCATGGTCACATGAACCCCAGCTCATTTCTCCTGCTGAGCATGTAACACTAAATCTTTTCTTTAAGCCTAATTTTGTATGCATATAGTTATGGCACATCTAGGGGAAGCTGCAGAAATTGGTATTTTTAGGGTTAATACTGTTGTTACTGTTACTGTTCTGTTGGTTGCTTGGTCTCCTTTAGGAGAGGCTGATGCTGCCCTGGTTGCCCAAGGAGAGTACTGCACTGCTTTCACATGTAAGTGTATAAACCAGGACACTTCTATGTCTAAAAAATATGTGTTATCAGCTGGGTAAGCAACAGCAGAAACAACTTTTCTAGTGGCAAAATCCGCTTGTGTATGTCAGTCATTTCAGCGAGGGGGCCATTGAGATCAAGCAAGCAGCAGGAGCTTGCACCGGGCTACAGCAGCTCTCCATAATGAAGGCTTTCGGCATACTTGGTGCGTCGTCTGCTAGTGGAGTAATTAACAAAGCATCTTGGCACTTTAATGTCTCTCAAAGCTCATTTCATGGYGCAGCTATTTGACAGCTGTCTGAATTACAACAATGTGTGTTAATATTATGTTTTCTTAATGCTGGAATTAAAGTTTGTCTTCCAGACCAAAATTACTGTCTCAGCGTGCACTTCATAACACTAATTTTGGCATCAGTAGTCTGATAAATTGCTCAAAACAATTTACAGCAAGTCAGAGCAGATATGATTTGCTTCACTTTGGATGAAAATCAAGAGWGTTTAGAGGCCCATCCAAATGCTTCATCTTGCCAGCTACTACTTGATAACACAATGTCATTTTGTAGTAACGGACCATAATTTTGTTCATATTCCAAATATTGYCCTTTATAGGATGTAGATGTGGCACTTGAACGCTGAAGTGTTCACAACTTCACAACTTTCAATCTAAGATAGTATCATAAACTCAGATCATATTGAAAATCCTAATGAAGAGCTATTCAATGAATAATTTCCAAAAAAATGGTGTGATTTCTCTGGCTTTAAAGCCAATTTGTGACTTATATAAATTCTAATGAAAGAGTCAGTCACTGAGACTAAGTAGTAGCTGGGACAACTGGACAAGACTTTCAGGCTCCAGATTTTGATACAAACCACTCATAACTCACAAAGAAAGGACTCTGTAACTGCTGTTAGTACTAGGTGTCTGAGATGAATAAACAGAACTAAAGATCATAGAATATATAAATATAAAGGTCAGTAGTAAAAGTGCAMTATTATAGCCTAGACTTGACTAATATGAATTCCCTGACATCTACCAGATGTACTTCAATTTTAATCCTGTGTGTTAACCAAAATACCATGACATTCTTGTAGGAATCAAAATGGAAATGCTCTTGAAACTTACTCAATTCTATGACATTAATAAGCCATGTCAGTATTAAACAAGTATACACTTTCCTCATAATTTCTGCTGTCTCTTACTACTTCCTTTCTCTCTCTGTTTTCTGTTTTAGTTTTGACTGCTGTTGCAGATAGATGCCAGAGCCCTGAAAGCTTGTGCTGATGATAAGAGAATGTCTATGTAGGCAATTTTCTGAGAACTCTAAATATAGATGACAAGATTTTATAGTATTTGACCATCTGACTTTTCAGAGATTTGAAAAGGATTGGCCTTCCGTGGAGAAAAAAATGTAAAGACAGCTGAGTCATACTTCCAATGATACTGATATATTTTAAGCATACATTCTTTCTTTTTCTCGGTCCTTTATGTAAGATACTGTGTCTCACTTATTTCATTTTCTACATATAGGAGAAAATGATAGGTCAGTCCCTTGAATACTTCTCAGCTGTGTTGGGTGGAAAACTTTATTTGTAATAGTTATCAGTTAAAATATAATTTTCTTTAGTTTTGTTTAGAACCGAAGGAAATTGTTCATTATTTAAGAAAGGATCAGGTGAATATATTTAGAATTTGCTTTTTGTATTTAATGTATAGCAATTCCAAAAAAATGGACAGGAGAAAAATGTGACTSTGATAGCTTAGTGCATTGCAATATCATAAAATATTCGTTCTCAAGGGGTCATTCTCTACTGTTATGTTTTAGTGTCTTACCTRCAATAACTTAAATATATGTCACATGTGGCATTTGTTAATGCAAGGTGACTGTTGATGAGGGCTAGCTCTGTGCTTAAATGAACCAGAATGTCTTGCCAAGACCTACACGAGACACATGCAACATGAACATATAAATATCTTTATACTTGTATCACCTTATGGTATCCTCCTTTATACACAGGCTTACCCTGCCTCTCCTGGTGACTACATACCTGCCCTGTAGATCCACGGGTTTTCTTTCAAAGAACAGGAAAATAGCTGGAGGAAATAATATGTACAATTCCTCCTATTATAGTAACACTAAAGGAGCAGAGTCCTTTTGCAGCAGGTAAGGATAGAAAGAGTCCCTGCCTCAAACAGCTTCCTGTCTAAATAAGCACAAGTGGGAGAAATGATCTATTATTGTCCTCCCTGACAAGAAGTGAATGAAAGAGTAATTGACTGAGTAGCCTTAGGTCATGCAGGCAACTGATAGCAGTGCTGCTGATTGAACATAAATATCCTCAGTTCCAGTGCAGGGCTTTAACGAAAAATAAGGCATTATTTGTTATACATCTGAGTGAGGACCTCCTGCAATATATCTTGACATTCCCTTCTCTAAGAAAAAAAAATTATCTTTTTACTAATCTTAATTATAGCTCTTTTTTGAGGCTCATAAAGCTTTGAACTTAAATTTTTGGAGGAAAGACTGAGTAGTAGTTAAAGGTGGTATATACAATAACTAAAATACTCTTGGGAGTCAGTTCAGTTTCATTGCATTTAGACTGCTCAGCCAGGTGATATATGTCTAGGTCCAGGTACTTACTTCTTGTCTCAGTTTGTATAGTGTTGGGAGGAAATTGGCACCATAGATATTYTTTACAAGAAGGAATGATGTACGTCCCTCCATAAAACCATTTTGAGCAGCTCGCAGGACTKGAGAAAATGCCAGTTCATTTTCCTTTTGGTTTTCCGCAGTGCTGAGGGGTAGTTCCCAGGATATTTGTTGGCTGACCTTATAACCTGGAACGCCGTAGTCTGGTGTTATTTCCTGCAGACCAGCTGACAGCCTAAGTTTGGACGTGTTATAAATGCRTGAACACCATCTGTGCGTGTGTATGGGCGCATCACTCTCGTCACTTCCCTCCAGCACAAAGCCCTAAGTCCCGTGGTTATTCCTGCTGCCATTTGCTGAGGGCTCGATAACTAAAGCAAGATGTTAGAGAAGGGAACAACGTCGTCTTGTCCCGATTCAATCCAAAGAGAGTTGTCAACACACAATTCAGCAGGTGCTTGGCTGCAGGGAAGAGAAGCCACTCTTCCCCAATATATCACCTCACTTGCACATCGTTTCCTTCCGAAATGGAGTATCCCGTTCAGTCTAACACTTTTACAGCRTTAAAAGAGGTAGTTTTTCTGCCACCAGACTTGATAGCAATGAAGTAAGAACTTTCATCAGGTTGTCATGGGTAGAGTTGCTGCCAAACCACCCCAGCGTGGAGCATCACCTGCTTCGCTGCTAGCCAGCAGCAGCCTTTGAGCACAGGCTATCACGCTCTTGTAACATTTGTGTCTGTTATGCAAATTTGGAAAGAACTAAATTCACAACTTTACATATATTTTGCCACCTGTCTGATACTGGGCTTCAATCCAGGAGAAATTTACTGGCGGATCCAGTAAGTGGGAATGACTTGAGCAATTCTGTTTCCTCACAAGGAGGGGCTCGTGTCAGCCCCATCTGGCCTCCGCRCTGCCTGGTAATGGGCTAGTACATTTGTTAACTTAGGACTGTTCATGCAATGAACACATTCCTCTGCCCAATTTTATTTAGGTTCCTCTGATATGTTGGTGGTTGTATTTTCTAACCACTTACTAATTTATGACTGCATTAGTAACATCTACCATAGCAGTGCTAGCTGAAGGACTGTGAAACTGCATAGTAGGTAAAATGGGAAGTAATGCAGGTCAGTCTCTGTTAGCGGCTGGGTTGTAATGATTTGTGGGTYCTCTTGAATATATGTAAAAATAGGATTGTCTTTAGGAAAGCAAGCAGATTTTAAAAGAGTCTCTAGAYCCACTTATAGATGAATTATCTCCGTGTTTTTGCATGATGAAAATAAGCTGTCTTAATAGTTTTTAGGAAATATTACTGTACCACTGTATAAACCCACAGTGGCTTTGGATTAYGAATATGTTAAACGTATTTCACTTTCTGAAGATGTTTCCTTCTTTAAGAATACTTATATAGCTAATTAGAATATAGATAACTATTGTATTGTTGGAAAATTATGGTAAACCTTTGAAGGTTGTTACTGAACCCTATAGGCAGCCTTTCAAACATGCCATTTCAAACCCTTTTCTGGTCATATACAACTGATACACCAAGGTCCAGATGTATTTGATCTGCCAARTCACCTAGTGAAGCTGGGTGACCATTTCTTGCTGCAGTTCAGTAGGAATGGGTATCTCCTTTGCTCAAGCTCCTGGAAATCCAGGTCTGAATGCCTGTGTATGGTGCTTTCTCTGCTAACCAGAGTCATACTGCTCAGGGCACCTGTAAGAAGCCTTGAGCAGACACCTTAACAAGGTGAAAATGAACGTTTACATGGCACACGCCTCCTGGAATAATGAGCATCTTCTCTTCATAAAGGTAAAGATCTGAACTGTCTCCTCCTTTTTCGGATTTGCTATTCAAATTTTCTTTCATTTTTATGTTCTGAAAAAATATTTCAGAAACATTTTTCCTCTGTAATGGCTAGCTAAGTATAAAGGAGAGACTATGTCTTAAATCATTCCTCCAAAAACTGAAACTATCTCTCTAAAAATGCTTCTGGATTAAACAGTGATTTTTATTTTTTCTCAACAATTTATTTTCATCCAGTCCTGCTAAGTCTTTTATAGTAATTCTAGAAGTACAGCAGCATGATATTCCTTCACATCACTAATTTTCTACACGGCCAAAAAATGTCAGGGATTTAATGCTGGCAATACCTTTGGAGACCAATTCAGATATAAAATAAAATAGAATCCTGGCTTRCAATTGATTTTACTGAAGTAACCATTTCCTAGGCATCATTATTGTATACAGTGGGAAATAGGGCTGGCTATTTCCTTAGAATAAAGCTATTTGTGAGGCCTGTCATAAAAGGCTAAGAGAATACCTTCTCTGCTTCACATCCCTTTTAACTACCTCCATAAAAGTTAAGGAATTGCAATAAAACTCTGGAAACTGCTTTCACTTGTGAGCTCTATTTGGCAGTACTTAGGAGATTATCTTGTGCTCAAGATCAATTGGAGTGTTTGCATGTAAGAAATGCTTTAAAATTATATTTCTTTTCTAGCCTTTTTAGCTTAAAAGTACAGACCTCTCTCAATCTCTCCTTCCTACCCCCTTTTTTTTTTCTTTTTTTTTTTTCTTTTCTAAAGTAGAAAGGTCTTTAAACAGTTCGCTGCCTCCTTGGCGTTTTTTCATTCCTCTTTTCATTTCATGTGAAATCTCCTGGGCTCTGACCAGTTCAAAAAGCAGCTTTGTAGGTTTTTTTATGGTAAATGACTGACAGTATTGGAAACTACRCTCTTTGTCTGCCAGAAATCTGCATTTGTACCTCTGAGCATTTGGACTTGATTTTTAATTCAGCCCTACTAACTTCTTTTTCACCTTCTCTCAGTGTTGTCTGTGTTGTACTTCCTACCCTGGTGATATATCTTCTGTTTCTGAGATGACCAAA
>PTEX01000565.1:41400-51542 GCA_003342815.1 Eudromia elegans
CCAACTATTTGTGGCTTGGATGCCAAACAGCAGAAAACGGAACAGCAGCAGGAGCAGAGCAGCAACGTTGCAAAGGGAACAGAGAGTCCAAGCTCGGGAGATGCAAGAGAGAAACCTATTGCTGCAGAGTCCCATAATCTGCCCCCCTTCCTGCTAAAAAGGGCCCCGTTGGTGTCAGGAGCCGTGTCCGTATCCGCACGTTTTGGCTCTGCCCTGGCGCGCTGCAGGGACTCACCCGCTCGGCCCGCCGCGGCCTCTTCATGAACCTGGTGATGGACATGCTGCCCGTGGGCCTCCTCTTGGGCGCCGGCRGCGGGGCCTGCGCGGGCGCCGCGCTGCCGCCCTCCTCCTTCCCCGCCGAGGGCACTTGGGTGACGTAGCTCCACTGGCAGGGCACGGGCAGGTGCTCCCGACGGAAGCTCTTGAGCACCTCGGAGCGCACGTACCAGCACATGCGGTACTCGGGCCGCTTGTCGTACACGGCGTTCTCCGAGATGATCCGCTTTAGCCGGGCCTTGGAGGGCACGCCGCTGTCCTCGCCCACGGGCGTCTGCGGCCGCGGCGCGCGGGGGCYCGCGTCGCCCCCCTCGCTGAACAGTCCTTGCCGGCAGCATTCCTGGAACTCCTGGATGATCACCTTGCTCCCGTTGACRTTCCCGTGGAGCAGCGGCAGGAGCTGGCCGAGGACTGAAAGAAAGAGGAAAGAAAGACCACGGGGAGGTCAAGACAAGCCAGGCCAACACAACGCCCTGYGCGCACGCTCCAGGAGAGGCTACAATTAATTGAACATGGGGAATTGCAGCAGTTTGATACAGACAAATTGCCCCAGCAGCCTCCGAATTGCTAACCTCGCCCCCCTGTTTCAGCCCCCTTGTGTGTCATCCCCATCTGCTCACGTCAGCCCCACGTGGCACACGCTTGGCCGTGGCACGAACCGAATCGCAAGCACGGAGCACGACGGCAGGGCCGCACAAACCCAACCGCTCGGGCCGTCGGGTCTCACTTTGCTGATCTTTCRCTGTTTTTCTGCTGCATTTCTGCATCTGCTGCTCCTCCTCCGCGCCGGGCGGATCCAGGATGCACGCCGTGAACTGCTGCAGCGCCCTGAGGTCCGCGTCTGGGCTGCTGCCGCTTCCCGCACCTTCCCAGACGCAGCCGATCTTCACCGGCTGTAGCACGTGGAACCTTTTCCCCTTGGCCATCAGCTCATCCCACTCCTTTGCTTTCAGCTTCTGGCGAACCTTCTGATTCTCCGGATCGCACTCCTAAAGCCACGAGCAAGCGCACAGGTCCGATAGATATCATCCCAGAAACCACCAAAGGGTTTTAAAGCCAGCTTTTCACCACGCTCTCTGGGCTACAGAAGCTGGTTCCAGAACCGCCCGTGCAGACCCGAGACCAGCCATTCCCTGCCAACACACCCGGCACGGGCCGACGTTCATTACGTGACCCGCCAGCGGCCGCGCCCCAACCCGCTCCCACCCGGCTCACTCACTTCTGTCACTCCTTCATCTTCAGATAGATACCCATGGGGTACAAAAAAGCCATCGTCGTCGTCCTCATCCTCTCCTTCCTCTTCATCGTCCTAAAAATAGGAAAATGAGTCGTAGAGAAATAAGGAAACAGTAGAAAAATAGGAAATAAGCGGTGGGCAGTATCCACTATGGCATCTTTATGCTGGGTGGACTTCTGCTGCTTCGTTAACTCCAAAGGACCATCGTCTGCCTCGCCCATGGCTATGCAGGCAGGCAAACTGCCCCCCAAGGCTGCTGCATTTTATGTCACGGGGAAGTTTCCTTTAGCAGATGAAACCCTTACCCCTTCGCTATGGGAGAGGCTCTCTCCAGGTTCTTCCTCTTCCCACTCTTCATCACTATCTACTTCGTAGTCCAGTAGTTTCTAGAGTAAGGAATGGCGAAACGCGATTTCTGGCAACAGCTCCAGACCCAAAAGGCAACTCAAGTCTTTCAAGATCACCCGTAGCACAGAGAAATAAGGAATAAGGAAATAAGGAATCCCAAGGCACACGCCAGCCTCACAGCCACATATTCACCCGACGGGCATCAAAACGGGGGGAACAAACAGTGTCACCCCACMGCGACGCCGCCTGCAAGGGCGTTGCTTACGCTGTCCTTCGACCACGGGTTCCTGGGACGGATCAGGGCGGTTTTCCTGTTCCACGTGCCCCAGTAGGCGGGTCGGTGGTTCTCACAGAACTGCAGGAGTTTCATCCTTCCGAATTTCCTCCGTTCGGGAACGGCGTCCGCCTGGCAGTTATCCACGACGACCACGTCGCTGTGAAGACGGAGACCCCCCCSCTTCAGCAGGGACCCTCCCGCGCTCGGAAAGGGGCAGCGTGCCGAGCTCCCAACGTGCTCCCACGCGCTCCCACCGCGCTGGGGACAACACGGGCTCCAGGCGAGGCAGCTCCCCCCTTCCCCACGACGGCGCGTCCCGCGGCAGCTCCGCTTTGGCCATCCCACGGGTTCAGAAAGCAGCCCCGCTCGGGCAAACCTCAGCAAAGGGCGGCAGCCACCACGCCGAAAGGGAGCCGCCGGCAGCGCCAGGTTCCCCCGGGGAAGGATCGGAGAAGGGGCGCGCGGAGCGGAGGAAATCCGCATCATAATACGCCGCTTCCCAGGGAGACAAGCCCCGCACAGAGGGACCATTCAGAGAAAAGCGACGTCCCTCCAACGTCCCTCATTTCCATCTAAAACTACCTCCAAACCACCTTGCAGTTCATTRCAAAAGGAGGCCACCGTCAAAGCTCTTTTTATAAAGAGGAGCACCCAAAACGCAGCGGACGAACCTGTTGACCGCGTCGGCGCCGTTAGGGACAACSGTGGGTCCCGTTTTTCGTGGCTTCCGACGTTTCAGATCCCTCAAGAAAGACGCTTCGCTATTCGGAGCGCGCAGGAGCTGGTCCAGCTGTTCCAAGAGGTCCGAATCGAGGGCAGCACGACAGAGGGGAGCCAAAACCATGTTCTCCTTGATTTCAAAAGGAGCAAACTTCCCGCAAGAGCCGGCAAGAGTCTGAAATGGTAAACGGGGGTCGTTAGGGTCCAAACACCTGGCAGGCTGCAGCACCAACCCACTCAAGGCAAGCCACAAGACTAAACATCAAGCGCTATTATTTKAACAAAAAACGACAATTTCCTGTCCTAAATCCAGGGGATTTAGGTCTTTACGGCCCATGTTGCACACAGCAAAATTAAGATTTTTTTATTAAAGCAAATACAGAATTCTTTATATTCTCCACCGTGGTAATTTTACTTATTTTTAAGTCCTTTACACTTTCAAAATTAAGACGGACTAATGATTTATTCACCTAAAAAGCTTTAAACAAGAGGGCAGAATGAAATCAGAAACACCAGAACAGCAATCTCTCACCTTGGGAGCTTGGGGAGTCTTTGGTTTCTGGAAGAATCTGGTAATCTCTGCTTTCTGTGCATTAATACGCTGAAATCAGAAGGAAAATACGACTTATAAACACAAGGGCAAGATGCACAACGTCAAGGCGAGCTCAGGCACGACCCCATTTCAGATCTAACGGGGTATGGAGCAAAGTGAAGATTCCCCAGCTCCCGTAACTCAACAGCACCACAAAAAGCCCCATGATTTTCTCTAACACCTCCATCTATGCTGACTCCAGTGCAACCACTGAGAAAAGCACACAGAGCTGCTCCATTGGCACTGAGGAGTCCAACGCAGCAAGGGTTTAATGGGTCAGAATAAAAKAAATAAAGAAAACTCAAACACAGAATGATGAAGACAAGGACAGCACACAGTAGCGTTGATGGAGGAACACCACAAGACCAGCCTGGATGGGCTGCATCCCAAAGGGAGAGGCTCCTTCCCAGGCAGCACCAGCACACGAAGGCAGGGAATGCTGCTTGGGAAAACCGAGTGCTAAATCAACAGCCACGGGACCCCCGTTGCTGATGGYCGTGCAGGGAAAACATCATTTTACCAGAGCAGAAAAGCTTAAAGGAGAGAATTTACCTTTTCCTCCTCTTTTAACCGTTTTTCCTCTTCTTTCTTTCTTTTCTCCTCAAGTTTTGCCCTTTAACATAAAGAYAACTTCATTTGTCACGTAAGATAAAGTATTTCTCTGTACAGAGTTAGAGTGAAGGAATCTCAGACCTTAACTGAGACTCGATCGCGCCCGGCAAAGCCATGATGTATTAAATGAAGTCAAGAACCGCATTTGATTAAATGTTCAGACCTCGTCACTCTTCCCAGAGCAGATATTGATCTGTGCGAGAGCCACGTAACGGCTTGGCTTGAGCTCTCCTCAATAGAAAGAGGAGGCATTTATAGTGCTATCCAATTCAAGGCATTTCCTTTACGGACAAGCAACCTGCAAACCCRCAAACCCACCCGCCCCCAAGGGAAGATCCAGGGAAGCACAAAACTCCCCCCAACCATCTCGAGCCAGGAGCTGGGTCCAGCTCAGCCTGCAAGCAAGGACTCCATAGGGAAAGCTCCGCTCTGCTCGGTCTCCCATCCGTTTAAAATACACCCATGGGGCACACACCATTTCAGGCAGCTAAAGGGGAGCATGGAAAGGGCCCACCCCCCTGCACATCATTCCTGGGAGTGCAGGAGCCAGAACACTCACTCCAGAGCTTCCTGCCTCTCCTTGCGTTTCTCTTCCTTCACCCGTAACTTCTCAGCCTTCTCCTTTTCTTCTTTCTCCTTCTTTTCTCTCCTTTCTTTYTCCTTCAGYTCCTTCTCTTCCTCTTTCTTCTTCTTTGCCTCCTCCTTGGCTCGCTCTTTGGCGGCTTTCGCCTCCTCTTTCAGCCTTCCCTTCTCTTCTCTTTCCGCCTGCAACCTCTGCAGTTTGTCCGCACGCTCCTGGTCCTAGGCAGGAAAGAAGYCATTACACGAGTGTCTTTGGAGCACAACCCAAGCTGCTGGTGCAACAAACTGAACGAAACGAGGRTAAAACTTCTTCACCGGAGCAAATTACTGCACAGAGCTTAGCCTGCAGCACCATTTCTAGCTACTGAGTGATTAACAGCACCCMTCTCTTGCATCAGCCAGTCGAGCTGTCCCCTACCGACCTTGTGGGGACTCAGTCCCTATGGAGACRTCAACTTTCTTCCCTCCTAACCAGCCAGGACACTCTCGCCTCCCGGCATCCCGAAAAGCTTTTGTGTTCTGCTTGTTTTATACTTGATCTACATCATTAGACGTTATTACGGAAGGCTGCTTCCGAGCTCAGCTTTTCCGTAGAACCGCTCGAGGTGATTGCGCTTCCTTCCCACAACATTCGCTTTGGAATCACCTGCTTCCCGTGCTGAACTTCCATGCTTTTACCTCGCTGAAGGGACAGCAGCACACAGGTTTGAAATATGGATTTCCAAGTCATGTTGATGTCCCATAGGGATTTGCTGAGCTCTCGGGCAATAATGCAGGTCTCCAACCTTTGGACTGGGCARCCCTTTTCCAAGGCTTGAAGTTAGCAGAAGAACAGTCACTTCTGTTCACTTCTGACAATTATACAGCGCAAGACATCTCAGTGACAGGCCTACAGGCAAATAAAGCGTGGTATGGGKGCTAAAAGTGACAAATTCAAGCAGGATAGCTCCCCTACACTGTAGGCAACTGTAACTTCCCTAGGAAACTGGGATACATCCGTGCTCTGACATACAAATATCCCCATTGTGCATTTCTAATTTCTTATTGTTTTGCATCTCGGMCTTCTCGGCAACACCAAGACTTGTTGAACGGCGACTGCAGGAGACGACAAACACTTGACATTGTGCCCAAGGACAGTATGGTCAGAGAACGGCCATGGTAACCAAGGGAAAGCTCCTGGCTGGTTTGGAAACGGGCTGAAGTTAACAGCCAGGTTATTTGGCCTATTAATTTTTAGCAGAATACRGCTTTCATCCCCATCTCTCCCTCATTGCTGCTCTGATACGCACGGAGCATGGAAAACCACTGTAAGGAAATGAGCMTCCCTAGAACCTGCGGCCTATCCAGCAAGGCATCCGTCCTCTCCCAACTGCATAGACTCGTTACTGCTGTAAACCCAATGGGGATTCATAAGGCACAGGCCAAACTGCTGTCAAGATCCGGAGCAGCTCCTCAGCACACAGAGCCCGCCCGCGCAGCACAACCTGCTCRAGAGCCCCACGCAGCCCATCCGTCTCCTCCCCAAACACAGGCCAAGTTTAACCACCCCCCGGCCCGTTACGGATTTGCTGACCAGCGGCTCCGTAGCTCACGTGCTTCCAAGAGCAACTTCCAACAGCTCCTCCACCCCGGCGGCGCCCCGTTTGCCCGACTCGTTACCGCGCTCTGTGGCTCAAAGCGGAAAGTCGAGGCAGAATCCAGCCCTGACCAGGAGGGTCCTGGCGATTTGGCGTATCCTTGCCCAGGCTGCACCCGCTCCGGCAGGAAAGCTTTGAYACAAAATCCTCGGATACGTTTTGAGGGACAAGGCAGCGACGTTTATAGCCCCTTAGTGTCTTCCCAAGGACACAGAAATGCAGGGCAGCCCACCCACACTTCATCACACAGGCACTAAGCAGCTTTGGACCAAACCGAGCGCTTTATCGGCGCACACGGACGTTCACCCACACTCATCAGCAAGGGAAAAACCCAAGGCAAAGATGTTAGAAAGGGGGCTCAAGGGAAACGCCAAGGGCTTTGCTTACTATTCACGGCAAAAGCACAGCGGGTTAGCTTTCTAGGTCAGGGAAAGTGCCTTACTCTTTGCAATCTCAGCTTCTCCTTCTCTGCAGAGCTTTTGTGGCATTTCGGAGATACCTGAAATTAGAAAACGCAGGTTTTATTGAGCCGCATCGTTTCCCGCTCCAGAAGGTGCTACAGCAACTAAGAGAACAGCAAACTGGGTCCGAATCCCATTAACGKGGCTCCTTTAGAGTCATATATTCAGCAACACGAGCGTTCCTACAGGATAGGATATAAGCAAACAGCTCAAGCRTATCTAGTCCCACCGATTTACACTTAAACCTGAACACATCTAAATGTTTCAGTTCAAGTCCTCATGTTACTAAATTTTGCATTAACCAATCCCCCTTTKTCTGCTCGATTCTGAGGCATCATTTGCAGGGCAATATGGTGTGTATAAACACAAACCACTAGAGCATTGTGGAGGGCATTACAGCAAAGCCAGTTCCTTGCAGTTAAAGTTTTTGCACCCTGTCACTTTCTTGTGCTACAATATTCAGACCTCAGCCCCCCCAATACAGGGAATATTACCCACAGTTTCCTCTCATCATCATACCCTTCCACTAGTACAAAGCRGACCTAAATTCTCCAAGAATCACACTTGAATTTCCTGTAAAGCGGATATTTACCAGAAGTACCAAAAATGAATCAACAAAAAGCATCACTTGATCAAATATTTGGTTTGTCGATACTTTGAGGCCCACTAGGGCTTTCTTCCCACCTCACAGCGAGAATGGCAGGGGACAGACACGTGTTTATCCCCGAGATTAAACCACAAACCCCTATGAAATGCCTGATTTGCGATGCTCRGACAAGGCAGTTTATACAGGACCAAGGTGCTCCTGCGGATTCTGCGTTTCCTGATGGAACCAAAGCTGTTTCCACCTMGGACAACACACTCACAAGCTCAAAGAACCGGACGGTTCAAATTGCTCCCCGGGGCAATTACAACAGCAGGTTTTCCACCCGACTTGAAGCAAGACGAAACCATTAACTTGGTTGCATTATCACAGCATCATTATATACTTAAATATATATATATATATATGTGTGTGTGTACATATATATAATTATACCAGCACGGGTCAAGCACTTTTTGTCCTACTGCACCGGATACAGCCCCCGCTCGACCTCGGCTCCGCCTTTCACCGGAGCAAGGCTGCAAATTTAACAGCCTAAACCCGGGTATTTTGAGAAAATCCRCTCCGCAGAAGAGGAAGACCCATCGKGCCACCAAAWCCAGGCCCCAGCCAACCTACTGCTRCCTCCTGCAGACCAGCAAGGCTCCCCACCCTTCACGTGGGCTAGGGTCTCCCGTTACATCCCTGCGGAGCGGCTCATGGAAAAGCTTTCCCGGAACGCTCCAAGCAGCAGCGGGCGGTTGCGTCCGCGCGGCAAGGAGCTGCCCTGCACGTCCGCGTCCCTCCGCTCCCGCCCTTCGCCCTCCTTTAAATCACAGGTTACGATTTCAGCCTCCCGCAGGGCAACGTCTACCTCCCGATTTTCCCTTTGAAAACGTAGTCGGGACAGAGGAGATCCACGGGCCGCGCGTTCCGGGCTAAGTTTAGGCYGGATTTGGCAAGTGCATTCACCAGGAGCGCTCTATGTCTTCTTTAAGGACCGGGCTATTGTGCTGGCGGCGTGAGCAACTCCCCCTTGGCGTCTCGGGCTCCGGAGAAGCCCATTCAGCGCCCGGCCCTTGGAGCCCCGCGATTGTCTGGGCCATCTGTGCCCTCTCCAAAGGCTTTCCCTCGCGACACGGCGCCAAAAGTCACCCCAAAACCCCCCCAGGGCCGAGGGGGGGTTCAAATGAAATGAATTCAGCTTGTGCAGCAGATGGGTCCAGAGGAGCCGCTCACGGGGCCCGCGGCACCACGTGGGCACCCCGTGACTTTGCCCCCCTCTTAGGGTGGGTGATGCCTCCAGCTTGGCACCCTCGGCCCCGGGGAACAGAGAGGGCCTCGTTTCCCTGCTCGCAGAGCCTCAAGTTCCTAATGTGAACACACAGCAAGATTTAGATCCTTCTGCTAACGGGTTTCAGGAAAGGTGAATACATTAGGCACAACACCAGTAAATCGGAGCATTTCCAGGCACATTTTGTATATCCCAGTTACYCTCCGGCCAATAAGCGCCGGGAACCACAGCACCTAGAATGAAATAACACTTAAAAACCCAAGAGACCAACCTTCCTAAGGGGCGTGGAGACAGCTAAAGGGCTAGAATGTCTCTTGTCTTCCGCAGCAGGCTGCGTCTCGGGGGAGCTCACCGAGGGAGAGCTCAGGGAGGAATTAGTAAGCACAGAGTCTCCTTCATGGGACGATTCCCCAGTCTCGTTTTCCGACGTAACGCTTCCATCCGCGGAAGCGACCTGGGGAGGTTTGGCAGTCATAATATCCTCCAGAACCACCACGGGCATCTTGCCCTTAAAGATGACATCCTTCAGCTCCCCCCGACTCGTCTGCACGTTTCCCAAGCCGTCACGCTGCGTCAAGCCAGAGCGAGCCGGGGCTCCGTCCACCAGTTCTCCCTCTTTATTTGCCACGGCTCCGCATGGCGCGCCGGCCTCCGTTAAATCCCCCGGTTGACTATTCCGAGCGGAATCCGCGCAACTCGACTGGATCCTGTCTCTCCCTAGCGCRCCGTTGGGAATTCCCACGGACGAAGGCGCTTCCGAGCCTAAACGAGCGGGGTCCGCGTCGCGACTTAGCCTGCGGCTAGAGTCCTCCGTCAGGTCGATGAGGACGACGGGCTCACTCGCGTCGCGCCGGGCGTCTCTCCGGATAAAGTGATCCAAGGGGCCCTTGCCGTTGAGGAGCTCCGGCGCGCGGGCGGCGTCCGAGTCCCGCTGGCAGTCGTTCTCCACGTTGTCCAGCGCCGTGTCCGCGGAGGGAGCCTTGGMGGGGCCCAAGGCGCCCGGGGAGCTCTTGGCCTTTTTCACTTCTGAATCCGCCTCGTATTTTTCCTTCGGGACGGGGTTCAGGCGCTTGAAAGGCAACCGGGCTGYGAGGATAACGGGATTTTAGGTGGTATTTTAGGTGGTATTTTAGTCGTGTTAGGTAAACCCATAGGGAAAAGGGGCGAGGGGAGGAAGCGCAGACAGGGAGGGAGACCAGACAAAAGGGAGGGGGGACACACGCACAGGGAGGTCCCGGCCCCCGGCGCTGACCCCGGCGGGCAGGGAGGAAGAGGCGGATGAGGAGGATGATGAGGATGATGAGGAGCGGGGTGTTCACGGCACAAGCGCCACCCTACGGCGCGGGCGGCCCCGCGCGGCCCGTCCCTGCGGCCTTACCTTGCACCAGCCTGCGCGGGGCCGCGGCCGCCTTGTCCCGGCACTCCATGGCTGCAAGGCAAAGACACGCGTGACGCGTTGCGGCCGCCGCTACCGGGGACACCCCGGGGACACCCCGGGGACACCCCCCCGCCTTAAGGCGACC
>PTEX01000565.1:56508-69458 GCA_003342815.1 Eudromia elegans
CCTCTTGACTCTCCCCGTCGTTASAAAACCCCCTAATTAATAACAAAACACAAAGGATTCCGCTCCCTCCCGCACTCCCTCCATCCCTTCACCCTGCAATCCCRTCGCTTCCAGCAGCGGCTTCCTGGTGACCGGAATGGGCCACGCTCGGCAGCCGGGGGGATAAACAGGCTCTTCCCTGCATCCCCTCCGGCATCGGGACACGTCCCACCCTGGACGGGCGTTTGCCGATGGCTGCAGCCGGTGCCGCCGGAGCGGAGCCCTTTGCGCCAACGCGGCCTTTGCTGTTTGAAACCCTTGGGAATTTTGGGGGGCTCTTCCTGTCTCCCGTGAACGGGCGATTAATAAAATCGGGATAGTGACACGAGCTAGCTGGCTCTTCTGCTCCAAAAAAAAATAAAAATAATTAAGCACGTCTCCATGATGAAATTCCAGCTCTCGGGCAGGGCGGAATTTGCGCGATGAAAGCTTTAAAGGGCATTTTCTAGTTGAGGGAAAAAAGCTTCGTCATGCAGGACTCGCCAGCCGGGCCGCGTCCCCTTCGGYGTCTTGACCGGATTCCTTTTGGCTTGACCGGCCCCGCTGTGTTTAAATGGGGTCTCGGCGCCTTCGTGATGGGATAGGCAGGGAACCGGGGAAGGATTAKCCCCCCGCAAAGCAACCCGGAGCGCGCTGCTCCCGCCAAGGGGCTTTCCCGGGCTGCCGCGCCTGCCTCCTGCTCTAGCTGAACGGGGAGCCCTTTGCAAACCATGCCGGTGCCGAGGCCGGGCTCGGATCCGCCGCGCCGGGTCTTGCTCTTCTCACCCGCGTCCTCGTCCGCCTTGGCTCGGCCTCGGAAGCTGCGCTAGGATCCGGGCAAACGCGACGCAGGAGCCGAGTCGGGAATGCCGGTCCGGAATGACCCGAGGGTTCCGCGAGAGCCTCGGGTCCCGTCGGGATGTGGGGCCGGGGCCCCGTGTGCGCCCGGCCTGGGGCGCTGCCGGTCGTGCTGGTGGCACCAGGGTGACGAGAAGGCGACGGCCGCGCCGGGGGGACCCGTTTGGCTTCGCTCTTGACCCGGTTTTCATTTTTTCCCTTCTATCTGAATAGAAATCGTGTCTCGTTTGGTGCAGAGCAGGAGAGAGGCAGCTAATAATAGGAGGCAGTGCTTGTTGGGAGGCGTAAGGCAGCGTTTCGAGTGCCTACCCGGCGTGAGCGCCACGTGGTGAAGCTCTCCCCGTGGGCAGCGTGGATCTCCCCTCAAAGCGGCTCCGTGCCCCTGCTCCGGACCAGCCCGGCGCCCTTCCCGGGCTTGGCACCAACCCGGCACCGCAGGGGACACGTGCGGAGCGGCGGCGCTCCGGAGGTTGCAGGGCCGCCGAGCCGGCGCCGAGCGAGCGCGGGGAGGTTTGAACCAGGCTCCGGGAGGGCAAGAGGAGCCTCCCAAGCGGGACGGGGAGCGCGGCACCGCCTGCCCTCCTGCAGCCTCCACCCCGCATGGAGCTCCGGGGAGCTGCTCCGCACGCGCCGGCCCTTGTCCTGCAGTCCCCGTGCGCTGGGACAACAACAACCCCGGCTCCCTTTTGAAGGTGCTCCTGCTTTGCCGGGAGGAGAAGGTTGGAGCTGGGCCCTGCTCCGCGCGGGAGCGCCGCTCGAGCAGCCGCCGCGTCCCGCTCGGAGGCCGCGGGGGCGGGAGCCTCGCTCGCTCCGCGGACACGTTTCTCCGCCGCACGTGCGGCTGGAGGCAGCGGCATCGCCGGCACCTCCGCGGGGGGAAGAGCCCTTTCCGTGGAGGAAGGAAGCGGGGGCAGGAACGGCAGGGAAGCGYGGGAAGAGCTGGGAATGGCGCAGTGGTGCTGGGCCGTGCCGTTGGGAAGCGAGACCTGGAGGCGGAGCGGCCGAGAGGTCCCGGCCCAGGAATAGGGTCCCTCAGCAGCAGGGTGGCCCCGCGGCCCCAGCTGCGGTGGCTTGTCCTGCGGGGCAGCAAGGGGACGTCCGCGAGGGACGTTTCTCCCGTGTGCCCTGCTCTTGGGACGCGGTGGGAAACGGGGACAGCAGATGAATGCACCCCAATTCCCATCGCTTCCAGCGCTCCGCCGTGCCCTCTGCCTCGAGCGGCAGCCTCGGGCCGTGAGCACGTCCCGCCGGAGCGGGGCCTTCGCCAAGGSACCTGCCTTGCCCATCCTCAGGAGGCCCCGCAGAGCCCCAATTCCACGCCGTAAACACTCAGGCCTGTTCTCTTCCCTTCGGAGTAGGTGGGAAGAGGCGGCTGGGATTAGCGCGTGCTGTGCCGGAGGCGTCCTGATCTCCGGCTAAACCCGGGCGCCTGCTGCCGCGCAGCAGCCTGCCTCCCTGGGTCGGCTTCGTCGTTAAATCGCGCCGAGGAGAGTCTCGCATCCCCTGCGGAGASGCGAGATCCGCTCCCATACGTGATGCTGACGTGGCCCGGCTGGCCCGTGCCGGGCAGAGCCGCTGCCCGGGCCGTTTGTGAGCAGCAGGACACAGGGATGTGGGTGAGGAAGCGAGGGTTCYGCTCGGCGGCTGCATCCCGGCTGCATCCCGGCTTGGCTGGCGCCTTCCAGCCTTGCCGGGGCGGGTTGTGCCGTGGAGGTGGCAGTTCCGGCTGCGTTGATGCTCTACGGGGAGGTGCAGGAGGTGCAACGCGGCCTCCGCCCCGCGCGAGCTGCCCCGGCCGGGAGCCTCGCGGGGACCTGCAGGGAACCCCCGGGTGTTTCCCCTGGCATTCCCGCGCTGCCGAGCTCATCCCGAACTCCCTGTGGAAGAGGAGGCCTTGGAGGGACCYACCCCAGCAGCTCACCAAGCAGGAGAACCCGGTGACCGTCACCAGTAACCGGCCCCAGGGACGGCGGCTCTGCTTCAAATCCYAAACACACAAAGGGAATTATTGCCCTGGACCTGCCCGGCCTGCTGCTGCTCTCTGATGTCAGGACACAGCCACGCCGGGCACGCGTTAATCGGCAGCATCCTTTTAATTAAGTGCTGATGGAAGGGGAGGAATGGAGGGACCGGAGCACCTACCGTATGGGGAGAGGTTAAACGAGCTGGGCCTGTTTAGCCAAGAGAAGGATGGGAGGGGATCTGATCAATATGTGTAAATACCTGAGGTGTGATTATAGGGAGGAAGGGGCTAAACTGTTCTCCGTAGTGGCTGGTGACAGGACAAGGGGCAGTGGTTTTAAGCTGAGACATCCGGATGAGGAGGAGCTTCCTTGCTATGAGGGTGACGGAGCCCTGGAAGAGGCTGTGGAGGCTCCTCCGTGCGGCAGCTCGGCGCCTCCGGAGGAGGAAAATCCCTTCCGGCYGCGTGGTGGGTCATGCCGAGGGCCRAGCAGCCCCTGGGCAGCGTCCCTGGCTCTTCCCAAGGCTCCTGTTCCTGCTGGCTCTGCCAGCGGCCGCGCATCTCGGCAGCGGCGTCTCGCCCGGGACGAAGGCTTTTCCTTCCCCCTCTTCCTCCAAGAAATGAGGAAGCGTTTTGAATCCCTTGGGGAGCAGGAGGGTGCCAGAGGAMGAAACGCTCCGTACAGATCAAGGGTTGGATGCCAAAGTAAACAGACGGATATTGTTCCCGCAGACTCACGTTTGACCACAAACGCGGGAAATTCCGGCAACGGCCCCGTTGCAGGCGCAGGGAAATCCGTGCCGAGCGGTTGGCATCGGCGGCTGCTTCCTAAACCCCTTTGGATGTCTTTGGAGGTGATTTCGCTGGGCACGCCCCGGTTTTGGGGGCAAAACAGTCCCTTCTGCAACCGGGTTGGCTGGGCCCTGTGTCCCACAGCCCGCGTGCTGCCGCTCGCAGGGCCTGGAATGCGCCTCCCACCGGGATCCCTTGAAATCCTGGGAAAGGCAGTGCCCCGGTTCCCGAGCTCCTCCGGTGCTTCCCGTTTGCATGGCRGGGAGCTCTGGACTCGCCAGGAGCCCAGCCTGTTTATTCCCTGTTTCCTCATGTTCCAGCCTGGCTCCAAATGGAGTCGGAGGCTCCTGCTTGCTTTTCCCAGCCGGCGCTGGAGCCGGAGCGTGGTTGGTCAGAGAGCTCCATGGGAAGGGGTATCCCACCCGCCGGAGCGCCGCGCTMCGAGGGAGACGTTCCCAGGGCGTCCCATTGGATGCTGCTGAGCAAGGAAGCGCTTGGGTTATTAATGGGCTGCTTTGAGCCTGATAAAGAGATTTGTAACCCCGTCATCAAAGAGCCACGTGTGTTCTTGCCATGGGAGCCGAGCACCGAGTGCCGGTCGCGTTAACCGGGAGCCGGGAACCCGTCTGAGGGGTGGTCGCTCCTGTGCCTGATTCCTGCTCCCGGGCTCTTTCCACAGCTGGTCAGCGAGAAGGTTGGAGGGGCTGAAGGGACCAAGCTCGACGATGACTTCAAGGAGATGGAAAAGGTGAGGAGGGGAACGAGGCCCCCCGGGTCTCCTCCGTGGCCTTCCCAGGGCTCCGAGCTGAGTTTCACCGCTTGCTTTTCCTGCAGAAAGTGGATCTGACCAGCAAGGCGGTTACAGAAGTGCTGACCAGGACGATAGAGTATCTGCAGCCTAACCCAGGTGAGAGCTGCGCCCCTCCGCCCTCGCCCCTCCGTCCCCGCTTGCSCGGGAAGGAGGCAGGGAGACCCATCGGAAGCGGCTCCTTCGGGGCGTGCCGTGTCACCAGCAGCCCCGTTTCGGTTGCTTTTGGAGCCGAGCTGGGCTGGCTTCTACCACTCCCGTCCTCGGCGGCCTCAAGAGGCCCCTTTGCCCGGTGCCGTGTTTGGGGACTGCAAGACACCGAGTCCCCGTTATCCTCAGGCCTAGAGAGGAACCAAAGGGACCAGTTTTGGTGCAATGTCCRGTAAAAAGTGGCCTGCCCGGGCTGAGAGGGGGTGGCTGGGCCTGTAGTCGTCACCTCTGGAGCCTGCGGTCCCGCTCGGTTCCAACCAGCTCCAGGGACAAAGGGAAGCTCCCGCGGCCTTCACCGTGGGCTGCGCTGACTATTCTTCTTCGCCGCCTTGGGCAAGGAGCTTCTCTTTTCGCAGCGGGTGGTATTTTCTGGAGACGATAGGGCTCGCTGGCCTGGGGGGTAGCCCTTAAATAGGCCGGCGAGCGCGAGCGGTGGCAAACTCGGCCGTTTCTGCGGCAGCTTCCAGGGCCAAGCTGAGCATGCTGAACACCGTGTCGAAGATCCGCGGGCAGGTGAAGAACCCCGGCTACCCGCAGTCGGAAGGGCTGCTGGGCGAGAGCATGATCCGCTACGGCAAGGAGCTGGGCGAGGACTCCAACTTCGGTGAGTGCCCCCGGGAAAAGGGCTCCCGGCGGCAGCCCGGCGTTCCCGTCGCGCCGGCCGGAGCAAAGCGCCTCGTCGTGCTTGAGTTGTGATTGGACATTGGGGAAAATCTGCACGTGGGAGGAACTACCTCCTTGGTTCTAACCCAAGGAGCAGGGGTGTGGGAAATAGATTGAATGGGGTTAGGAGTTTTCCAGCTAAACCTCTGCTTTGGGGAGGCCAGAGCCAAGGAATCTTTCCATGTAGTAATTCCTGCTAACCATGAACCGCGCCGTGTGTGACCCGCAGGGAGGAGGGGGGCSAAGGCTTTCGGTGACATCGATCCTAATCCGCTAAAAACGCGTGGCAGAGCCAGGAGCGCGSCCAGCGGCGCGATGGCCTCCCCGGCACGGAGCGCCCTTCTTGCCTCGGGGAAGTTAAAAAGCTCCGGCTGCCTTGTGGGAGTGACAAATGGGTCCCGAGGGTGTCCCCGGCCACTCGGAGCCCCGCGTCCCTCTTGGCCTGCAGGAACCAGCGTTATTGTGGATCGCGACGGGGAAGGAAGTTTTCAGACGAGCAGAGCAAACCTCGCTTCCTTTAATGGCCTCTCTTGACAGGAGCACTTGACTTGATCCGTTTGTATTTTAATACCACACCCATCCCTATGAGAGGTTATTTAGCGGTACYAAACTTGACGCGAGTCTTTTGCAAGTACTTTTTTTCCAGACAGAGTGGTCACYTCACTTGCATGTTCTCTCCTGTACTAATCCAATGCTGAAATGGTTGGTGTGCCAAAGCTGGGCAGGAATAATTCAATCTATAAATGGTTTCCAGTGGAACAGAAAAACCTAAGACTAGGAACGCTTTGCTGATAATCAGTCTGGTTTAACGGTGGTTGTGGAAGGACCCTTAGGAAAGCCAGAAACGAGCTCGGTTTCAGTCAGCAGCTTTGAGCGCTCTGAATTTGGAGGGGAGAAGGTTGGACCAGGAGAGGTTTGGAGTCGGAAGCCGATCAAAGGCTGCGGCTTTGCYGCCGGCACCCGGGGAAACTTCCCCRACGTGCCCAGAGCGCTGCCCTTGGCTGGGGGCAGCTGCACGGGAGGAAGCTTCCGAGCGCTCCTTTGCTTCCCGCTGCCTCCGCGCGGCCGCTGGGGACGGCCCCCGCTTCCCGCGCGCGCCGTGGGCGTGGGGCGCCGCGGAGCCCGCGTGACGGGTGGCCTCTCCTCCCCCTGCCCTGCTCCCTTGAAGGTGACGCGCTTCTCGATGCCGGCGAATCCATGAAACGGTTGGCTGAGGTGAAGGACTCGCTGGATATTGAAGTCAAACAAAATTTTATCGATCCCCTCCAGAACCTGTGTGACAAAGACCTGAAAGAAATCCAGGTAAAAACCCCGAGGGTTTTGTTTCCTCTTCCTTCGTCTCSTAAGATTCGAGCCTCTTCTGGCTATCGGTGCACACAGTCCACGCAGTGCGCATCCGGGCTGACCGGCTTGGGCATCAAGTCTGTTCCCCTGTGCTTGGTGGGCTCACTCTCATGGGATTCACTAGGATTCCCCCCTCTCCGTGTGCTCAGCATCACTGCTGCTGCTCCTGAGCAGCTCGCAGGGCTGCSTGGGGGTTTGAATGCAGGGACTCGGTTGACCTGGGCTGACTTACGAGGGGTGTTTTGCCAGTGCTGGGCTCGCCCCGTTTGCTTCTCGCGTTCCCTCAGGGCTGCTGTGCGTTAGACGTCAGCGTGTGCTTCACTTGTGCCCTGAGCTTGTCACCCCCCTGTCCCCAGCACCACCTCAAGAAGCTGGAAGGCCGGCGCTTGGACTTTGACTACAAGAAGAAGCGACAGGGCAAGATCCCCGACGAGGAGCTTCGGCAGGCCATGGAGAAATTCGAAGAGTCCAAGGAGGTAGCCGAGACCAGCATGCACAACCTCCTGGAGACYGACGTGAGTGCTCGGAGCGCCTCTCCGCCCGGGGCTGGGCGCTGCGGGGCGGCCCTGCCCCTTGCCAGTGCGCGGAGGTGGGAGCTCTTCTCCTGCCCCTCGCCTTTCCTCCTGGCGCAGCCCGTGGCAGGGGCTGTAGCTGGGGCTCCTCTTGGCGTGGGCAGTGGTGGGCACAAGCTTGGATGTGGGAAAGGGTCGGGCACCCCCCGGGCTGGTGACAATCCGGGGGTGAGTCCGATGAGTCTCAGCCAGTGAGGGACCCCTCCTACCTGAAACGTTCCGTCGTCTCCTTGGCCCCTTGGGACGCTGCTTCCGGTGTTTCCCAACCCACTGACCGCCTCCCGCCGCGTCTCCTGCGAGCCGGGAAGAGCCCCTGACGGGCGCGCCGTGCGACCCTTGCAGATCGAGCAGGTGAGCCAGCTCTCGGCGCTGGTGGACGCGCAGCTGGACTATCACCGGCAGGCGGTGCAGATCCTGGACGAGCTCGCCGACAAGCTCAAGCGCAGGTGAGGCCGGGCCGCCGCGGGCGCGCTCCTCCCGTGGCACGTGCCCCCCAGCACCTGGCTCTCCCTCTGCGCTTATCTCCGGGTATTAAGGCCGCTTCCTGCAGTCCCTTGTTGCCTCGATCCAAAGCTCCTTTGGATCGCGGGGAGCGGTGGCAGCTGCGCARCCCGTTGGCAGCGACAGGTACATTCCGGCATCGGAACCAAAACTCTGCGCTTGCTTCGTCTGTAGCTGGTGTCCCTTGGTTCGCGTCGTGCCGGGGTTGGTATGTGCTGCTCTCAGGGAAGCTGSGCTTGAGTTGGGCAGGAGAAGGCTGGAGAGATCCCTCCTTAGAGGAAGGTGTCCCTGAGCCCGCCCGGCTCAGACCCCTCATTCCCAGCTGGCCCTGGCGCTCCCTTCTCTGCACAGGAGTCTCCTGGCAGACGCTGCTGTGCTTATGGTGCTGCCCTCCGTGTCCCGGAGCCTCAAGCTCCCTGTTCCTGCTCCGGGATGGCAGATTCCGGTGCGCGGGAGCGGCAGACGCTGCTGTGTTTGTGGCGCTGCCCTCCGTGTCCTGGAGCCTCGAGCTCCGTGTTCCTGCTCCGGGACGGCAGATCCCAGTTTGCGGGAGCAGGAAGGGCTGTGGTCCCGCCTGGCCTTGCTTGCTCGCCCAGTCCCTCCTGGAATACCAGATCCCTGTGGCCCGGGGCGCCTGTGGCATCTTCCAGGGGACACAGAGCTGCTCCGGGTGGCTGTCCCCACTGGCACAGCCCCTCTGGCTGCTGCCCCGTCTCCCCTGAGCGAGCGTCTCCCCCAGCCCCATCCAAGGCAGGACAGGAGGTTTGCTCAGGGCCAGGCCCATGTCCCGGGCCGTGGATGGGCCCGACGCAGGGCGGCTTGGAGGAGCCAGGGCAGCGTTCCCGCTGCTCCCGMCGGGACCTTGGTCAGGCCAAGCGGCTGCCGTGTGCGGTTGGGTTGAGAGCTGGCAGGATCCTCCTCGGGGCAGCTCCGGGGCTGCTGCACCGGTGTCCTCTGCTGGCCCGAGGGCAGCAGAAGGGGCCGAGCAGAGCCCAGAGCATCCTGCCTGCCCCGGGGCCAGCGCGAAGGGCTCGCGAGCCCTGCAGGACGGGGACGATCCGTCCCGCCCGCGTCCCAGCGCAGGGCGGGTTGCCCAGGTCTCCGTGCACCCGTCGGCACCTCTGCAAAGGCGCCAGCTGGAATGGGTGCCGCATTGCACCGAGTYGTCCGCAAGAGGTTCTGTTAACACGTGGCACAAATCCCGCCTTGCGGGACGGGATCGGTCCCGGGTTGAGATGCCGAGAGCTGGGATTGGCCTCTGAGTGACGGCTGCCTGATCAGCAGGGGCTTGGGGAGCCTGGGGGGGCCTTGATCCCATCGTAGTGGGTGTCACTTCGGTTTGGTCACGTTTCCTTTCCTTCTTCCAGGATGAGGGAGGCCTCCTCGCGTCCCAAGCGGGAGTACAAGCCCAAGCCCAGGGAGACGTAYGATTTTGGAGAAAGCGACCAGTCCAACGGGGGCTTCTCTTGCAATCCGCCCCCCAAAGTCTCAGGTAAAGTTGTCCTGCTGGTGCGCGCGCCGGTGTCCCCGGAGCACGGACGGCCTCCTGGGGATGCAGGGGAACTTCTCTGCTTGGAAAGAGTGTTTCTTACGTGCTGGATGTGTCTGTGCGAGCTGGTGGCTCTGAAGATACCAGAGATGCCTCGACATTCAGGCTCCTCGCCCTGGCTTTGGGGCAGGCCCAGCAGAGCCTCCAGCCGGGGTCACCAGCCCGTCACGTCCAGTCAGTGCCAGCAGTGGCAGACAGGAGAAATTAAACCTCTTCCCCCGCCGCCCTCCCTGTGCTCCCGCATGCTGCCTTCCTCCCGCCGGCGCCGCGCCGGGGTCTCTAACGCAGCACGCAGGAGGATGCCCCGTTTCTCCTAACAGAGCCTCCCTCGTGGGGCCGCCTTTCCCCTCGCCCGGCTCCCGGTCGTGTTAAGCATGTCTCTTTTTGTTTGGAAGCAGCTTCCTCCTCTTTCCGATCCGACAAGCCGTCCCGCGCCTCCRTCAGGAGCATCCGTGAGTTTCCTCCCTCCGCACTGCATGACGTGTGACCGCCTCTCCCCGTCCCTGCCCGTTCCTCCTCCGCTGACTCCGCTGCTTCCTTGGCGCCTGGCCCGCCGAACCTCCGCCGAGGCTCGCCTTAACGGGGCTGCCCTCCGTTGATGTTTACTGCCCCCAGAACCGGCCTTTTGCCCCCCCCCCCGCAGCAGCTCCTTCCTGTTCCCATTCCCGCTGCCGCGTCCCTGCCCTGATCTCTCCTGCTGCCCCTGCCCAGCTGAGGGCTGGCGACCCGAGCGCGCGGTGCTGGACCCGCCGTGTGGGATGCGGCGGATGCACCCGGAGCCTCCGGAGGGGGGTCCTGGGAGCGGGGAAGGCCCTGGGCGGGATGAGCAGGTTCCCGCCGGGGACTCTCGCTGGGCGGCGGGGCCCGGCCGTGTCCCCGGCTCGGAGGCACCGGGGCGGAGGAAGCGCSCTGGGGTGCGGGACCGCTTTGGTGTGTGGGGAAGTTGCTGCTTTTGGCTGCTGCTCCTGGTGGTTTCTGGGTCCKCGCTGGGGCTGGTCAGCGGAGCGGTTCTGCTCTCCTCGCGCCGCATCCTCGGCCCCTTTGGAAGAGCCCGGAGCCGCGGCACGGAGGGCAGGCGGGCGCCGGAGCCCCGGCAGAGGCCGCTTTAGCTGCGGCCGCTTCCAGCCGCATCCCCGGAATGCCGGGGCTCAGCGCGTGCCCATCCCGGGGCTTCCCACGTGGAGGGATGGAGCAAAGAGCAGCTCTCCCCGCTGCAGAAAAGCCCAGCCCRAGTCCCCCTTGCAGCCCCAAGGCCRCCCGGTAGAGAAGCGGCAGAGGGGTCGGGGCCTCGCGCCCCGTTAGCCCCGGGCGTCCGTGGGGGACGCCGCGCAAAGCCCACGGCAAAGGGAGCCCCGAGCGGCCCCCGGGCGCGCGGGGAGAGCCGAGGGGCCCGAGCGGAGGGCCCGAGGAGGCCGGGGCCGGCGCCGCGGAGCCGCTCACCCTTCCCGCGGCCTCTGCCCGCAGCTGCCCTGGACCAGCCCTGCTGCAAGGCGCTCTACGACTTCGAGCCCGAGAACGACGGCGAGCTGGGCTTCAAGGAGGGCGACATCATCACCCTCACCAACCAGATCGACGAGAACTGGTACGAGGGCATGATCAGCGGGCAGTCGGGCTTCTTCCCGCTCAACTACGTGGAGGTGCTGGTCCCGCTGCCGCAGTGAGACGGCGGCCCCGCGCCCGCCCCCATTCCACGTCGCCGCCGCCGCCCGGGGCGGCCCGGCCAGCAGGGAGCAAGCCAGAAGGGCCCAGCGCCCTCCCCGGCCCCGCGCGTTTGGGTTATTTTKGGGTTTTCTTTTCTTTGTTTTTTTATTTTCGTCCTTCTGGTGCTTGAACTTAGGTACTTGCCGGGCGCCGGGCCCTCCCGGCGCGCGCGCCCGCCGCGAGCCGCGGGTCTCTCCTTGTCGCGTCCTTTGTCTGTCCGCGGGGCCGGCCCTCGAACACTACGCGGGCGCGCGGGGCGGCCGCGGCCCGACCCTACGGCAGGTCCAACACTAAAAGCGGCGCCCGGGGGCGCCTCCCGCCTCCCACGTGCCTTTCCCGAGGGCGGCCGGAGCTGCTGCTCCTGCTCCCCGTGGCCGTGGAGGGCGGCCCCGTGGGCCCCGTGTCCATCCCGGCCCCCTGCCCTGCTGCCGGGGGCCGCCRGCCTCCTCCTCTTCCTCCTCCTCCTCTTCCTCCTCCTCCTCGCGGCCCCGGCACCCGCTCCATCCCCACCCAACCTCCCCAGCCGCGCAGAGGCTCCGTGTCCGGCACCGCGGGGAGCCCAAGGGACCCCCGTGCTCAGGGCTGTCCCCTCCCCGGCCGGGATGGCACCGCGGGAGCTGCAGCTCCCGTTCTCGTGGCTCCAAATGAGGGTCTCGGCTCCAGTGTTTTGTATTGGCTTCTCCTGGTTCTTAGGGGGGGAAAAAATAAGGAAAACAAGACGACCCAGGAATCTCGACTTGTATCTCTGAATGAAAGTATTAAATGTTTCCTCCTTTCTAACGGCCGCGTCGTGTCCGTGAGCGGGGCCCGCCGGGGCGCAGGGGCAGCCCGGGGCTCCGGAGCCGCGACGGGGGCGCTCGGCGGCTCCGGGCGCTCGCGGGGTCCCCCCGCACGGTGGGGGGCAACGGCCCTTTAACCGGCTCCACGGGCGACGCACAGCCCCTGCTCCGGCGGCGCCGCGCGGGCCCGCGGCTCCTGGTGCCACCGGGGCAGCTCCCGGTGCCACCAGGGCAGGTCCCGGTGCCACCRGGGGGTCCCCACGGGGCGCGCGGGGCCCCCTCAGCCGCTCTGCTGCAGGAGCCCGTAGATCTGCTCGAGGACGCGGGCGAAGGCGACGTCCTTGGGCGTCCGCGCGGCCAGGGAGCCCTGCGGGACGGCGCGCGTGACGGCGACGGCGCCAGGCGGCCGCCCCGGTCCCCGCTTCTGTCCTCCCCGCGCACCTTGAGCTTGTCCAGGTAGGTCTGATCCTGGCTCCAGAGCTCCCGGAATCGCACCAGGTCCGGGGCGCCCTTGTAGAACTCCACGAGCAGCGTCTGCGCCGGGGCGGCCGCAGGTTGGGGACGCGGCGGCGGCGGCGGGGGGCACCCGCCGTGGGGTGGCTGCTGTCCCCGCCGCACAGGGGGGGCCGCTCACCATCTCCTGCAGCACGTCCGTGGTGAGGAAGCCGTCCTGCACGTGGGCCACCTCCACCTCCATGGGGATGCCGTAGTCGTTGGGCCTTTGCTGGGGGAGCAGCGAGGAGAAGAGGGGGGGGTCCCACGGGGACACCGTGGCGGGGACCCACGAGGGGCCGGGCGCTCACCTCGGGCGGCGGCATCACCCAGAAGGGCGCGATGCGGGACTCCACGCCGGGGTTGCCGGGGTCGTAGGGCCCTGCGGGGACGGTGGCGGTGGCGGTGCTGGCGGCGGGTCCCCGGGGCGGGGGGCGCGCGGCGCTCACCGCAGATGAGGGCCAGGCAGGGCGGGAAGCCGTGGCCGCCGTGCAGCCGCAGCTGGTAGCCCATCTGCGCGTCGATGTCGAGCAGCGAGGGCAGCGGCGGCCCGAACGGGTGGCTGTGGTACCAGCCCACGAGCGAGAGCCCCCGCAGGACGAGGCCCTGGCAGATCTAGGCGGCGGCGGCGGCGGGGAAGGGGGGGGACGGGGGCGCTCGCCTTGCACCCCCCCGCCCGGCACCGTGCGCGGGCGCCCGC
>PTEX01000566.1:0-84624 GCA_003342815.1 Eudromia elegans
ACGGCGCGCCCGTGGCCCCGCTCCCCCTGCGGCCATTCGTGCAGCCCCCAGGCGCGACGGCGCGCCCGTGGCCCCGCTCCCCCTGCGGCCATTTGTGCGGCCCCCACCGCCCTCTGTTCGCCCGTGGCCCTGCTCCTTCTGCGGGCATTCGTGCGGCCCCCAGGCCCGACGGTGCGCCCGTGGCCCCGCTCCCCCTGCGGCCATTCTTGCGGCCCCCAGGCTTGACGGCGCGCCCATGGCCTCGCTCCCCCTTGGTGGGGTTTAGAAAACTGGAACTATGGAGAGTTATTCCCAGTTATTGCCCCCTTCACACCTGTGGTTAAGGTTAACGTTGTATATCGCAGCCCCAGTTCACTAAGCTCGATGCTGATGTGTTCTAAACGTTACCCATTCCATGCAGAACAGCAATAGCAACATCCCTCCCAGCTCCCCCTTTCAGTAAATCTTACCTTTAATTAAAATTCCTCTTTCCCCAGCTCTATTGATTAGCTGAGGGGCTGTGATGGCAGCAGAGGGGCCTTCCAGCAGTGAGCCCAGCTCCCGCTGTGCCGCTTCGTAATGCTGCCGATGGCTCCACGTTCCTGCCACGAGCTCCAGGATGCAGCTCAGGCCTCGCTTCAAATTGCTCAGCCTGCGACCCCAAGTCTCGCCAGCCTTGGGCTTTGAGCTTTACAGAGAGTTTTCACAGGAAGAAAATAAATAAGTATAATACAATTGTTAAGGGTCTATACGTAAAAATACAACATAAAGCTGGTCCGGGTAGCAAGCAAGTCTGTGCACAACTGAGGAGGATGCAAAGAAAAGCCAGAGTCCCTGGGCACGCACAGCCAGTGTGTGCAAAGCTACAGTAAATGATCACGGAACAAGGCAACGAAACTGTGTCTGCAGCCTGGCCAACCATGTGTTTTGCAAAAGAAAATTAAGGAGCAAACAAGTTTTAGAAGAGTCCCTTATTAATAAAACCTGGAAAACTCACTCAAATGCTATGTTACAGCTGATTTACTGGGCTGCTGCTGCAGTCTCAGCCAGGCACCTGTGTTGGGTTGTTCTTTCACCTGAGCAAAAACTGCAGCAGCCTGTGCTGCTTGGAGCCTGCGTGGGTGAAACCGGCACCTCCAACAGCTCAGCACCCCAGAGCTGACCAAAATATCCTTCTGAACCCTGGAGCCAGAGGTCCGGCTGCAAGATGGGCCTTAGAAGAGCAAAATTCTTAAATATTCTGTTTTCACTAGCAGGTGTCGGCATGGAAAGGGATCAGTGCTTTGCAAGTGGCTGCCCTCCAAGGCAATGGGAGCAAAGCTGCCAGCGAGCGCACTCCGTTGATGGAAAACTCAATTTGGACACAGTCCTACTCAGAAAAAAAGAATAAATAAGAGTGCTGAAAGCCTCACCCAGCCTCCAAAGTGCCTCACAAGCATTAATTAATTTTCACAGAAAGCCTGTGTGGGAGAGGAGGGAGCTGCAGACTCCCTGCAGCTTGCAATGAGAGCGAGGAAGAGGAGGGTTCACGATGCTTGCAGACTTTGTGTCAGCCCGGCTAGAGCTAAACTCACATCAAATGTAGCCCCAGCTCCACGTGGGGCTTCTTGGAAAACCCCAACTGAACTTACCCAGGTCCCCAGGGAGGGTCAGGCAGAAACAGACTGTAGGAGATTTCCTACATTTCACACACCAAGGTGGAAAAATGGTTGTATTAAGCAGAAGGAGAGGTCTTCTCATCACAGAGCCTTGTCCTTGAAACAGGAAGGATGAGGAAAAGGTGAGTGTCAAAGCAAAGACAATGGAAGTGCCTTATCTAAGTGGTGGCAGAGCTGGGCTTGGTTTCATCCTCCAGCATCTCCTGGCCCCAGAGCAGCACAAAACTACCAAACATTTGATCACTCAGGGACCAGAGGACATGTCTATACAGGATATGCCCCCTCCTTGCATTGGAATTACCACCTCTTCCCAGGTCTCTGCCTGCTAATTTCCCACCTTGCCATCTCCTACCAGCCCCTCTTATCCAATCAATATGCCAGGGCAGTCAGAAACAGCTGATTAGCACGGGCAGGAGCGCACAGACACCTCACCAGAGATATTACAAGGAGCAGGAGAGATAAGCAGGAGTGCAGAGACAGTCCCAGCTTGTTCTGCACCGCGCTCGGCCTGCATAGGCAGCAGAGACGTGAGCGGAGACACCGGCACATGGGAATGCTGCGAGTTCCCCGGGGTCGGAGATGCATATTTGTGCTGACAGATGAATGTATATGATTGAGGGGAAGAAACTGTGTTGGTCAGCAATGCTTTCTTCTCCACAAATTACAGAAGACAGGGGAGTCTATAAATAATACCCCTGTAAGCTCCTAAGGAGGCACCTAGGTGAGTCCCTCAGCTACATCCAAAGCAATTATCCAACTCGGAGATACCTGGAGAGCCCCGAGGCTCCCAGCCTGGCTGCTTGGACAGGCAGATGAAGTGCACAAGGGAGAATGTCTGGATTTTCCATGCTGAGCACGGGCCCTGTGGGCACTTCCACAAGCTCCGTGGCCGCTGAGCACCTGCTTTGGTGCAGAAGCCACCAGGCTGGCTGCAAAGAAGACAAGGGAGCAGGCAGAGGGTAGTGCCACAAGCCACCCGGTTCATTCTGCAGCAGGGAAAGGCAGCAAATCCTGGCACTGCAGAGGGCAAGACAGATCAGGGGCTTTCAGACAGCAGCTCTCATGGCTAGAGTTAATGCTCTGTGCAGGAATGGCTCAGACAAAGGCATCACAACGACAGATCGCCCTCCCTCCTGCAATTATGGTCACAACACATAAGATATATTTTGGACCTAGCCGCTCTAGTGGGGCCCCCTTTGAAAGCGTAAAAATATTTGTTTATTATGCAGCAATCTGATGACAGCGAGCACATCAGGGTGTCTAATTGCCTGGAGTATTCCAATGGGTGCTACTTGGATGATCATAACTGTCAGTGAAGGAAAATTACTGATAAACACACTATCTTGCCTCATCATATAAATAATTGGTGGTATTATGAATGCATGAGCCAGCACAATTAGGACCTGAAGGTTGTGCCATATGTCACAGCAAAGCTAATTTCTCCTAGATTTGCAATGAGGCCTATTACTCAATGTCACAAGCTTATTTAGAATGGGATTTTGGCTTGATGTAAATCAATGTAAGTATGTTACAGAGAAGGGAGATGCTCTGATTTATGCCAGGTGACGAGCCAGTCCATAATGTCCATATGGGTCTGTAATTACCCATATGGACACAGACACGGCCACTCTGCACAAAATCACTACTGCACCTTTTCAAATTATGATTTGAGATAATGAAAGAGCCTAATGATGTATTTTATATGCCCATCAAAATTCCCAGATTAGCAGGACAGTAAAATTTTCTAATTGTTACAGGTCCTACATAAACTAAATAATGTCCATTTTGCTTTGCAGGTTGACTGAAGTCAAATTAGTGAGAAAGATTAAGTTAATAAGTACAACACTTTAGCATAAGAAATGTCACGTGGATTTTAAGGTTAAAGCTGGCACTGCAAAACACATTGACTGCATAGAAATCATGCAGCAAAGCAACAGACCTGAACCCAGACATCCTAAAAGCTAGTCTAGTATTTGGAGCATCTTCTCTCCAGCACTACAAGTCCTTCATCTTCAGTAGGTGGGAAGGGATAAGTGAGAGAAGGGCAGGATGGCAGGGAATAAATCACCCTCCTCCATACTTCAGTACAGACACGGCAGGAGCCAGAAGAGGCTACTCTGCCTCCCATAGCTCTGGAGCCTCCTCAGCGGGAATCCTGGCCCTGGCAACCTGTGAAATATGAACATATGTATTGGAGACAAGTGTGAACCGTGCGCAGCTCAGATTGCACTGAATGCGGGAAAGCTCCATGCTGGGCTCCAAGGGCCACGCGGAGGCTGCGGAAGCAGTGCGAGGGCCTGGGCAGAGGATGCTCTGCTCCCTGCATCCCTCCTGAGCAGGGCCTGGAATGGGACATTGGCCAGATCATACGAGCATGAAATGGAAATATGGACCGTTCCTAAGGGGTGATGTATTTTTTCTCCCTTACAGCAACGGGCTTATTGAAATAGCAACAGTGCACCTACTTTGCTGGCAGCCTTTTCCCTTGCTCTGCACTCCTGATGTGCCTGGCACATCAGACTCCATCTCGAGCTCCGAGCCCTGGGCAGCTCCGAGTTTGACTGCATGGTCACAAAGAGCTCTAACGTGCCCACTCCTGGCTTATGTCTCACCCTGTGCCTTGGAATTCTCCAACGTTTTCAGGTTATGCCACAGCAGCAAAGCTCTTTTCCAGTATCTTCTGAGCCTCTAGCAGGACCAAAAAAAAATCTTATTTTATTCAGAACAGGATAGTAGAACTAATAAGCACCAGCAAAGCAAGCATTAATAAGGTACTATAAATACCAGTGTCCCTCTTAGAAGCAGCAAGGGGGGCTCAACTTTCAGCCCTGTGCCTTCCAGCAAACCTAAGGCTTGAACCCACACAGAAATCCCCTCTGATCCGTTATGGGCTCGCATTATCCACAGCACTAGCTCTTTTAATTTGACATTTTTCTCCAGCTTTTCCAGCCTGATTCAAAGCCCAGCCACTGAGAGAGAAAATTTACATTTCCAATTCATAAGCAATACAGTTCATTACGTTTAACAAGTGAATGAACTTCACATGTAACCTACAGCAAGCATCAGCTCTGTGGCTATTCATTTAACTGATTACCTCGTTTGCTATATCTAGGAGCCCCTGGCGTGGCCATGGCAACTGGTTTTGCTTAAATGCAGCTGAACAGGGAAGTTAATTTTACATTAGGTGAGGAGGAGGTTGGTGCACCAAGGGAAGCTCGGCCCTAGCTTCTTCCTCTCCTCCTCTAATGGAATTTGCTCCCCCTGCCAGTTGCTTTGCAGCCAGTGCTGCCCTTGCATCTCCGCTGTGCTCTGGGATGTGCCAGCCTTAAATAACCCCATCCCAGACCAACTGCAAGTTCTTTAGTCACCCTCCAAGCCCCCAGCACCTCCTCTTCAGCCCCATCAGTGGGTTCTTCTTTTCCAGCTGAGCATCAGCTCTCCAAGCCAGAGCTTGCGGGCTTTGGATGGAGGCAATGGAAGAAAAAACAGATGGAGCCGGTTTTCTCATCCCAAAATAGATATCTAACCCCTTGGGTTGATGTGCCCTCTCCATTCTAGTATAGCGTATATCACTAGGATAATTTCCTCTTGATGCCTTATAAAGGTGTCACCAATAACTTAAACAGACCTATGAATAGTCATATCCCAGCTCAATGAACTCTTATGCATATTGATATGAACATGCCTATTTTTGCCAGAGAAAAACTTTAAATATGCCAAAGTGACCTTAAACATAATTAGTGCTTTGGACTTAAGAGGCATGTTTTGGTTGTGCTCAAGAGGATGTGGAGTAGGTGACAAGTGGGCATTTCCGAAGCCTGCTCATTATCAAAGTGCTTTCTGCAGGACAGCCTGTGCAAGACAGATTTTCCAAGTCTTTTTCCACCTCTCCCTCACCATGCAGAGCTTCCTCGGGGGCTGTGTTAGCGGGGCCTCCTTTGCTGTTTGGGGTTTTTTGCCTCCTCCTTGACTGCTTGTGAGATATTTCTGTCTCTGTGCTCACCCACAGACTTTTCTACCCAACCCTGCAGCACAGACATCTCCCGGTGCCTTGGGCTGGTCCTCCCTTCACTGCAACTCCTACCAGAGCTCACCCACCTTCTCACATGTCCTGCAGTCGGTCGTGCCAGGACAACAGGCTTGGTGAAGCCCTTGGCCACCCAGGCACTTGCTGCTTATTGAGCATCCAGCAGCACAAGGTCCTCAGCTCAGCTGGCTGATAAACAGCAAATTAAGTGTCCTGATGGATGCACCACCAATCTGCAGGTGGGCAAAGGCGTCAAATGCAGTAGCAAACAGACCTACGCCAACCCAGTGGTGTGTGCATTAGCTATAAGTACAACCCCTGCACATACAGTCGTGCATTAGTGGTTTTGCTATAGGTTCATACACTGTAAGCAAATCATGACTGCCTATTAATACTTACGTACATACGTCCATACAAAAGCCACAGTGAAATAAAAACAAAACCAAAGCTTGCCTTGCTTTGCTCCAAGTCATTGCCTGGCATAACAAGGACGTGTTTGTCTGCAGCCCATCGGCTGTCACAGTCTGCTTGCACAGCATCAAGAGCAGGGCTCCCTGAGCACGGCTCCAGGGTATCTAGAGGATCTGGAGGAGGATCTGGCCCATGCAGGGAAGATGGTAGCTCTGCTGGATCTCTGCTGTTGACCCTCGTGGACCACCTCTTGCCAGCTTCCCTTCTGCAGGCTATTAAACTGTCTAGATTAAGTCTATAAGGATTTTTAGCAGGGGAACCTTATGCAGAGCAGGAGCAACAGACTCCACATCCCTGCAGAGGCTGTCTCCATCCCTGTAGCCCTGGGTAATCCGGACAACTCTGAGCCTCATTGTGGGGATGTAGACTGGAGTCTGTGCCCTGCTCCATCTAGGACTCTAGTTTCTCTTCTCATCCTCTCACACCTCCAGAGCCTTGAAACAGGGCTGAAACCAAACCCTGGCTCTGCTGGCTGATAAGATTAGCATGTTAGAGTCATTAATGTCTTCTTGCTTGGCACGCAGGTCTCTGTCCATCCAGGCCAGGAGTTCAGAAGAGATAAAAATAACCAGCATCTCTCTAGCAATTACTGCTAATGCCAAGAAACAGAGGGAAGAGAGAAGAAAAACATCAGCTGCTATAGTCTTTTCCAGGAGACAGTTAAAAAAAGTCATGCAGAGAAACCTATTGAGATTGATTAACCAATGTTGTGATTTGTAATTTTGCTTAATGCTATTAAAGAAAAGCATTGACCATTTGTTCAAGAGAAAGACTGGCAGGGTGTCAAGTTTTTGCATAATGAATTCAGAGGATTAATCCTATTAGTCCTTCTCCCTTCCCCCAGCCCCTTAACTTCTCTGAAGATGAACAGAAGATGCAAAACTAACCAAGATATTGGGTGAGCTGCATCTGATACAGAGACCTTTGTGCCTGCCCTGTCAGACAGCGGGATGACTCAGAGGAGCAGCAGTAGGTGAGGAGAACAATGCAAGATATTATCAGAGAGGCTGGGAGGCTCTTTCAAAGCCTCCAGCAGCTGAAACCTGCAGAACAATAGAGCAGAGAAAGCACTTTGCGAGAGGGCGTGGGCGTTGCTATTAGCAGGTTACAAACGGTGCATGCAAGGGGGCTGCGTGAATGGGGCTGCACTCCAGTACATGGCACACGCCAAGGTGCCACCCTCCATCGCTCACACGCCTGCACACTGTGATGTCCTTTGGAGAGTCAGCGGAAGCTGGGTGCTTTGCAGAGCACCCGGCAGGGTCTAGGTCACCAGAAGCGATGAGCCTGATGCTTGCAATTGCTACTACCATGGGAGGTGCTGGGTGCAAGGTCCCTCCATCTCCGTCTTCCGCCAACATCTCAGCACACGGCATATTCAGCAGCCTCGTTTCTGCCGGTAGAAGTGCTCGGGCAGGAACAGATCACTGCCTTCTCATTCCCTCTGCTACCACCAACCAACACATCAAGCCACTGTGGAGCCATCAAAAATACTGAATCCTCTGAGCTTGCCCTCTCTTACCCTTAAGTATCATGGCAGGGAGAAAATAACTCCTCCACATCAAGTTTTCCAGCACTCTTGCTACACATAAAGCATTGTTAATGCACTTTCCCGGGAGCCGGGCATGACATTTGCCAGTTCCCCTTGGTGCAGTGTGTCACCTATAGACAACATCACACTAGCTTCACATCATTACATGTGACAAACCTGTGCATTAGGAGCCATAAATATTTATATAGCATGAACTCAGAGACAACAGAGCCAACAGCTTGCATTGCAAAGCAATATGAGCATGGATTATTATTTACAGCTTCCTCAGAGAGTCTTGTGTCTCCCACTTGGTGTGTCCCTCTGCATTATTTCCTCCAGGAAAGCAGTACTGCTCAATGTTCTCCTGCATCTTCAGGCATTGCAGAGTTGTTTTTGGTTTTTTTTTCCCTTGTTTAATTTTTCAGCTGGAACTGACTGTACAGCCCTTTCAGCCAAGGACAACCCACACAGTCAGCTCCAACCAAATGATTGCAGAGCTAAAGCAACCAAAGCTACTTACAACAAGACAAAATGCAACAAAGCCCAACTGCACCAATGGATTGCCCATGGGGCACCACTTTGCCACCTGTTTTCAACCATCAGGACAGCAATCTGATCACTCACCCAAGAAGTTTTGTCCTTTAAGGACAAGGAGCCTTGGTCTGAGCTTAAATGGAGCAAGGAGGCCACGAGCAGGATGGATGTGGAGTGCTCACTCAGGGTTGTGAAGGCTATTTAGAGCTCCAGCTGCCTACCTAGGGTTGAAATGCTGGATTTTTTTTGGTGAGAAGAACCTTTCCTAAGCCTGCAACCTGGGACTTCCTAGCTTTTTAGGCACTAGAGAACTGTCTCTATGTCAGTGCTAGGGCTAAGGCAACACAGTGAGCCTTGTGTGTGAGGCTGGAGCTGAGGAGATGCTATGGGCTCCCTGAGGGGTGTAGGGACTCCTGAGTGCCAGTATAAGGAGAAAAGTGATGTGGCTCTAACAAGAGTAGTGAGGACTAGGGCCTGTTGCTGGGAAGGATTTTCCTAGTGCCCATCCTACCCCTGCCAAGGGAGCTCTTTGCTAGTCAAGCACCTTTCCTGGCGGGCCTGTGTCCCTGCTATGCACGCTGGGGTTAATGCACAACTGTTTTAAATAATGCACTTACTGAGAGCTCTTCTTACTACTGAGATGCTCCACATCTCAGTAAAGGGTAAAGGAGCTGCAGCCTGTGGCACAGGGCCTCGAAAGACGACAGAGGGATTTGCTTGGCACTCCCTATGCCAGGAGATATCTGCCAGCCCTGACCAAAATGCGGCACCCCTGGGGACATGATGCAGGAGGGAGCAATCCTTCCAAGCAAGAGCAGAGCTCCAGCAGGAGCTTCTCTGTGAGTTCCTGCAGCAGGAACCTGCCCTGGATGGCTCTCTAGCAGCCACACGTTCAGCTGGAAAACCGTCACATCCATTTCCACGGCAGCTGTGCCATGTCTGGGCTCTCGGCACACATTCCCGGTCCTGTTCAGATTCCTGGCGTGTCCAGCTGGAACTGCCATGGGGAAGGGAAGGATGCAGCTGGCAGCTGACATGCAGCACTGACAGTCATCAAGGCTTCTGCATGTGGAAGAAACATCCTAGAAAATTGCTCCTGTCTTGTTTCCTCAAAATGTTTTGTAATGAGGCTTGCAAGCCATAAAATTTTCAATACTATGCTGATTTTGCCCTCTCATTTCTAGCAGTGTGTCTCTAAGAATTAGCTGCCTGAATACCTAAAGACAATCCCTGCTGAGAGGTTTATGGAGGCATGATACAGTGTCCTCCGAGTGCCTGGACTCTGCTGGCTGCTGCACAAAGGCTGTGCCCAGGGGGCCTGTTGGGCTTTCCAGGGTAATACAGGAGTACACGTGAGCCCTCTGCAACCTCTCCTGGTGTCTGCGGGGTGAAAGATGAACCCAGTGCTTTGGCTCCAGAGCTCTGAGGTCTCAGGGTTTGCTTTTCAGAGGAATATGTGGTGCTGATCTTGATGCCACCAGCAAATCTGTCTGCCCGCAGTGTCAATGTGTCCTGGCTGCAGAGCTGGGTTTGCATGCGTGCTCTGAGCACGGTGCAGCGTGCTGGTGCATCCTCCTTGCAAACTTGTCCTGGTTTCAGTGGTACAAACCTGCTTTCTTGCTCGGAGCAGGAAGAGCCCTCGGCACGACATGGGCAGGATGGAACATCCATCGCTGGAGAGTGGACTGGAGCCGCAGCTGCTGTCGGGGACACGGGTGAGCGCTGAGCATGTTAAGCGAAGAACATTGTGTCTTATGCCTGCCCGAAGGCTATTTACACAGTTCCAATTGATTTGTTGTAACCTGTAATTATTTTAGCTGATTTTGTTCATGCTCTGTTTCTTTTCTGTCTCAGGCAGACAGACCGTATTCATCATCGCTAAAGCAATGCTGAGTGCTACGCGTGGGCAGGAGCCTGGCAGGGCAGCAGGTCTCCATCATGATGGTGACTTGATGCTTCTCCAGCTGCCCTCGGGGCAGTGGCTGCTCCCTCCGGGAAGGCACCTTTGCAAGCTAGCCGAGTTCCTTCCTCCTGTTTATCTCACGTCTATTTTTATCCTGTTGATTTTCTTTAATTCATCTCCCCCTCGTTGCCAACCTTACCATGGTGCATCGTTGCACGGTGAGTCGGCGCTTCCTGCCAACAGCAAAATGGAGATCTGGGAATGTCAGCATGGAGCGGAGCCAGCCCCTGTGCCCCTAAGGATGGGCTGTGCCTGTGAGCAGCATCCCTCATTTCGTTATTAGCCGCTAGAGATACCTATGTGCTTGCCCTGTTGCTGGAACCACTCAATCCAAGGAAGGAAACCCTGGATTGGACTGATGCTTTGGGTAAGCACCAGGTTTCTTCGCTCCTCTGATCCATTTTGTGGATCACCTTTCTCATTTGCTGCCTTTTGCTCCTCAGTTTCCTGGGAAGGCTTTGCTGGTATTGCAAAGGAAATGAATTATTATGCGGAAAAGGAGTAGGAGAGATGCTATAAATGTAAAGAGCAAGAGCAATCCTTAATCATCCTCATCATTAGCTAATTGCCGTAGCCTGAGTCCATTCCAAGGAGAACAGAGTTTTAAATATAGATGTAGAAACTGAATCTATTTTTGTAGTCTTGTTCTCTCCTTCAAACAGGTTGAGTGTTGCTAGTTCTAAGGGTGTCAACATTAAGGACCTTTCCAAACAGTGGCCTTCTCTCTAAGCATCGAATTGGGCTCCTGCCCAGGACATCTGGGAATCTTTTCAGATGGGGTGACGCCTGACATTCTCACAATTGCTCTTGTTCCTTTTTGGATGTGTTTTTTGGGAAATCCTGTGAAATATTTGATTCTAACAATCACTTGCCCAGAATTGCTTCAAGAAAACAGTAACAAATCTGACTTTTTCATGCCTTTTGTGCATTTTCTCTCTCCCTCCATCCTTTCCTTCCATTCAATCCCCTCCACTGAACATTTCCTCCTTAATTAGGGTAGCAGCACCTGTAGAAAACACTGCTGAACTAGAAACACATGAATCGAGGTGTGCCAGCGCAGCAGCTGCTGCCCATCCCCATGCAAGCCGCTCACCAGAGCCGCAGTCGCGCCCAGGCACAGCTGGAGCGCGGGGATGGATGCACCTCATCCTGGTGCAACGTGTTGACAGGTGACAGCATCCCCATCTGCAAGAGCACGAGTGCGTGATAGTGTGTGGGTGCCTGAGTGTGTCCAAACGCACTTGTCCTTGAGCTCTGCGAAGGAGGGTTAAATGCCGAGCATCTGCGGAGCTCTGCTGAGGGCTAGTGCCTGATGGGTTGAACCTGCTGGACTGCTGGCAAATACCTGGACTTAGCCGCATCTCTGCACTTTGCCAACACTTGTATGGCGTGTCATAACTAAGAGTGCTGCTGCACTCAATTGAGTCGTGTCCTGGGTGTGATGTTGCAGGGATGACACGTATGTGTGCCCTGTGATGTCCCCGTGCATGCACATTCCTGTGTCTGCATGTGTGGGCACACGCTGGGAGGCATGTTTGCAGCTGAGTTCATCCTTATGAGGCATGCAAGAACCCGCCTGGGTGGTACATGTGTTTCTGGGATGTCCTGGTACCTTTGTTTTCAAAAGTCTGCCCATTTAAAAGTGGTTCCTCCTGTGCCAGACCATGTTCTTGCATGTGTGTGGAGCGCATTAAGGAGAATTAGGATCTTTATTACTTATCTCTTGGCCCAAAGGACTGGGACTATAGAGGTGGTTGAACAGTGACTATGCTACAAATACTTGGCTTGAGCTTCAGGGCCCGGGGCTGATCTCTGGCACTGATCACTAGTGTCCTGGGGCTGCCTTTGTCCCCACTTGTCCTCATCCTGGGGGAAATGTCCAAGCCTCCATAACTAAATGCATCTGCTCTCCCAAACGAAAAGTTTTCTGGGGCTGTTCTGCAGTGGGGAGGGTGAGGGCAGCATGTGCATGACCTCGCAGTGCCTCTCCAAGAGGCAGCTGCCCATTCTGGGGTGAAATCCCGCGCTTTGGGTGACAGGTTAATCGGTTCCCTTGGCTCTGGCCCTGTACTCAGCATGGTGGCACAAGAGGCTTTTCTCTAACCTGTCTTTTCCACCCAGCTCTTTCCCTCAGCTCACAGCAGCTTTCAGCGAGGAAGGCAGATGGGCTCCTGATGCTGCATGAAAGGCGCAAGCAGCCCAGCAGCTGCACACAGACTTTCCTCTGTTTTTTCCACATCTTTTCCAAGATATTTTGCCTTTTTGCATTGGGAAGGAGCATGGCATGGCCTGCAGCAGGGCCCTGCCAAGGGGTGCAAATGCTCCGACCCCTCGCAGCCTGCGTCTCCATCTTAATTGGGATGTTTCCCTGCTCAGGTTGATCGGGAGCCCAGGATTTTCCTTTTGCTCAGCTGGATCCCCGCCTTGGTGGGCAGGAGCAGAACCCCTTCCTTTTGACACCACCACTCCTAGGAACTCGGAGAGATCAAAGGGAAAAGTCAAAACTTAATAAGAAATTAAGATAACAGATTCATTAATAAGTCGTTAGTCTCTATCAGGAGCTGCTTTAATTAACAAAGGGCAGGGACTGCAGGCATGTCTCACTGCTGCCACAGTGCCTCCGCACTACTATGACCACCTGAACGCCACTAATTAAATGACACTTAAAGCTCCCTGAACTGGGCAGCAGCTCTGCCAGCTCCCTGCTTCCCTCTGCTCCTTGCTCTCTCCTCGTGTGGGGACATTCCTTGGGAATGTGGAGACATTCCTTGGGAACCTCCCCTGCCCGTGAAGCACTCTCTGGAGCGTGTTTCCCTCTTCCATCCATTCAGCAAAACTTCCCTGTGTGTCCCGGTGGGAGATGCAGGATCTCTGCGGAGCCCGTTCTCATCCGAACCTCCTTCAGCATCGTCAGCTCAGGGCCACAATGAGTCAGAGAAGGCCCAGGATCCTCCTTCCTTGTGCAGAGGCCATGGCTGCTTGTTCCAGCCTGACTTAGCTCGGTGTTTGTATCCCAAATATCCCATCTACAAGAAGGAGGGCTCCAGCTCAAGCACCTTGAGCTCCTCTGCTGTGGTCACCTCTAGCTCTCATCATTTCCTCCCGTGCCTGAAAATAGCTGGTCTGTTCCTTGAATAATGGGATTTCTTTGTACAGTTGCAGAACCTTAATCCTTCACACTGACCTCTATTGGCAAAATCAAATTAATTCAACCACAAGTCCCTGCTTTCCTTGAGTTTCCCCTTGCTGGCTCTGTCCTTGCGTTCCCCGCGAGATTTTTGATCCTGCAATCAAAGGTATTTCTTGAGTCGCGCACATACTCAGGGGCGTCGGCAAACATGTGAGCTATAAAATATACAGCCTCGTTAGAGGGGGATTTACATAAAGGTGCCACTGAAGACATCAAAAATAATCAGTTATTAGATTTAGGAGCCATTACTGGAATGTTTCCAATAAAGCGGGAGGGAGAGGAAGGCGGCAGGGTGGGAGATGGGCTGGGAGCAGCCCAGGTCCCATCTATCTCTCTAAATGACACTTGTCCTTCTGCCTCGCACTCTGCAGAGACGCTCCCAGCTATGAGTCCCCTCGTATTTCACAGCCCAGGTGAGAGGAGGTTTGCAGAGAGGCACGTTTAAGTAGCTCAGGCTCCTCATCTGGCTTCTTTAATTTTTATATTTTTAATATTTTTTATATTTGTGCTTTATAATAACTTAAGAATTATAAAAATATTTTAAAATATGAGTATTTTTTCCAAGCTCCCCTGTTTGCCGCAGCAGGAGAGCCTGGCGTGCGCCTTGGAAAAGGGACTCGGCATTGGATGAGGCTCAAAGACAGCCTCGTGCTCTAGCACAGGAGCAGGGATGGTGGCATGAAATACCATAAAGCAGAATTATCCAGGGTTTACCCTTATGTGAGGCAAATGGCCAATAAAGCAGCCAGGGCTTTGGGGAAATGATCCTGTGAAATGGGAGCAAGGGTGGCGGCGGGGCTCTTCTCTTTGCACAGCTGTTGGGGTGATCCAGGTGGGCTACAGATAAGACTTTGGGGTTTTGAAGCACCCTGAGCTCCTGCCCTTCCTTGACTTTTGCCAAGCTGAATAAGCGGATATGGGGATAAATAAGGTGAGAATTTGTAGATGCTGATTGCCACGGCAACGCCGCAGCCCTCCCGCCACCGGTGCTGCCCGCGCCAGCCCTGGCCAGGAGCTGGAGTGGTCCCAGCTCCCTGTTTGCCAGGTGCAGCCCCCAGGCCTGCTCAGGCCTGGCCCTGCTCCCAGCCCCACGTGAGGTTGGGTTTAGTCCCTGTCTGCTGCATGGAGTCTCATTCCACCTGCCCACGCACTTGTTGGCACCCCCGAATCAAAACAAACATGTGGAGGGCCATAAGGATGCAGGTCCAGGTTGTTATCTGCTCTGGAAGGGTTTTTCCCTCCAGCAATCCCAGTGCGCAACAGGCAGGGAGAGGGATGGCTCCTGTACCAGCTCCGTTTGCATTAATGCGGGTAGGACCAAGGAAATGGGGGATTGGGCCCTGGGGAGCTGCCTGTGTCATGGGCCAGGTCCCAGAAGCAGCTCAAGGGTCCATGGCAGCCATGGGCTCTGCTCCGGAGCCACTCCGAGTGCTCCACAGCACCACGAGCTCCCGGGCATTTAACTGCATGCTTAGTATTCCGCTCGGCTCGAGACTAGGTATTATTTATAAAAATAGAAAGCAGGGGAAACGTCGAGAGAGGAAAAACATCAAAGAGCTCTTGAATTTTCATGCTGAGAGCGAAAGCAACTGTGCGGATCTGACCGCAGGCCCATGCACCCACGGCGGGACAGATCCACCATGGGGACTCAGGGCTGCTCTGGGCATCCCGAGGAGCTGCTGGGCTTATCTGCAGGGCAGTGAGGGCCACTAATGCGCAAGTTGCTTGGCGTGATTAAAAAAGGCTCCCTTTTCCTACAAGGCAGAGAGGGAAGGATGCCAGTGAACACAACCTCGGTGGCTGCTGGAGGGATCATTGCAGGGAGGAATTAGCGGCACGATATCAGTTGCAGGCAAAGAACTTAATTAACAGATTCAGCTGAGATTCCAATTAAAAAATAAGACGGGGAAGGGAGCCGCGCACTCACCCTGTGGCTCCTGCTGGGGCAGAGGGGATGTGGACCGGCACTGCGGATACGAGGCATTGGCGAGAGCGAGGACAAGAAGGCAATGGGATAACGGGGCTGGGGCGAGAGCCAGGAGTGACGGTTAATGAGGGATCTGTTTTGGTGCCCGCCAGGGGATGTGATGAGCGCTGGCTTGGCCGGGAATGCTGCCCACGATGCAGCCCTCTGCAAGGTGTGCAGGACAACAGAGAAATGCATTAAAGCTGCATCCCATAACCGCAGGTTTCACCTCCATAGTTTTATCCCAATCCATGTTCAGGTGCCGGTACAGACGCTTAGAGCAGCCAGCTCATTGTTACTTGCTGGGAACCTGCAGGGCTGCAAAACCGTCCTGCAAAATTGTCTTGCAAATCATCCTGCAAAACTATCCAGCAAAATCCTCCTGCCAAACCCTCCCTTTGCAGGGCAGCCAGAGGCGAGCACCGTTTGCATGCATGTATGAGTGCATCTGCGCCTGCGAGCGTGCAAGTGCAGCGGTGCGGGTGCACCGTGCAGTGTGTGCATGCACCGAGTGGAGAAGGTGACTCGTATTGTCATGGGAATGCTCACAAATACAACCATTGCAGCACGCACCACGCACGCTCCGGAGCCACGTGGGAGCAGGAGGACTCGCTGCCTGCCTGCAGCCCCTGCTACAGGCACCTTCCTGCTGCCGTCTGCTCTTGAATCAGGGAAATAAAAACACGTGGATTCAGGTGGAGGAAACAGGAGGAAATTCTGAGTGCTGCAGTTCAGCCTTGCTGCTTCGCTCATGCATCTCCAAGGCTGGTGCAAGGGCCAGCTGTTTCAGGGGGACTGAAAGCCCCAGGCACGAAGGTTCCCATGATCCTGTCTGCTACAGCTGCAACAAGTGCAGATGCAACAGGCTGATGCTGCAGCCTCTTAATTACATTTTTGTTTGGCAGTAAAAGAAACAAATCCGAGGCCTAAAGCAGCGCATAATGCAGGAGGCATCGTCATCACTTCCTTTACTGGTTTTTCCTTTCTTTATCAGCCACCACTGTGCTCTTTAAGACGTTTATTTCCCCCTGGATCAATCTCCTGCCTGTAAATCTGAGAGAGGTGAGGGCGAAGGCAGCGACAGGGAGGGGAAGGCAGTAAAATTTCTGCAATGCAAAGCAGGCACTATTAGAAGGGACACATTATTCAGCTGGCCTTGCCGGCGTGTTTGTGCAATGGAGGACTCCATCGGGCTCCCCTCACTCCTGCAGCCTCCCTCTCAAGGGGGCTGTAAAGATGCCAGGAGGGAAATGATAAACCTGGCTGCTCCTCCTCCATTTCAGGGGCTGGCAGAGGGAGTTGAGCGCTTCGGGGCTCAGGCTGAGGCTGTTCCTGCGTTTTATGGCATCACCACTGATTTATCACCTGCTTTTATAGCAGCTGTAAACCAGCCCCAAAGTAGAGAAATAAAATAACTGGAGGAATATTTCTCCCTTCCCACCCAACTCCCTGGATGCAGGAGTGCCGGAGCCCCAATGGATGCGACTCGCGGTGCCCGGGAGCGAGGATCCCAATAGACAGCAAGACCGGAATGCTGCCCCATCCTGAATGGTGCCGTGAGTCAGGATGCCAGGTCACAACTCGGGAAGACATCCCGGCTTTAACCCCCTTCCCTGTTATAGACTTCTGCATGACCTTGCCTTGATCGAATTGACCCAGCGCTCCAAACATGCTGAGATGCTGAATTCCCTGGGGCTCAGAGGCAGATGCTAAGTGCTGTTATTGATCCGGCCCTGAGCCTCTCCGTGTCTCACTTCCCTACTCTATGGCTATGGAAAGGGATGCAGAGAGTCTCCCCATGCAGCGCTGGTCGTGCAGGAGCCAGTCACCGTTAGGGATTTGGAAACGATGCCCCCCAAGCAATGAAAGCACTCTGATGTATATACATATACCTGTAATTGCAAATGCCAGGACAGCTGGTTGCTGATGACACCTGATCCCTACAGTGGAAGCGGGGATTTGCATTGCCCAGGGGGAAAACGTTGCAAGCAGCTCGCTGGGACCCTGGCCCTCCAGGAGGAGGAGGGCTGCTGGTCCCTGAAAACCTCTTTCTAAGTCAGATCAAGGAGATTTGAGGGCTTGGAACATGCAAGTCCCTTTTCCCAGTTGGTTTTTCTTGCCAAATGAGGCAGCCTTGTTGATCCCTGCTTGCAACAGCACCCAAGGAGAGAGCCCCAGCTGCCCAGGGTAGCTCAGAGCTACCTGGCCCCGGGCCATAGAATTGCCCTAACTCAGAAGCAGCCGGAGCGCAGTGACTTACAACTCCATCCTGCAGCGGGAGATGCGGGAGGGATGGGGCATCTGCTGCCCCAAACACCCCCAGGGTTGTGAATCCTTCATCCCACTGTGGGAGCTGCTGTTCTCTCCTTAAATCATTAAATAATAGCAATAACCACAATGTCCAAAACAATTCCCAGTGACAGTACCCAAACCAGTTCCCAATTCCTGGCCCCACAGGGAACCAATGAAGCCAGATTGGTGCAAAATTGTCCTGGCCAGGATGACCACAGCTGGGACAGCTCATCTCAGCTGGTGCTCCAGGTACAGGGCATGAAGCCTGGAGCAATCCCTGTGATGCTGGATGGGCTTCAGCTGGGGCAAATCCAGGCGGCATAAGGGCCTGTAGCAGCCCCCATGTGTTCCTAGAGCTGCGGTCACCTGCAAGGAGCTGCTGTCCCAGTTGCGTGTGTCCCTTTGCGCCAGGAGTTGGGCGGCACTGATGTTCCCCTGGACCTGTGTCCTCTCCCTGTTGGAATTAGAGGTGATTAAGTGGCTCGGACTTAACCATGGATTTTCCATTGAGGGTCCTCTTTGGCTATCGGTTTATACTATGAGGCATTTGAGCGAGACTAACCCTAAGCATGTGTTCCCATTATGAATCTGCCTGAATGCTTTGCTGAGCGGATGCCTGCGTACCAGCACATCACTCATTTGGTTTGGGCGCACGGGCAGGGATTTTTATGTTATTGAAGTCCTGCCAATTAAATCAGGTCACTCCAATCGCCCCCGCACTCCGGCTCTCGGGAGCCTGTGCAGCTGTTTTCCGTCGCTGCGCTCCAGCCCCCAGGCAAATGCTCTGGGAAGGAGCCAAATCTCTGGCATGGAACAGGGATGCAGTGGCCGCTACCGTGTGTGGAGCATCCCAGGGGCTCTGCTGCCGGGTGGTTGGCGCTGGGAAAAGCCAATCCCATGGAAAACTGGGAGAAGGTCAGGGCCACGTGGCACCAGGTGGGATTCAGCCCCACATCCAGATGTGAGCCTCACGTCTGGGCCGGGTCCATGAAGTACCTGGAGTTCATCCAGGTCTCAGGGTGACTCCTGGATCCTGACGTTCCAGACCTTTGGAATAGCTCAAAACCCCTAGCTGGGCTTTAGGGTACATACATTGTTTATAATTGTGCCTGAATTTTGAAGTGAAAAACAGGGCTGGCCACAGCCCTGCTGTGTGCTGGGCTCCAGGCTAGTGCAAACCTGCCCTCCTGCCAGCCCTCCCTTGCAAATCCAGAAGCTGCTTCTTACCAGTGTGGGGCACATAGGGGGCTGGGGCTTAGCCGATGTCCCCCCTGCTGTCTCTCTGTCTCTCACCCTGCGACAGGCCCTGCTGGCAGGGAGCTGGGGCTGCTCTCTCTGTCCGCAGCCCAGCAGAGCCCCAAGGAGATCAGACCCAGGTCTGGCTTGGAGGCTAACAGGGCTCTGCATCCTGTCCGGGCCTTGTGCGGGTCCCCTCCATGCCGGAACGCGGAGGGCATCCCAGAGGCTGCAGCGTCGGTGCCGCAGGAGGAGATGCTGATGCTCCGGGCTCGTGTCCTCCAGAGAGGCTGCAGTGGGAGGCTGGCCTCGTGGCTGGGGCAGCTGGGGACACAAGCGTGACCGAGGGTGACTGGTGCCACATGCCCCTGCGCTCCGGAGCAGCAGGAGTTAAAGCGGTGCGGGCGGCAGGAGCGAGTTCAGGTGGGTGGCACGTCCTGGCGAAGAGACTGGAGCGAGGAGGAGGAAGGAGGGGCGGGTTGTGAGGGGAAAGGGAGGGGAGAGGCGCGGAGGAAGAGGAGGAGGCGGCGGCGGCAGCGACGGATCAGAGCGGAGCTGCCGCCGGCGAGCAGGGAACTCCCGCAGCTCCCGCCGGGGCCCGGCCCCCCGCACCGCCCCGAGACGGATGCGCGGGCGGGTGGGAGAGCCCGGCCCCGAGACGGCGGCCGAGGTGAGTGGGGCCGCGGGGGGGGTCCCCGCGCGGGGCTGACGCTCCGAGCGCCGTTTTGGGTGGGGGGTTTCCCTGTCCCCCGGTGTAGGTGGCAAACGGCGCGGTCACAAACACGGGGCAGATGCGGGCAGGAGGCGCCTGCAGCCTCGGCGCGGGGACGGGGTGCGGGGGCTCCCACCGTGCGGGGGGAGTGCAACTGGGCTCCCCCTCTGGAAGCCCCTCGGGTGGGACGGACCCTTGGCAGGGCGCTGGAGCAATGTGGGCAAACGGGGCTGGACCCCAGCGCCGTGGGGTTGGAGTGGGTCTCACTGAGACAGAGCCGGGCGCAGGTAGCAGCGGGTGCGATGAGACCGGTAGCGACGTTTCGGGTGCATTAACCCACAGGTGCCAGGGCCTGGAGCAGCTGCTGGGCATCAGGCTGGGGTTGCAACTGGGGTGCTCCGCACAGGCGCCCGGATCTGCCCTTTGCACTTAGAGCAAGGAGATGTTGGAAGCAGGCACAGGGAATGCGGGAGGGGACGGATCCTTGGGAAACCCGTAGGGCTTTGGGCTGGGTGCACCAGCCCCCTCAGCTCCTTGTTCCAGACACCCAGCGTGGCCCTGGGGGATCTCTGCCGTTTGCATCTTTATCCCTAGCAAGGAGATTTGGGAGCTTCCAGCAGGATAGGAAGGGGGGGGACCCCCTGTCCCTTGGGAGCTCATCCTGGAGGGACGTTGGAGGAGAGCAGGTGCTGCAGGTTGGGTGCTGCGCACCAGGAAAAGGCCTTTTGGAGCAGTGCTCCCAGGGAGGGTTTTGCTGGAAGCAGCGGGGAGAGCAGAAGCCATGGTGAGGATGTGGATCCTGGTTTTGGGATCTGTGTACAAGGACCGGGTCTGCCCACTGGCCACATCCTACCCCTGCCCGGTCACGGTGCCAGCACTGAAGCAGGATGCGATTCCTGCCGTGGGGCTGGGGTGGGAAGTGGATTTTCCCCCAGCCTCCTCCCAGAGGAAAGGGGATGCGGCCAAAACAGCTCAAGTTATCCAAGTGTTGCCTGCTCCAGGGCTTCTCCTTTCAGGGGTTTCCATCGGGATTTGGCATCTGCTCCTCGTGCCCTGAGGATGCTGCTGCTTCAGCCTCTTGGCTTTGGGCTCTGCGCTGCAAACCTTGAGCAGGTCCCGGCCATGAAAACCAAAGACAGGGGAATTACGGATACCGCCATGCAGGAAAGCACTGCCTCATATGTCCTTGTAGTGCATGGAATGCTTGGAATTAGATGAGCTTAAAGCAGGGAGAGCTTTTGTAGCCACTTGGCAGTCTGGGCATCACCCTTCTACCCAGCTCCCTGCCTGCTCTCCGGCTCCTCCAGCCCCGATGTGCCAGGAATGGCAGCGGAAAAGCCTGAAGCTGCTCCAGGCCATCGGTGAAACGTGTCTGCGGCTCTGGAGGCTGCTGATGGGCCACGCTGTTTTGCAATAAATGCATTTATAGCTGGTGTTGCAAAAGGCCCTTCTGCTCAGGAAGGCAGGAAATGGATGAGGAAGCTGCTCTGGCTGCATCTGGGAGCATCGCAGGCCTTGGGCTGGCAGAGGAGAGGAGGGACAGTTGGGGACCCCTGTGCCGCTGAGCATGGCCCGGAGGGGACCCAGGGGCCCCTCGCGGCATCGCTGCAGTCACGACCCACGAGCTGTTTGCAAACACGGCGACAGAGTGGGAATTACGCGTGGCTCTGGCGAGTAATTGTGAATAACAAATAAATATGGGAAAATTGGGACCCGTTCCCAGGCGCTTCACAAAGGGCTTAATTGGGACTTGAGCGGAGCCGAAGTCTTGTGCTGGCTCCCGGTGCCAGTGGGGGCTTTTCACTCAGATGGGGAGTAGAGACAAACTTAGTCAATGAATTACGGTGATAAATTATTCCCTGGCTCGGAATTAACGCCAGTTCCTTCCTCCGTGGCTTGTAAATCCTGTGCTTCCCTCTGACTGCTCTGAAGCCCTGAATCTGGAGGGTTTTGGGTGCTGCTCCACAGGCCTCCCCTGCCGGAGGGGACCCCAGGGTCCCTGAGCACCAACGAGGCTCCAGAGCGGAGGCCCTGGGGTCCCGTTGTCATGGCAACCAGCCATTTTCCTTGCGGTTCCTGGTGACTTCTTGGCATCTGCAGGAACCTGCCGCTCTTGAGGCTGCAGATCCACGAGGTTCCCCCTTCTGCTGCCCTGCTGCCACTCTGACCTCCTGCAGGCCCTTCCCAGAGAATGGAAGCATCCAGAATCTGCGGTCCAGCCCTTTGCAAGAGGCAAATTGCAACCGGGAGAGGCCCGCGGGACCCACTGAGGACCATGCTGGCCCCATCCCACCCCGATGCCCATCGCAGGTGTCGGTGCCCACAGCGATCTCTGCACCATGGGTGCTGGTGGGTGCTCCCTGCCCAGGACATGTTGTTTCCCATGGCAGACTTCCCTGGAGAAGTAACAGGGATGTCCCATGGCAGCGTGGATTTGAACTACGCTCGCAAACTCTTTCCTCTTCCCAAGCTTTGTTTAATAACCTGTTCCTCCCCCCGGCACCTTCCCCTCCACGAGCGGACTTTGAGGATCCTGGGCTGATCCTGCTGGATTGACATTCCCAACGCAGTGGTGAGGGGACGTTTCTCCTAAAATAGCCCTGAGTGGGAGGAGGCAACGCTGCCTCCCGGGAGGGGAAGGTGGGATCTCCCGGCTATTCCGGGCTCCCGGCACATTGGTCCGTGGGATGCACCTAGGAGCACCAAGCAGCCCCCGGTGTGGGCATCGGTGCCAGCTCTGTCGTCTCTGTCTCTTTCCAAGTTTATTGCTCAGATTGGCCTCCCAACCACCCGGGAAGCTGCATTCGGTAGCTGTGGGCATTGTTGGGAGCCTCCATCCCTGGCTCCATCGCAGGGTGCTCCCTTCTTTCCTTGATTTTATTGCTTCTAACCTGCTTGGCGTCGGGAAGCAGGGACCGAGCCCTTTGGGTGATGGGGGAGCAGCTCCTGCGGGCTGGTGGCTAATGGAGCAGACAGGCGGACAGTGCCCTCTGCTCCTTGACATCCTTGGAGAGGGAGCCTCAGCCAGGCGCTCCCGCTTGTCCGCTTGGTTGGAGGGATGGAGAGATTCCTGGAAGAGAGGAAACCTCGTCCTGGCTGCTCCGCCACGTACAGGGCCTCAGACTCCTGCCCGTGATCCGGGGCCGTCCCACTGGCACCGTGAGCAGTTAATTCTCCCGCTTCGTACACGGACGGGCTGCCCAGGCAGGCCCCGCACTGGCCGCAGATTGCCATTGTTGTCTTGCTTCTGATCTTAATTTGCCCTAATGAAGGCTAAAGTGGTTCCCTGGCGCCGCTGCCCGGCCTCCCTGTGCCCCAGGGACGGTGGCGGAACCGCCGATTCTGACGGCGGGTGCTGCTTTGCAGACATCCCGATCCCATAGAAGTTCTGCTTTAGGGAAGTGGCAGCCCGTGCCTGCGCACCCCGCTCTGTCCCCAGTGTCCATGCTGGGTGCATTCTCAGTCCCGTGTCTGGCACCGAGCTCCATGTCTGTGCCCTGGGGAGAGTGGTAGAAGAGGCATTAGAAAGATAAAGCCCTTGATTTTTAATTTCCTGACATTATAAGGATGTAAATCTTAGCATGTCATTTCCATAGTAGGTCTTTGCTTGAAAATAGCCCTTTGAATTTCCTTTCTTTAACTTCTTCTCTAAACGTGCGTGCATCCATCCATCCAGCAGCTGATTTATGGTTTGCAGCCCTTATAAACCCATAACTACATGTCTGAAACTTCCTCCGAAAACGATTCCTCTCCCTGACTTTGAGTTTGATGGATGGCTCAGTCATGCCAATAGCATCTTCCAGGGATTTTCCTTCTTTTTTAATAAAAAAAAAAACCATTTTGTCAGTTCTTCAGGGGATAAGTAGATGTGGAGCAACCCTTGCCTGCTGCAGCAGTGCTTCTCCCTCTGCTCCTGCATCCCGGAGATGCTGTGGACCTGCAGAAAAGGTTTGGGCTGTTGTTCTGTCTTAGCAAAGTTTGGCTGCTGCGGGGGAGATCTGGGCACCTTCCCTCTGGTCCTGCACCCATCCGTCCTCCTGCATCTCCCAGCTGAGCACCAAATTACCCTGTTGCCACTGGGGACCCTTTAAAATAGGTGAGACAAAGGCAGGTCGGGTCTGCCCATTATTCTCCCTGTTGCTATCCAGTCTATTATTATTATTATTATTATTTATTAATATATTTTAGACCCCTTTTGAATGACAACTCTATCAAAACAGCTCATTTGGAAATGTCAGGTCCATTCTTGATAAGTCATCAGTCACCCTGATTGTTGCTGACAGACGCCCTGCAACAGTGCTGCGGTGTCTAATATACTGCGCTGCAGTCTTTTGTAATATTGCATTATTTTATTTATTCAGCATGGCATGAAATCTCTCCTCCAGGAAAGGGGAAGAGGAAAGAATTAACTCTTCCAGCGATGCTTCCCTGGCCGGAGAGCCCGCGCCAAATGCAGCGGAAACCCGGAGCAGGGATGTGGGTTTACACCTGGAAAAGCCACGGCAGCCCAAGCGGTTATTGCTGCAGCTGCATCTCCCTGGGAAAAAAAAAAAAAACATTTTCCTAAATATTCCTGAGAGATTCGGTTCATGTGCCCCTCTGCTCGGGCAGGGTGATGATGTGCCGAGGGCACGGGAAGAGGAGCCGGATGCACAAGGAGCGTGTCCATCCTGGAGCCACGTTCCGGTGCCGGCTCCGTGGCCGCCTTCGCTCGCGCTCATTAAGGCATCTGCCAAGTGCCTGATGTGTGAAATGTCCTTTTTATTAGCTGCAATTGAAGGGGGCCACCTGGGAGGTGGGGCCGCTCCACTTCCGGCTGGGGCTCTCCCGTCTCGTCCTGCAGCGGCCTCGCCACTCTCTCAGGGGGCTGCTCCTCATGCCCGTGGGCTGCAGCCCTGGGGGGCATCGTGCCCTGCTCCTGCCGGCTCCATAGGGAAGACCCTCAGGTGCTCTGAGGAAGGCAAGCAAATTATTTGGTGTGTGGAGGGGAGCAGGATGGAGGCAGCTCATTACAGGGCCAGGCCGGGTTGTCCCTGGGACATGGTGCCCTTGCAGGGATGGAGCTGGGTTGGCACCGCATCCTGCACCTCCGAGGTGGGTGGGCAGAGCACGCGATGCTCCTTGGGGTGCACGGGGCTCGGTGCTGCTGCTGTCCAACAGAGACACTGCCCATGGGCAACAAAACAACTCTGGTGATGGAGATTGTCCCTCCCCGGCCTCCTCACCAGGCACCCTGTTCTGTTTGTTTGCTTTCAACGCAGGGGCAGGACGAGCAGGAGCCTCCTCCTGCCCTGCCACCCAGACAGCGCAGGTGCTGCGCTGCATAATCCGCTGGAATTTAATACCAATAATACCAATAATAATAACAAAAGCGCCTTGAACAGACCGAGTTTTTCCTTTGCCAACTGCTTAATTAAATTGCCTGGTGCTGTTTGCGATCCCAGCGCAAACTCCGGGGTTTAAAGAGCAGCGCGTTGCCATGGTGCCCATGCGGCGCCTGCCGCGCTCGGACCGGGAATACCAATGAGGAGCCCGTGCTGCGCAGGGGGCTGGTTGCCGCGTTACGGGGGGCTTGGTGCGGGTTTGCATGGGGGTTTTCCCCTTTAGTTATTAATTCTTCTCCCTATTTATTTATTTGCACCAAGGCCGAGGTCCTTGCTGCAAACAGCTGCTTTCCCAGTCGAGAGCCCCTGAGCTGTTCACTCTCCAAACATCCTTATTTGGAGAGGAGGGAGGCTGGCGGCTTTGGGCATTCTCGACCTTGAGGGAGGCTGGGGGACCTCGCGACTGACCTGCATGCTAGGAACACCCTCTCGGTGGCAGGGCTGGCCCTTGGAGGACATATTTGCGCTTCCTGGTGCCCAAGGAGAGGCCGCTCCACTGCATCCTTGCCCCAGTTAACCCCAGAGCAGAGCTTGACCTCCACGGCTTAATTGAGCTTTAGCAAGTCGCTTATTGTACGCTAAACAGAAGATCATTAGAAACATTTATTCAAGATTAGCAGCTATCTAATGGATCCCATTAGCACTGGAGCGCTGATGGCAGACGATGCCTTAGCCCATCCCTCGGGATGCGGCAGGGAAAAGCCAAGATCCGCATGGCGTTCCTGGCCAGGCGGAGACACGGACGAGGAGCGTTTTGCACTGTGTTCCATGTGCTTTGCAAGCAATGGAACAGATGTGGGGCCGAGCAAGAATGGCCGCCTGCACAAACACCCAGGCCCAGGTGCCTTCTGTGCCGCGATTTACGGCCCGGCCTCGGCCCCCAGACTCACTGATGAAAAGGCTCTTCCCTGCGCTGTGCCTCATCAATCCTCATCCGTGGAGCTTATTCCGCTCTCTTTTTCCCCCTCCTTGGCTCCCTCTTGCTCTTGTGCATCCGCTCAGCCCCTCTTCTGTTCAGCACCTTCCTGCTCCCTCCGTCCCAGCCTCTTGTCCTCCTGCTCCTTTGCATCTTCACTCCTTTTCTCCTCCTGCTCCTTCCCTGCCTTGTGTCTGGGCTGCCTCCTTATTGTCCCCACTGAATTCCAGCTGCATCCCCTGTGCTGGATGGAGATGGATGGATGGATGGATGGATGGATGGATGGATGGATGGGTGGGTGGGTGGGTGGATGGGTGGGGAAGGCTGTGATGGACCCATCGCAGGCTTGAGTGAGGTTCAGGATGGGAAGAGCCCAGCTGAGCTTCTCCCAGTGCTTTTCAGCCTCTCCACCTTTGCCAGGTATCCGGGCGGTGCCATTTCGGGTGCAAATACTCGTGCATCCCATTTTGCTCCCAGGAATGTTCCCGAGGGAAACAGGACTCTTACAGCCCCCTTAGTCCCGGCATTGGCACCCGAGGTCAAGGAGGAGCCTCCGCATCAGTTTTCAGCAAGTGGAGCACCAAAAATGGGCCACGTGATGTGTCCGGTCGTGGAGCAACGGGAGGGATGGGGCTGCAGGTGGCAGCTGTGAAGTCAGTGGTTCAGGAGGGAGGGTTTCCAAAAGAAATGGTGTTTCTGGATGAGCCCCAATGCTATCGGTCACACAAGGCTGTCACGGTGTGATCTCTCCATGGCCATTGGTTCTGCAACCCGGTCCCACAGCGGGCCAAAGCACTAGACCCCTGCACTGAACAAGGAGCCTATGAGGATATCACCAGACAGCAGAGCTAGGGAGCCCTCCCCATAGAAATGGAATTAGAGCCAAGGTACTTTTTCTGGACCCTTATTTTCCCACAGCCTTAAGGAAATAAAAAAATATTCCTCTATATTATTTTTTGTAAAGAGAGAAGATTCTGTAATATTTTAATGGTGAAGGAGATTTACAGCCACAGAAATGCCTGTGCACTTAAAAAGAAAGATGAGGGTCCATCAGAAGGATGCAGAAGTTGATCGATCCCCCCTGTGCTTTAGTGCCGCCTGGCCAGGGGACGGGTTAGCAGCTGGTGCCCGCACAGCAGGGCGGAGCTGCGGGGTGACGAAACGCAGTGCTTTGGAGGGGACTTTTCCTTATCCAGTTCTCGCTGCTCCCAGCACCCGCTCGGGCTGCGGAGAGCCTGTTAAGGTGGGCAGGAGGTGCTGGGGCCGCTCAGGTCGTCCAGGCGCGGTGAGAAGGGTGGTAGCAACCCCAAGGTGCTCGGAGTGAGGCAGAGGGACCCTGCAGCGGTTCTGGGCACCCCGGGCAGCATCTCCTACCACCCTTCACAGAGCCAGGCCAGGTTGCTCCCAGTGTGCAGAGGGTTAACCAGGACTCTGCCTGCACCCAGGAGCAGTTGATGAGCCCAATTAACATTTATGCTCCCAGGCAGTCGCTGCCTTTTTATCCTTGGCTTTAAAAGCAGCTGCATGGCAGAGGAGGAGGTAGAAGTCTATGGGGCTGCTCTCCATGGGGCTTCTTCTCTGTTTTCTCTTTTTCCTGCTCCTCCTGAGATGGGAGCAGGATGGAGACCCTGAAGAAAGGGAAGGGTTGAGACTTCTGCTCCTAAAATGCTGATTTTTCTGCTTGGCACCAGCTCCCCAGGCCGCCGCTTCCCAAGGGCTGCTCCGTACCCCTGATCTGCATCTGCCCCAGGGCAGCCATAGCGGGGATGTTCGGATCCTTCCGACAACGGTTCTGATCCGAGCAGCCCTTAGGCACTGGACAGGGCCAGTGGCGGCCACAGCAAGCAGGTGCCTTATCAGAAAATGAGGATCTGTTTGAGGAGCAGCAGTGCAGCCGGACTCATTGCAAAGGGCAGAATCAAAGGGGAAAGGAGCTCTGCTTTTCTTGGCCGCTGGCACAGGGAAGTGGGAGCCCGACCTGTGTGGGGCTGCCCGGGATCTGCTCCCCCTGCCGGGCTCTCCCCTTGCTGGGCTGCATCCCCTTTGATCCTGCTTCTTGTCTGGCCTCTTTCAGGAATGACCTTGATGAGCAGGCTGGAAAACAAAGTGAAGCGCAAGAATGAATCACTTGGGGAGGAAAAGAAGGAGAGATTCTGATTGAAGGAGCTGCTGCTGGGCATGTTATGACTCCGTGGACCGGTGCCAGCTTGCGTGGGGCACCCCTCCCCACAGTGCCACTCGCACCCCACTACATGCCCTGATCCCCCTGCCCGCAGGGAAGTGGCTCCATTCCCATTGCCATGAGCGGCCTCCAGGCCGGTGTGCTGGTGCTGTGCGCAGTGGTGGCGGCAGCGGCCGGTGCCGCGCTGCCCTGGAAGGTTGGGTGCCCACGGCGCTGCGTGTGCCAGCTGCGGCCCTGGTACTCCCCGCGCTCCGCGTACCGCGAGGCTACCACTGTGGACTGCAATGACTTGCTGCTCACCGCCGTGCCCGAGAAGCTGCCCCTGGGGACGCACACGTTGCTCCTGCAGAGCAACAACATCGCACGGCTCGAGCAGGGTGAGCTGGGCTACCTGGGGAACCTCTCGGAGCTGGACCTGTCGCAGAACAGCTTCCGCCGCATCGCCGACCTGCGCCTTGAGACGCTGCCCCGGCTGCTCAGCCTGCACCTGGAGGAGAACCGGCTGGCCGAGCTGCCCGATAGCAGCTTTGGGGGCCTGGGCAGCCTGCAGGAGCTCTATCTGAATCACAACCAGCTGCACAGAATCCATCCGCGGGCTTTCTCGGGGCTCCGCAGCCTCCTGCGGCTCCACCTCAACTCCAACCTGCTGAGGACGGTTGACAGCCGCTGGTTCCAGATGCTTCCCAGCCTGGAGATCCTCATGATCGGGGGTAACAAGGTGGACGCTATCGGGGATATGAATTTCAGGCCTCTGTCGAACCTGCGGAGCTTGGTCTTGGCTGGGATGGAGCTGCGGGAGATCTCGGACTACGCGCTGGAGGGGCTGCGGAGCCTTGAAAGCCTCTCCTTCTACGACAACAAGCTCGTGGATGTCCCCAAGCGGGCACTGCAGCAAGTTCCTGGCCTCAAGTTCCTAGATTTGAACAAAAACCCATTGCAGAGGGTTAAGCAAAGTGACTTTGTGAACATGCTGCACCTCAAGGAGCTGGGGCTTAACAACATGGACGAGCTGGTTTCCATAGACAAGTTTGCCTTGATCAACCTCCCCGAGCTGACCAAGCTCGACATGACCAACAACCCCAAGCTCTCCTTCATTCACCCCAGCGCTTTCCACCACCTTCCTCTGATGGAAACCCTCATGCTCAACAACAACGCCTTAAGTGCCTTGCATAAGCAGACGGTGGAGTCCCTGCCCAGCCTGCAGGAGATCAGCATCCACGGCAACCCCATCCGCTGCGACTGCATCATCCGCTGGATCAACAGCACCGTGAGCCGCCTGCGCCTCATCGAGCCACAGTCCACGCTGTGCGCCGAGCCTCCGGAGCTGGCACGGCACCACATCCGAGACATCCCCTTCCGCGAGATGACGGACCGCTGCCTTCCCCTCATATCAGCCGTGAGCTTCCCCTCCCGCCTCGAGGTTGCGCACGGCGATGACATCTCCTTGCACTGCCGGGCGCTGGCGGAGCCAGAGCCGGAGATCTACTGGGTGGCCCCGTCAGGCGCCAGGTTGCTGCCGTCCGCGGGGGATGGGCGCTACAGGGTGCACGCGGAGGGGACGCTGGAGATCCGCGGCATCTCGGCACGGGAGGCCGGCCTCTATGCCTGTGTGGCTCACAACCTCCTCGGCGCCGACACCCGGAGCGTCAGCATCGCCGTCAACAGCTCCTTCCCGCTGAGCGAGGCCAGCCTGGAGCTGGCCGTGCTGGAGGTCCACGCCTACCACCTGCTGCTTGCCTGGAAGCCGCCTCTCAACATGCTCTCCTCCAACCTCACGTGGGCCAGCATCTCACTGAGCTCCGCACCGGACGTGACCAACGCAGCCCGCATCCCCGCAGGGACCCACGCGTACAACGTCACCCGGCTCCGCCAGGACACCGAGTACCGGGCCTGTCTCCATGTGGCCTTCGTAGACTCACGGGCCAAGGTGGCCTGCGTGAGCGCCAGGACTAAAGAGGCCGGGTCCCGCCGGGTATTCCCAGCGGGACGCCGGGACGCCCTGGCGCTGCTGCTCCTCTGCGTCCTGCTGCTCTGCGCTGCCCTCAGCTGCTCCACGGGGACATCCCCGCTCCTCAGCACCAGCGTCCCCGCCGTGCACGTTGTCCGCCCACCCTCCGTGCGGTGCTGGGGCCAGGCGCAGCCACTGCCCGGCAGGGTGCGAGCTGCCCCAACCAGTTCCTGAGAGCCGCCGGGCACAGGGAGCTGGAGGTGGGAGGGAAAAGCGCTTTTTTTATCCAAAACAGAACAGAAAAAGAGGAAAAATGGCATTTCAAGCAACGGACTCAGCTATGGGAGCAGTGGCATCCAGAGTGAGGTCCCGGCAGCCATACGGATGGTCGCAGGTCACCCCTGCCCCGGCACCGTCCTTGCTGGACTGTCCCTGTTCAGAAACACATGGAAAAGGCCTTTCCCCTTGGGATGTGTGTTGGGGGGTTGATTTTCCTTTTTGAGCGTTCCCAAACCACCCCCCTGCTCCATCCCGCTGCTCCGTGGCCTGGCATGGACTGGAGGGGAGGAGGTGACGGAGGCCAACGAAATAAAAGCGATGCTGGTGACACCCCAGGTTCAGCCCATGGGGGTGGGTTCCAAGTGGTTTTGCAAAGTTTGGGCGATAAAAATATAAAAGGGGGGCCTTCCCCAAAGCATCTGTGGGGATTTGCAGTGTCACAAGCGGCCGGGGCCTGCGAGAAATGCTGGTGGCCTCTAGTGTGAATAGGGACCGGCTCTGATCTTCCTGAGCCTCCCTAAATCCCGAGCAGTGTCTTGTAAATCTTTAATTACAAGAAAAATGCAACCTTAGCAGCGACCACACAAACGGGCACGGATGAATATCTAAAGTTGCCACAGCGATGGATCTGAGGGGATTAAGAAAAGATATATTGGAGTGACAGTTATTAAACACTAAATCCCAGTAAATGTTACAGCGCAGATAAATAATGCAGGTCCCCGACAGCCATTTGGCTGCTGACACGTGGGAGAAGCATCCGCCTCAGGGGCGGAAAATGGGGAAAACAAGAGGAAAACATGAGGGTAAACAGGGGCTGGAGCCTTTTCTTTCTGGCAGTGCTGGCTCCATGTGGCCGATGGTACCTGCGCTTATCAGATACCTGCATTTACCTGCCCTGTGTGGCCCCATCTCGCTGTCCTTCCAAGGTCCCTTCCCGACCACCTTGTCTTACTCTGGGCCTCCTGCTCTCGCCACCAGCCTCTGCTTTCAGTTTTGAGGCCACTTGCTGGGTTTCCGTTATTAAATTTGCAGCTAGTGTTAAAGATTTATTCGGTCACTAAAGGTAACTGACAGAAAGTTAACTAGTCCTAATGGTCTCGGGCTTTGCTCACATGGAGGAAAGATGCTCTGGGTGCAAACGATGCCAGCTCGTCCCTAAGGGGCACGAAAGAAGTGGGCTATAAAACCCATAGACCTTACGGGAGGGTGATGGAAGTCCCCCATTTCTGCACGTTTTCCTGCGCTCCAAGCCCTTGCAGCTGCTCCAGTGATGTTTTCCCTGATTTCTGAGGCCCCCGGGATGACTTTGCTTGGCTTTCTGAGGTTTCGGGATGATTTTGCTTGGCTTTCAGAGGTTTCAGGTGCTCTCCACGTGTGCCGTGAGTCAGAATTTCTCCAGCACCTGAATCCACATCCCCAACCCTGCTGGGCACCTTGGCCAGATCCCACCTTTGCTGAGGACTCGGGGTTCTCCTTGCACAAACCGAGGCTCTGCGGGCGGCTGGGCTGCTCTGAGCGTCTCTCAGACCCCATTTACGGCATGTTCTGCTCTGCTACGGTAACGAAGCACTTAACACCCAAGCGAGGAGGCTGCAGGCCTTGCATAAGCAGCAGGCCCTGCCTCGTAAATCTTTAAGTGGGAGTGGAAGGGAACCAGGAGGCTCATGAGAATGGTGAAAACGGCAAATATTTAATATGGATGCAGTGATTACACTAACGAGGCAGAGGGAAAGCGTGGAGAAGCCACGGAAGTGGCACCTATAGTAACACTAAATCCAAATAAAGCCACCAAGGAGATGAATAAAACATGGGCTGTCTCCCTAGCCTGGGATGGCAGCGGAAGGGACAGTGGGAGTTTGGGGATATTGGCACCAATGTGTGGGCAGGGGGATAGCTCTGAAACCCGGGCACGGGTGTGACAGGGGACCCCGGTCCTGCCCAAAGCGTCTCTTAGTAACACAGCAGGACCATGAGAGGGACCACTCGATGCCAGGAGAGGATTCTGGTCGTGGACAGGGCACTTGTGGCTCTGCTGTTGCCACAGGCAGAGTTTATTTCCCTCCAGCTGCTGTTCATCACGAAGCAGCAGCTCCTCGGCACGTGCCTGGTGATCAGTCACCGCTGCTGTGTGAAGGGCTGGTTGCAGTGCCTGGCGCTCAGCGCGCTCCGCTTTGCAGCAAGCGGGGATGGTCTGCGACGGACACACATGGGATGAAGCCCAGCCTGGATTTGCAGCCCCGGGTGTAATCCGCCTGTGTGAGCACTACGGGTCATACACAGAGCCCCAGGGCAATGGAGGGTCCAGAGGGGAGGCCGAGGGCACAGCTGGGCGCTGTGGCGGCCACCAGGTGCCCTCTAGCGAACGGCCCGACCAAGGACACCACAAGGCTTCCCCGTGGCTCTTCCTATGCTGCTCCCCAAGCCAAAAACCTGGAACAAAAAAAACAGCTCAGGAGGGAGAAGCAACATCACGCGTTGGCACAAGCGGATTACGCTGTGGTTGCCACGCCGCTGCCCGGCGAGTCTTTGGTGGCTACAACCGGTGCTGGGAATGGGGCTGGGGATCTGCTCCTGCTTCAAAGCAGCACAAAAGAGGTTTTTCTTTCCAGGCGGGCTCAGGAGATGAAGCCAATGATCCCGACCCCTTTCCCCTGCTGCCATCCTCGCTGTCTTTTGCAGAAACACAAGTGTTATTTGTGCTGCGACCTCTCCTGCCAAGCACAAAGCAGATGCATCCGGAGGGGGAATGAGAGGTCTCCCCCTCCCTGAAAGGGTAAATACAGAAGGACCACAGGCTAATTAACTGGTAACAGGTCTTTACTTAAAGTTTTCCCCGAAACACAGTACAAATGAAAAAATAAACCTACATTATCATAGTACACTCTTAATTCATCGGATCAGGAAACAAAACCGAGTTATCATTCTGTGGCCTTTTTAAAATAGTGCAAACCCCCAGGCGTTGTTCATGGAGCCCTCTTGGCTGGTGGCTCGTGCGGGTGTGCAGTCAGATGCTGAAATTTCTCCAAACAAATAAAATATATCAAGGAACAACACAAAGGGAGGGTGCTGGGGAGATCCAGTAGGAAACCGCTCTTGCCAGGGCAAAGGTATGACACGTTCCTGCCTTCTTCACGCAACTTCTCGCATCCTCAAAGGCAGTGACATCTTCTAGAAGCCCAAGACTCTGAAGCCGACGAAGCTTCTGTTCAGTGTAGCAGAGCCCGTGCACGTGGGTGGGCAGCAAATGCCCATGCCTGGGGCAACAGCACCTATGCAGCGGCAGGAAAACAGGTCTGTAAACGAAAAGCTGCCTGTACTTACCCAAATGAGCTGCAGACAGCAAGTGGAGGGGAAAGAGAGGTCTCTTTTGGCAGCTGACTGTCCCGCTGGCCTCCTGCTCCCATGTAGTTATGGGCATCTTCTCCCTTGCTCCTTAAGGATGGAGGTGAATTCCCCTCTCTGGGGGCAGAGAGCCACAGGAAGACTTCCACAGCAGGAAGGAGCCCTCCAAACGTCACCTGGGCTCTGGGAGGCGTTCCCTGTTCCCCCACATCATTTGTGGTTCTTCTCTTGATGGAACAGCCTGGTAGATCCTTCTCAGGGATCATGGCCCTGTTTGCAGGTGGTCAGGTGGCTAAGAGCATGGCTGGGACCCTGCTCAGCTCCCGCAACAAGTCGGGAGCAAAGGGAGGGACCACGGCCCTGGCTCTGGCCTCTTCTTTTGGTTGCTTCATCGAGGCCTCCTCTCAAACAGGCAGCCTTCACTGAAGGCCTTCAGTGAGAACCCTTGTCCTCCATGGCAGGAAAGATGCTCTGGACAGGCAAAACGAGCTTCCACGGCGGGCTTGGGAACACTCCATTTCCACGTACGCACAAACAGGGAATCCGCCGGCATCTGCATCTCCTCAGAGAGCCTCGGTTTGTCCAATAGCTGCTTCCTTCCCCAGGACAAGGACCACGCGTGGGCAGCAGCCGCTGTGACTTGTGTGGATGCAGAGGGTTCAGCAGTGCCCTGGCCATCCACACCGGGGCTTCCATCGCACTTGAGCTGCGTAATAAATACGTAACATGGGCTGGAAGTTCACAAGTGTTGTCCTGGGAACACCCATCAGCCAGAAGAAAAGAGTTATCTTGAAAATCTGCACTAAAGGCTCCTTCTTGGTTTACAAGGTGGCTTTGGCTAAGTCAAACATAGCCTGATAACATGTCCCAGCAGAGGAGGCCACTGAGACTTCTGACCAGAGCCCAAGGAAGGGATGATATCCTGGAGGTGCTAGGGAACAAGTCACTGAGAGCAAGGGAGAGGAGGTACTGAAGGGCTTCCAGGAGTGAACATGGCTTGTGCGTTACCAGAGAGCGCAGGATTATCCATACAGTCGCACTTGGAAGAGTGCTATAATGAACTGGGTGCCACTACTAAGGCGGGAGACATGCAGTTCCCAGTATATTTAAATACCAAAGTACAAAACTTGTTTCTTCTGGACATAAACGGTGCCACAACTTCAAGCTGAAAAGCCAGGGAATCTCATGCAAGAAGCACCACCTGCCCAGCAGGTGCAGGCGAAACTTCCATACGGTCCCAAGGGACAGTGACCAACGTCACCAAAAGAAGCAGGGAAAGGGAAAAAATTCTTCTAGTTGGAGCATCCCAGGACAACTGCTAAGGTGTCCCTAGATCTTTTCTCTCATATTGCACTTAATAAAACTACTGTAGGATCACTCTTGTTCACTATGAGACACCAGTGTGGTATGTTCAGGGGCTGTGAGCATCTGTGATTCACACCAGGCCCAGCTCAATGTTCAGCCCCCCTGAACACCCTGCAGTTCTGGCACCAGCGTCCACAGGACAAGCCCCCCTTGTAGGAATGGGAGGCAGTAACACGACCTCAGAAACACAGGCCCTCCATACATCTACTCTGCTATAATTGAACGCTTTCAGCTATGTCTTCAACTTGTATCTTATGTCTGCACTTCCTAAAAAGTGTCAGGAATTAAAAAATGAGAGGAAAAAAAAAGCACTTCTCAATGAACTACAATTCACTTGGGTTAGCTTTAAGTTAAAATAATAAAACGTCCTGGCTCCCTCCCCCAAGACTCCCCCCATCCAAACCCCAGCTATAAGCCCATCCAACCCCCAGTTACCCCTACATTCACTGTCCTCACACGTCAGTAGCTTATTCCTGTACAAGAAGGAAAATGGCCTCTAACTATTTCAGTTAAAGAGAAATACCAAGTTAGAAAAATGCCAGTCCTGACTGACACCATTATACAGAACAAGCAATCACAGGATTGAAGCATGCTATCCTGAAGGTTATCTTGTAGATTCACTTTTTTTATCACAAAGTGTAACAAGGGAACCAGTTTTCACTCACCAACGAGAGCTGAACCTCAGGGCACTAAAATTTCCGGAATCACTGCTGACTTCCTACCTGCAGATCTTAGTAGGATTTTGGTGCGGGTATTTAACCCCTAGCTTACTCAAACCTAATACCTCCCAATTTTATTTTACTTTGGTCAATGCAAACAGCATATTTTTTCAGCTTACCCAGATCCAAACAGTTCAGTGAGGCTGCTTTTAGCAAAACATTAAGTTCTTACTAGCAACTGGGGAGGGGAAAATCACAGTATTTGAAGTGCATTAAGGGCTTGTTACAAAGTACCCTGCTGAGCCCAAACCACTTAAAACAGAGAGAACTCAGCAAAACTGCCTGCATCTGCTCCAAGAGGTAACACTGCTGAGCTTATCGCGATTAAAGTGCACCATCTTCAACCTAACAGCCCTTCCACTAAGGGAGCAATAAGTAGCTTTTTATGTGGACTTCTACGGACTATGGATAGTGCAGCAAACGCCCAGCTAACCTCTGGCTTCTAAAGCACAACTGTAAATAACACCCAACAATAACAGTCTAAGTCAACACAGAAATAATCACAACACTGTGGAAAACAGAAAGTGGATTCATCTTTTGACCACAGTAGGCAGGGACTGCGTATTGCATCTAATCCAATATCTTTTCAGAGAAATTACTTTGTCAGAGCAGGTTGCTGCCAAGTTTTGGGGCCTCTTGGTACAGAGTTGGCCTGGACTGAAAGAGCAAGAAGGAAAGCACTGGAAAACTGTTTTCAGAAGCATCTAAATATGAGCAAGGAAGAGCTGCTGTCTCCATGAGATTCTCAAAGTCTCATGGCCCAAACGGGGCTTCCCATCGTGCTGGCACAGCATGAACCTTCACTGCAGGAAAACGGGAATGCCTGTTTTCAGAGAAAGGCTGGCAGGTCAGAGAGGGAATAACACAGAAATGGCAAAATGGGGTGTGTGCTGCTAGACACTCCATGGACACGGGTGCTCGATTCAAACATCACTGAAGGTGAAGGTATAACTGCTAATGCTCTACATGACGTGGGTTCTCCCAAAGCCCTGAAAAATATGTCAAGGGATGTCTCCACCTCTTGCCCCTATCAGAGAACACTCAACTGTACTGGTCATAGAAGTATTTCTTGTTTCTACCTTTTAAATAAATAACAACTTAGAAAACTAAAAGGAATAACTTGCTCTGCTATTCCTGGCACCTCAGCATCCTTCTAGGTAAGAAAAAACAAAAAGGAGTAAGGACTGAAGGAGAAAAATGGGCAGAGAAGTAAATTCCTGCTGTTTTACAAAAGCATTTTAAAAGAGAGATGCATTGCTTTTAAGGATAACATAAATGGTACAAATAGACCTGAAGCACTTGATCACTGGGAAGACAAGTCAGTGCAGGAATTCAAAAACTAGACAAGCACCCGCACTGAACTACACTAACCACCAGACGTAGACTAAACAGCAGCAATCTGGTGTTTTTCAGGCAATATTGTTGTTTTTCAAAGGATCAGAATGTGCCAGTAAATCTCTGTCTGAAGAAAACTTCTTTAAAATGACCCGAAGGAGTAAGGCACTAGGAGCTGTGAAGGAGCTATGACCTACCAGAACATGACAAACCCTATACAGAGTTGTTCTAACTCATCTGGCAGGCCAGACTCTCAGGTAACATATTAGAGGCTTCAGTAAAGCTTTGCAAATCGACATAGCCACTAAAAATTACGGGGTCAAGAAGCAAAGTGTAACACCCTATTCATCTGCAAACTTGTATATGCATAATCTGAGATTGCTCTGAATTAGAAGTTTGGGAGGACTCACCCAAATCTGGCAGTAACCTTTACCTTATCTAACAAACATTAAAAGGAAAATCAGAGACTATCAGGGGATTTACTTCTCACTGCCCTCATGAGAACTGATCCTTGGAGAAATGGCTTATCTAACTTACAATCCCACCTTCCCTCCCACCCCTGTATTTTCCAAAGTATTTTCCACTGATTCTCCTCCCTTTGAAGGCATTGCACAAGATTTGACCTACTAGAGACCAACACTCCAACAGCCAAAGTTCTAAATTTTTCCACAACTTGCTTTCTTCAAGGACCAGCTGTCAAAAGGGAGAATCAGTGACATCCCAGAACTTACAAAACTAAAAAGATTCAGACAATTTTAAACCCAAGGCATTGATCCCTATGTGTCAGTCGCTCTCTGCTGCCTACATGCTTTAATTTAAACATACATCAAAAGTGAGATGCTGCTTCATTTGATGCTGAGGATTCCTTGGGGTCACGGGTCAGTTTTGCATCTTAATTCTCTTTGGTATCCACCAGCTGAGCTTTTGGGGACTGTTAGGAAAGGAAACCTGTGTGGAATACTTCAGCAGAGGAGCCCTGGACTAACAGAACTACCCCATGAAGATTCTGATCACCATCTCTATATCTTTCCTACACACCGGGCAAGGTGACCTCTTTTTCTTCAGCATTTTTGCACATTTGAAACAGGCCACCAGGTGAGCAGTCCTTCCATGGACAATATTCCCATCTCGTGGTCTGTGGTGGCATAAGAAGCAGGGATTCAGTAATTTTTTTATACTCTCCAAGGACTGTATTTCTTCTTCCTTTTTATGCTCAGTGAACTGCAGCAGAGACTCTTTGCTTTCACATTCTTGTGCCAAATCCAAAGACTCAATAGAGCTGCAGGGATCTACACATGCTTTGTTTTTTACCCTGTACAGGTCTTTGGGTTGGCCAACTGGAGCAGAAATAGTCCTTCGGCAGTCCGGGACATCTATCCCTTCATCATTGTTTTTGTTTTGCATAGCATCAATGTTGGACAGAGAAAGAGAATGAGCCAGTTTGGGACAATCTGAGTACCAGTCTTTCCGTAAGGCCCAGCAGCGGTAGCAGTACCGTTTAACTGGAGAGTTAAATTTCTTGCATTTGGTGCATTGCCAGCAGTCCTGAAGAATGATTGAGGCAGACAAAAACAGCAGCAAGTTAGAGCACTCTCATATATGACCATTTTTCTCTATGTGGAATATACAACAAAGATGCCTCAGGAGAAGAGGACATCTGCTCCTGAGTAAAGGCTTGCACATGCACAATGGGTGTTCTGGTTTTCAGCACCTCAGAAAGCCTAAGGAATATCTTCCTACCCCTGTGCATTCTGCAGAGCCAGATCTCTTAAGCATTTAACTCTGTCCTTCCTTCTTCCCAGCCTTCGGCACTCTGGAAGAATGCACTGACCTCAAGCTATGCTCTTCACTGAACTTTAAATATCCCACTCTAAATTCAAGGCTTCTGAAATCACTTAGGAATGTATTTCCCAGACTCAGGGGACACTTAGCATCTGCTGAATCTGCGCAACTAATAGTAGCTTATTTGATTACCTCACACAGCAAAGGCCAAAGCTGCCCAAGTTCAGAGCTACGATTTAGCTGTCCAATGCCTAGGACAACCTAATTTGTCAAGAACACATAGTCTAGAAAATTATGCTGAAAAAATTTGGTGACATCAGCTTGCCAGAGCAGCACAGACCTCTATCTACTGGTCTTCTCTGCCTAGGTAAGTCAGAGCACTGATGGGCTGCCAATGCTTAATACCAATCCAATTTAGGGTTTAATGGAGTCAAAACAAACTAGATCAGATCAAGCAAACATCTCTGCATTCCTTCATGTAGATAATATTTTGAGTTGGGGTTTTTTTTGCTGTTGTTAGTCTTTGAAACTTACACAAGTATCGGCTTCTCCTATCACGACCAGTAGAGTTTGTAGGACTTTTCTTGCAACTACAACTTGCTACTTGCTACTACTACCCTCTTGCTGAGACTGTAGAATTCTCCAAGCAAGGAATGCTGATTTAAAGGATGCCTACCTCAGAGGCAGTTTCTGTATCTGTGTCATCACTTAAGCACTGAGAATCCTCAAAGTCATGCAAACATGTATCCTCAGTCACCTGGAAAGAGTGGATATGCTGTTATATGCGCTGCAGACATCTGTATTTGTTATGAGCCCAGCACTGTACAACAAAACTAAAATGGCAATATAATGGCCTTGAATATTAATCCATTTCTAGAAGCAAATGAAAAGCTATTTTATGCACCACAGTCATTCCAGAATCTTGCTGATAAGTATTGCTGGGATGGCTTATGGCCATATTTTCCTGTGGTCAAATCATCTCTCTTCCTGATGCGCAAGGAGCAAACAAATACCGCAAACAAATATGCACCTGAGCAGCCCTACTGATTTCCATGCAAGAGATCATGAACTCAACGCTTTTAGCATATGTCTCTACCTATCTGTCTACCACTCTGAGCAGACTCTGACCAGACTATCACATACTGAAAGTTAATGAATAGTCAAGTGAGGTTTTCCTTTTCGAGTCTTTTCATTGATTAGTCTTACGGTATATTGACTAGAGAAATGGTATAGAGAAAATTCCTGCTAAAATTTTAAGTAATTTCAAATTTTGTAAGGCTTGATGATTACTGATCTAGGTCCTCCCAATTCAGAACAGCAGCAGGAAAGAGATGAAAAAATAAGGATTTTGCATATCCATGACATCAGTTAAACAAGGTTAACCAGTGGAACACACACTATGGGTGTTTGAGGAAATACCTTTTTGTCACTTTCTTTCATCTCCTCAAAGTCAACTGCTTCCACTTTGACTGGGCCACAGCTTGGATCTGCTGGACATTCGTTGAGGAACCACAAGTCATCAGTAGTATCGGAAACAATGGCAGTGTCTATGTCCTGCTAGGGAAGAAACAGGAGAGAACAGCTACAGCTCAGCTTTTCAGTACCAGTACTGCAGCCGTGGCCACAGAGAGAATGCTCCCCTTTTCCTCACTAGCAGCCTGAGCCCTGGCCAGTTTATTCAGTCACCCCTTGGGGAGAAAGGGGCAACTCCCTAACTGCTCTCACAAAAATGCCCCTTTCTGTGAGCTGTACTCCCGCTCTTTCCCCTTGATGGCTGCTGGTTGCCACATTATGGCCCTCTGCACCGTGTAACAACTTCTGATTCAGAAGACGGGCAAGCCCTGAAATGCAGCCACTGTTCAGGAGCATGGATGGGCTTCCGATGGCTGAGCAGAGCCCTCAAGCAACAAACAGTTTGTTTAGGAAAACCAAAGGAATAACCACATGATGTGAAAGGCTGTGACGGGAACACACAAGGGAAACGCTGAAAGTCCTAAAGTGGGAAGAAGGAAGAAAGGACAAGAATATTATTTACTTGGGATACATAAGAGGAGAGGAAGAGAATACAGTGCACCTCTTTAAAATGTCTACACACCTGGTTAGTCTGAATATCTGTAGATCCATTACTTCTGGACTTGTAATTGCTTCTGAGGTTGCCTAAAAACCACCATGGAAGACCAGCTACATCCCATTCCTCAAACACTAGGTCCAGCTTAGGCTTCTTGCTTTTAGAGAGGTTTTCTATAAAGTCTTTGTCTGTAAGAGCCAAGTAAAGTCTAAGTCATGCCACACCTAAATTATTTTTGAGAGACTAGCAGAGATAAATCTGGCCCCATCCAATTTAAGAAAACTTTCACGCTCCATCTTGCAGCCAGGGTTGCAGCTGGCAACTCTGGTATCTGAGAGTGCTGCAATGCTAGATAAGCAGCACTTCTGCATTGCTCTATCTACCCCACACAAATGAGAACATTTCTTTCAGAGCTCTATCCCAGTCAATGCTGAGTAGATTTCTAGATTTTAGGACGCAGAAAGAGAACTGGTTTGAGTTTGGTCCAAACTTCCACAGACTGGGGTCCCCAGATTCCAAAAGCTCCAACAGGAAGCAGGGATGTAAGAATCTGTCCTCCATGAGTCCTTGCCTCAGCTTTCTTCTTCACTTTAGCCCAGGAAATTTAATCTATGAAGTGAAATGCAGAGGTCTGAATTGCAAGATAACCTTCAATCCCTCTTCCTGCAGTGCCAAGAGTTTCAAAGGTCCAGACAAGGACTGTTTCTACCTGCTTTGTATCTGCAGCCAGGAAAATATCTCCTGCCCTTGTTTGATCTGCATATAACCACATTTGCAAAGAAGATCTGCTTTTACATATTAGTTTCCTTGATATGTAAATGAATGTGAAAGTAGGAAGTGGAAAAACAGGAAAACTGCTTCAATAATATCAGGAATCTGCATTAGTTAACTACCAAGAAATTCCCAGATACTAAACAAAGGAAATGTCAAAATATGAAGAAGCTGTACTATTGTAGAGCTGCAGAGAAAATACACAACATTGTTATTCAGTTCCGTGATGGGTTTGCAAGCAATGCCTGCAGACAGCTCAGTAAGTGTTCTATGTAATCGGACGAGAGAGTCCTTTGGGAAGATAAATAGATACAGGTACAATTTCAGCATTTTAAATACCCTTCAGCAAGGTCTGTAAGATTTTTGGTGACACTGGCTAGTGACAGATGCGCTTTTTGGCTTAACATGTCATTTTATCCGTTATGAGGCCAAACATCTAAGCTAGAGAATGCATTCTTCATAAAATATCTTTTGCAGACATTTGCGATTCTCTAAATCTTTGCCATAAAATGATGACATTTAAAGATTGTTTTCCACAATAGGTTTTTTATTAGTCTCCCAACACCTTCCTCCAGCAGTTTCCTGGTGCAGAGCTCAGTATTTCACACCAGAGAATGAGCAGAACAACTTGCACACATTGCATTATGGAAGATAACTGGCACTCACCTTCATAATTTCCACATTTGTGCTCTGAGGTAGACAAAGCAGCATTGCTTTCACCTTCCATTGCGCCAGTATCTGAACCTTCTTGTGTGCTAAACTGCATGAAGGAAAATGAAAATGTTAGTCCATCAGAGCTTATAGGGACAAGGGGATGTAGCACTTCCATTCTGAGTCACCAGCAGTAGTATAATACCGAGAAGTTACACACAGCAATAAAGTTCACTGAACAAAAGCTACGCACTATAACCCTTTAAGGAAGCTGCAATGCATCTTCTATCAGCACACGCAATAAACTCTCAACCCAGGAAAAATCTTAAGATTGGCAAAAGTCCAAAAGTTGCCATCTTTACTGCAGTGATACCATGATCTTCCTTACTCCCTGGCCCCCAATGTCAGCGCACGCAACCCAGATCTTAACCCCAAAGTGTATCTGAAAGAAGTTAAAACCTGCAAAGATTTTTCCTAGGTTTCAGATTCTGCCTGAAAGCTTTTGAAAACAATCCTAGTGAACACACAACCTGTTTTACACATTTAGAAAGCTAAATTATTTGGCAATTCTTATCACAGGAGGGAGAAGATGGGGAGAAAGACAGGAAAACACAGGGCACGCTGGAGGAACTGAGGACTAGAAGTGCTACACCCCAGAGAAACGCGCTCAGAGACTGGAACTCTGTTATGAAGAGAACAGAGAAGGGTCACTCTGTCCCTGCTCTGTGGACTCCAAGAACTTTTCAGGAAGGTACGGACCTGGTAGCCAAGCAGCCAAAAGTTCTCATAGTCCACCATGCACAGGTACAGAGAAGGGGCACTCTGTACAACAAAAGAAACCACCAGGCAGTGGGTTTACCTTCAGCTGGTCTTGGCTTGGCCTATCGACGCTCTGTTCCTTTGCCAGATTCTGTGCAGCATCTAGACGGCAGGTAAAACAAAAGAAAAAACCTTCCCTGGTAATAACCATTCTCACAACACAGAAGGCCTTCAGCAAGCAACCAACGAGCCAAGCTGGGCAGACTGCTAGTTAACCCTTTGAGAGAAACCTTTTCTTCCTGAGAGAACCAGCCCTTTCCTAGGCAGGCATTACTCCAGTATTCCCTTGGGTTTTTCAGGTACGGATGGAGGCAATGCCCTAGGGATTACAGTCTGTGCCTACGGAGAGAGAAAGCTTGCTGAAACCTCAGAGCGTGCAAGTAGCTTCTTTGCAAGGTAAAATAAATCTGTTGGGGTTTTTTTTCCTACAGTTTGTCTTCTCACTGCAAGCTCTAGAACACTTACACAGCAAGCCTGCATGGGGGCAGAAAACCCAGAGGCACCGCAAAGGGTGGCGAGTCTCAACTGAAGGCTGTATCAGACCAAACCCGAAGAAGGTGAATAGAGAAGAGCAGGATCTTTATAAACATATGAGGGCACTGTCTTTTTCCGCTTATGCTGAGACAGGAAAAGATGTTGTTTTTAAAGGGGGTGGGTATGAAGAAGAAAAACTAGATGAAATAAGGGAAAAATTTATGTACAGCAGGATCTTTCCTGGGCAATTTTGTACACATCCACAATTTAATCCAATTATGCTGGCCCCAAGGGTTAAATAAAAGGCCAACCTAATTAGCAAGATCAAATGAATATAAATATTTCTACATAACAATACATTTCCCTATTTTTATAGGGAGAGAAGTGAACTAAAACTACTCTATAAAACAGACCAGAAAACAGGAGCAGAAAATGACATGGCTGAATCCTATATTCTTTGCCATTTACGCATTAGTCCAGCTCTCCTTTCTTCTCTTCCATCACCAAACTCTACCGAGATACTCAAAACAGAAGCCAACTTGCTCATCCACAATCACTTTGGCTCTGCAGTAGCATTAGAAAAGGTACAGACTTGGCTTTTTGACCTTTTAAAAATCATACACAGTACTGTGTGACAATACACTGCAATTACTGCAGAGGTGATCCTGCTATATATACTAGGAACTGAACAGAAAATGTCCTTAAAGTGAGGGATTCCTACATATACCTCACACGATTCCTATTTGCAGCAAAAGCCAGACAAGTAAGGATACCATCTGACAAAAACAGTACGTAGGAGCTTAGTCTGTATTATCAAGATGCAATGCAGTCACCCCTCCTTCTAGAAATATACTTTAAAGATATGCTCAGGATAATCTGCCAAATGACATGCTGATTAACCTTGACCTAGCTAGTGAAGACAAGTGACTGCTACTAAACATGATGATTCTTTAAAGCCTATGACACTTCTAGTTATTCTTATGTTGATATGAAGTAAAAATAATAGTTTGAGTCTCCTCTCCTATGCACTTGTCCAAGGCCTGGTCTGCCAAGCTTGTTTCGTTCACACACATACACACACATGCAGGCGTGCTGGTATAACTCAATGGTCAGCTCACTAAAGAAAACAGTTATTTCCTTTAGAAAGTTTAAAAAGTAGTTACACCATGACTGGACCATACATGCATACACAGCCACATGCATACACCAAGCAGAAGGAAAAAGCACAGCAGAGGAGACAGTACTTCCCTGCGATCCTCTGCTCTCCACATACATTGGTAAGAAGCCAGGGAATCACTAGCAAGGGAAAGAGCACTCACACCTTTACTCTGTAGACATCAGGTAGACAAGAGGCTGCTTAGGGAAGTTCTTTTATACAAATAACAAAAAGAGGTGACCTCAGAGGCACAAATATATTAAGAGATGTGGCTCAGAACAGAGAATTGTGCAGTTCGGCACCCTATTTTCCAAACAGATTCTAAACTGGCACAAGCTTTACTGTACCTGTGCAAAAACAGACTAAGTCCTGAAAAATTAAGACCATATTTTCTGCTTAAGAGATCCTTGGAAGTAGGAGGCAAGACTGTGATGTAGATGTGTGTGACAACTTCTCCCTTGAGCTGACAGAGTAACCTCTGAGGGTTCAAGGGTTTGGTTCAAGTCATTGCATACTATGAAACTGAAAAAGATGGAGAAATGTACAGTGATTTGGAGGAATATCAAGCCAAGTTGGTTTGCATATCCACAGTATTTAGCTCTCTCTGTGTGCTTGCAGAGTCTGTCTGCTTGTCTGGGCCACTGGTTACAGACATTGGTTATCGACAGCCACGTTATTCAAAAAGCTGATTTCAAACCACAGCTGCTGCTGGTGACACACACACAAAGGACACATCCTCAAGAGATTTTCTCATCAAAGCCTTCATTAGAGGTTTGCTGCATCTTCAGAAACATTTCTCTTTTCTGAATATTGTTACTTACCCAAGTTACATCAAAACTGTACTGAATATACTTGCCCATTCTGTGACAAACCTACCTGCCATAGCAGCAGAAGTCAGGTTCCGTTTCAGCATATCATAAACTGGGCTAACAGGAAAGACAGAGACAAGTTTACTCCCAGTAACACACAATGAACAGCAGCAGTATCATCAAGGGTCTACTGATTCTGCAATTTCTACAAAGCAACATATTATAAAGGTCTTCTTTCCTACCTTGGATCTTTTACAGAGAAGCTCTCCAGTCCCAGCAATTCTCCCAGCTGATCTCCTCCACAATAGACCATGTGTTGTTGTCTTTTGTCATATAGCTGCCTCACCATTATATACTGTCCTAGGTAATGCATAACCTGAGGAAACAGAGCATGCCTTTAGACACACACAACGGTGAAAGAAAATCGCCAAAGACCCTAGAAATTCATTTTGGTTTATGATACCTTCCTCTCACTGCCCTACAAAGCGTCAGCCAAGCAGCATTTGTCATGCCTTTTTATCTCCAAAACAAGACAGAGTTCCACCATACGCTTTAAGTTTTGTAATTACTAACTCTTGATGGAGGGAAAACTGTGTTAAAGATAGATAAGTCTCTCTTCTACCTCACATTAAGACAGAAAATGACAAGGATCAGGACACTCTCATCTGGACAATCTCTCAGCAACATGGATAACAAGTGGAGGAACTGTGGCTCAGTGCAAGAATCGAATGGCAATGCTGCTCTTTCAAACGCCTTTGGAAGAGCTGTTTGAAGCAGTACAGCAGCACCAAGAAACAGCCAGTGCAAGGACCACAGTGAGTTGGATTTTGTGTCCTCTCTTTGAAGCAGGAGGAAGAGCAATATAGCAACTCAGAGCAAAGATGAGAAGGAAAAGGTGTGATAAGGAAGATGTCACAGGTTGAAAAGATGTTACTGAAGGATGACCACAAATACAGAGCTGCCCGGGAGGGGACAACTCGCTTGACAGATGCAAAAATGTGCGTGTTAGTAGCATAGAGAGAAAAAACGCTGAGAGCTATCACTGGCACTGCCAGCTACAGTAATCTACAGTACCAGAAGGAAAAGCAATATGTGTTAAGCAAAATATAAGCAAAATTCCACCTCCAATTAGCCATCAAAGTGACTCTCCTAAACAACAGTAAATGCAACATAAAGTTGCTAATAGCATTCCAATCATTGCAGAAAAATGGACTTAACTGACTTAAAATGTTAAGCTACACGAGTAGCCTGCATTTAACACTCAGTTCTTCCATTTAAACCACTCAATTTGTTTTTGTAAAGATTTTTAGAAGCTAAATAAGTTATTTAAATGCATAAGTTTTTAAAATAAGTCACAGGGTTCTGCAGGAATATTTGACACATTCATAATGAAAAACCACTGCGTTTAATTCTTTTTAGACAGAATACTTCTGTAAATCACAGTGTCTTTTTTTTTTTAATCTTGCACACATACTGCATTTTAATCTTAAATGAATTCACAGAGGTTTAGCTGACAAGTCATTCAAAAGGAAAATTAAAGGAAAAATATCAACTAGAATCCAATTTTCAAGGGCTGAACAGACAGCACAACAGCAGAACCTGTGCTGTTCTTTCCGGTATGAGAATATTCTACTTTGCCTTTTTTTGAAGTGGTTTCTGATTTTCCAAGATACTTTTCTTTGATATTTTTCACCACTATCCAACTCTTTCAGAGACTCTCAATCAATCAGCCCACAACAGCCCCACTGGAAAGGTTATCCCTATTTTACAAATAAGATTTTGAACTACAAGGGACAGGCTCCATGTCGGTGCCTAGAATCCCAGCTCACCTCCTTCAGCGTGAAGGTCTCCCCCTGTGCCCCTGCAGCCTGCAGAATCTTCAGAAGTGGCAGTTTGGGGCGCATCTAAAATGCGAAGTACAGAGGTTTTTTGAATGCTATTAAGTAGTGACTTTCTGAGAGGAAACCACCTCACCCCAGCATGTGTGCCCACATATTCCAGCTAGTGATCCTGGGTTGCTGGATGCACATTCAACTGTCACACTGAAGCACAGAGGAGACAAGGGGGTCCACGGACACTGCTGTTTGCCTTAGGCTACTCCTGGAAGGTTTGTGCTCTTTTACAAGTAATCTACATGGACAAGTGCTTAAAAAAAGAAGCTGGAAGGACTAGAAATCACCACAATTACTCTGACTCACCTGCAAGACAAAAAAAAAAAAGCCAGGGAGCCTGGGCAGCTAGGTCTAAATGCTTTAATCACCCTCATTGTCCTATTAACTTTGATGTCATTCATCATGTGAGGGAAGGCTGGAATCTCAGCCCCTTGGTGTGGATTCCTAGGCAGTGACTAACCAAATACAGAGATGATAGTGTGTTCGCATTATAACTTCAGGAACAGCAGGCCTGAATTTCCTCAGTTAGTGCAGTGAATAGATCAGATCTGCTCTGTACCGGCCTTGGGGAGCATCTACTTATTAGGATTTAGGAAGGGACACATAAGACACAATAAACACTAGTTACGATTAACTAACTAGGATCAGAAACTGTATTTTTCTGTGGATCTCAGTCACCAAACCCAACCTGTATTATGTGAAACATGAAACATCTTGGAAAACAAGCAAATGTGCCCAGAACCCTTGGGTTTCACCCACACTCCCAAGCAAATGCAACAGCTGTTGCTACATAAAATAGGAGCAAGCTGTTAACAACTCCTTCCCCATCTTCTTTATTACAGGGGCTTTTTAAGTATCCCTAGGACAGTGTCACTCCATGCCTTGTGTTCCTTAAGGTCAGAGAGCCTTCACTGCTCTGCCAGGAAGTTGTATGCTAAACAACAGCATATAAACACCACACAATTGCATACAAATACTGTGTGTTAATGTGTATGTTTCCCACAATGAATCTCTCCCTGTTCTCCTCCTTTGTCAGTTGAAAGTTAATACAAGATATTTTAATTATTCACATGACAAAAAGTCCAATATTCCACACACAATGATTGCTTCCACTAGACTTTGACAGCTTTCTGCTCTCAAGACATGCTATGTTTGCCTTCACCTGCAAAGACCTCCACCTTCATCAGTGCTAGGTGGGTTCAGCTGTGTCCAATAAACACTCCTCCTCCTCCTGGGCTTTTTAAATGCAATTAAAAGCTCCTTTCCTTCTCTAAGGAATGAGTGTGTTCAGAACTTCTACAACTGCTCTAGAAGCAGCACTATGCTTTTCTTGCAGAAGGTAAGGAAACATGGTTTGGTTTGGGTGTCACTGGTGTTGTCTGTTGCTTAGCTATGGGAGGGCTATCCTGGCAAGGTATTTGTTCCCTTCTTTGAGCGCTAGAAACAATTTGTGACCTCTAAATTTATCTACTCTGCTTTCTTATTGTTATGGCTGCCAGATAGGCTTTCAATTAGAACAAATATCCAGGCACAAGACTGCTTCTCAAGAACAGCTATTCTATTATGGGTAGGAGAAAAAAAAAATTGGTTGAATTATGCCTATCTGCAGCTGGTATTTGACACTAATACATATATATTTACATTTATCCAAATGAAAATAAACTATCACCCTTCCTAACACCTCCTCCCCATACTGTTGCCTCATATTTTTAAATAAGCAACTCTGGAAGATTGGCTGTCAGTCTTGAATAAACCTGTCTGGTTTTTAGACTTCTCCAGCTGTTGTCTGCACTGCAAATGTCTCCCATATGACTGGCTGTTAATGTTGCACTGGAGCCACATTTCCATGCACTAAACTGCTTGTCTGCCAGGATGGCCTTGGCTCTCAGCTCTAGCTTACTAGGAACAGTCAATAATGGCAGTACTACATGTTCAGTGCTCAGGCTAGTGCCAGAAAAGGCATAGGCAGGTGTTAAAGTTCAAACTTAGAAGCTTGTAATACCCCAGTGTAACTGTTGCACAGCTCTGTATTAAGAGGAATGCTGCATGTAATGTTCAAGAATGAGTTTACTGTAGAAATATGTATTGTTCAGCTTGCTTAAATTGTTTTTTTCCTTCTATAAAAATATTAATTTAACCATTGATAGGGAAAACTCAGGCCACAGCTGTTCAGAACAGAAGCTATGTTCTACTAAGTGAAATACCTCCTACTTCAGAGAATTTGGATTTGCATAAGTCTGGGCTTTATTAATGGGTTAGAGAACAAAGCAATGAAGATAAATAGGGAAGAAAGGTACCTGGTTGACTTGTCCAAGTGTGAGTCTGCAAGTATTCTCAGCTGCTGGATACTGGGCAGGGCTGGAAGATGTCATTTGGGAAGTCTTGAGTTTAACCACTTCCACTTCTTAGAAGGAAATGAGCATTTAAAAATAAACTGCTGAAGAAAACCACCACTCTTGAGTCCCCTCCCTGCTATGCTTGGTGGAGCTGATGTGCTTGTTGTTCATGTTGCATCCAGCTGCTTGGTGTCTGCATGAGCAGCTTGGGGACAGGATGGCAGGGAAGAGCTGGCAGGGCCTGGGCTTCTGGAGACTTTGTCACTCTGATTCTCTCTGGGAAGAGCACTGCAGGTTGAGGCACTTGGGGAAGTGCCAGTCTCTACTATGCTGTGACAAACTCTTCAAATGTTGAAATTTGTGACTCAGGTTGTTTCCTCTCCTGACTCACAATTAATTTCATGGAAATCTTTATCAAAAGGCAATCCCCTGAAAGCCCAGGAGCTTCTCAGCCCAGTGTTGATAGCAATGATTAACATCCCCCACACCACCTTTCAAAAGGTGAAGACTCAGCCCAAATAGCTAAATGCAGGCTACAAATCAACAGTTTTTAAACTGTGGGCAAGTGAAAGGGTCTTTTCCTGGAAAGGAACAAAGGGGAAATCCTGCAGCTATTTGAGTGGTTGTAGTATCCACCCAAAGATAGAGATTCAAATGTAGAATGATCTATAATGACTCATACTCACTGCACATTTAGTCAACCACAAGTTATAATCAAAAAAAGTTAATTAGCTGCAAAAAAATACCAAAAATCCTGAAAAATAAAACCAAATATTTCTAGACAGAGTAGAGGCAGAATATCTGTAATATTCAGCAGTCCAAGTTACATAAAATCAGCTTAACTCTGGCTAATAGTGACTATGATAATTCAGTCAAGCTCTGTCCCTCTCACTGCCCTGGTAACAAGTGACAGACACTACTTCTGATTCATTTATTATACCAGCCCACAACTCTGAAGCAAATCACCCCCAAATATCAAACACATCTCTAAATAGAGAAAAGCCCATTTAATGCACATCAAATATTCAAGTTAGGTAATTATCTAGATCTAGCTGCTATCAATATTAGCTTGCAAGTTGCTTTTAATTGCAAAAAGCTTCCATACTCTCAGTTCATTAAATTTCAATTTGAGCTTCTGTTCCATATCACTATGCACACTAAAGCAGACTGCCCAAGAATTTGTACTTTGTCCTAAGAACAGATTGACTTGCAGACCTTGAACAGTCCCACCCTTTTTTGATGTAATGAACATTACCAGAATTGGTGTCTCCTCTGTTCTTTGCGCAGTCCCTTTGCTCCTGATTTCTAAGAAGATTTTGAGTCCTTGAGCTAAGAGCAGCTCCCAAGTGCTGCTGTTGTTACTCTCTGCAATCTGAGTCACTATTTTTTTTCAAAAAATGCTCCTGTCTGTGGTGCTGGCAACAGCCAGAGCTCCTTTTCCTCTGATGACTTCCCTAGTTGTGAGAGGGAGGCACTAAATATATCAGCTCTTGATGAAAGTCTGAATTGGTGTGAAAACAACAGATAAAGCAGAAGAAAGCAAAGGGTTGTCCCTCTACTCTGCAATCTTGCAGATTAAGGATCACTTTGACTGCTTCCATACTGCTCTTACTAGAGAAACAGGCAGCCAAGCCAGTGTCTTGCCTCTGCTCTGTACAAATAACTGTATTTTTAGTCAAGTTTTAGTTCTGTCTGTTAACAATAACTTCATTTTAACCAGAAATTAAATATGTGGGTGCTGGATGCTATCTTTCCAAGCACATCCAGCAGATGTATCCAGGATTTATGGAGACAGCCACTGATCATGCCCTAGTATTGCCAAGACAGAAAATGCAGCTTATATTATTTCTTTTATACAGAAGAGCCAGAGATGGAAAGAGCAATCCATACATTCCTACTCCTATCTGAAGCTGCTTGTTCCTTCAGCTCTGCATGCTTTCCTCTGCAACTCTGTGCTTGGAATTTATTTTTCAGAAACTATTTTTGCCATAACCCTGGCAGTGTCTAAATTATGGATTTCTACTGGATTTGTATCCAACTAAATGCACCACTGAGCTGGGTTCTCTTCTACTCTAAACCTTTGAAGCTGAACATTTAAAAAATAGTGGTGGACTGGATTAATGACTCAGGAAATGTTGAATCACATGAAAAGTCATAAAATAACAATTTCTTCCATTTGAACACTTTATATGGTCATATACACCACAGGAACAAGCAGCTTGCTAATTTGGCAAGTGCAAATTCCTTAGTTTGACAAATAGTTAAAACCCTACCAGGCCTCAGCTTTTGATGCTGGGGAAGGCAAGGCTTAATTGAGCTGCAGCTAATGAGGCTTGTTCCTATCAGTGTGAGTCCCTGTGGAAGTTCCCATGCCTCAAAGTCCTTCTGCCCAGTTACCTCAGCTGGTTTAGTAAAGAAACACTTATTCCTGTGTATGAACTGTGCCCTATTTGCATCTCTTGCTCAGCACTGCTTTAATTACCCTTCTCAGCCTTCTTCCTCTGAGCTGTTACTTCACCTGATTAAATCAGTGTGTTCCCAACAAGTTCATACATGTTCTCCAAGAGTTGGGATGTGTCAGCCAAAGAAAAGTCCAAGTTGCCCTTGTTGTGACAAGGTGGCTCTTCCAGGGCCACTTTCCAATTTTATTCTATGGGATGGTGCAAATTTGGGGTGATTTGGGGGCTTCCAGCTGGGAAGTGGAAGGAAAAATATTTGGGATGTTAATTACATGAGGTTGCAAAGCATGAAATTTGACTTCCATTTTTGTTCTCCTGCTTGCAGGTGTTCAAATTTGGAAAAAATGAAAGCCTTTCAACAACCATGTAGTGCAATAAGAGGCCAGGTGGTGGTGCCACTTTTGATATTTAGCTGCAACTAAAACTCATTTTAAAATGTTCCTTTGAGAAAAGTGCTGTGCAGCAAAATTCAGATTTTCTGTTTTTTAAAAATCCATTTTTGCAAGGCTGGATTCCACCAGTAGCTCTGCTGGCGACATGATGCATCTGGCATAAAGAATGCAAAGAGCTCCCAATAATGCACCAAAATAACCCAACTTTGGATAAATGTTAGCAGCTAACAAGTACAAATGTTATGCAACACTCGTATTGCAAAACCAGAAGGAAAAGCAAAACTGATTGCTTCAATTTAAAACGGAGTACTGGCAAATTGCTCTGCAAATCTTCCAAAATCAACTGCTGCTGACAGGGAGCTTGTCATGGGTGATGAGTCTACAATCCTGCAGCAGTTCCACCCTACCAGAAAAGCTATTGCTTTCATTTATCTCTTATTTAAACCCATTAAATGGAGCTATTCTTGGGATACTCTTCCAAATCAAATTGGTATCAGGTATCATATTAGTATTGCTATTTTTATAGATTCAAACATGAAGCAGGAAATAGTCTAAAATGTTTGGGATTTTTTTTCAGGTAAGTGCTAAGCAATACACTGAAATGTGCTTCCCAACAGATGATGAATGAAACTGAAGCAGAGAACTGACCACATTCCTGAAGCAGTGGAAACCCTTTGCCAAGAAATGCCTTTTTTTTTTTTTTTTGGTGTCTTACCTTCAGCAGAATTAGCTCTAAATCTGTAATGTTTCACTAGAAAAAATACAGTGCCTATTATTGAACATCTAGGGGCTTTTGCCCTATTTTGAGTTGCTAAATACTTGAGAATTTGCTCTTAAGTCCTCCTACAAGCTCAGCAAAGCACCCAAGGGACACAGCTACTTAGGACACACAATTTGGAGCACGTTTACCCCAGTTTCCTTGTGCTGGTGTCACCTGGGGTGCTACTTGGCATCTTACCCACTCCCCTGGCAGGAAAATTCACGCAGGGCTGCTTGGCGTCGATGCCACCCTCCCAGCAACCGCAGCAGGCCAGCTTTCCATCAAAACCCAACATCCAAATATTTTGCATATATTTTTGGGTATTTGCAGTCAGGTCACACAGTTATGTGCTGCTGGTGTTGCCAGGCTTATGACAGCCACTAAATTTGGAATTATTTGGGGTGTTGGGTGCTGCAGGAGAAGATGTGGTAATGTGAGATGTGACACTTGTCACAATCTCCTTTTATAAGTGGAACAAGGGCTAAGTGTGGATGCAGGGGCTGGTTTGGGTACTACTGAGATAAGCTGTTGTGATGCTACTGAGCTAAAGGCCCCCATGGCAAAGGGGTGGTTTAAAAAAAAAAAAAAAAAAAAGGGGGGAGGGAAGGGAAAGGGGCAAAAACAAAATTCCAAATTAGGAATCCCCACCACCACCTCCCCAATCACCAGGAACCATATTTAGGTGCAGAAATACCTCTAAGGTCAACGCAATAACCATTTTTTTTTGCCGTGTTACCGTCCCCGCCTCAGCCACCGCCGTGGGCTGCCCTCCCCCACGCGTGACCCGGTCCCATTCGAGCCCCGCCCCCCCTCCCCGGGCCTGGCAGGCGGCCACTCACCTTACAGCCGCTCCATGGGCCCTGCGTCGCCCCGCTGCCCGGAGCGGGGGGGACCGCAGGCCCCTACCCCCACCAGGGGCTCCCGGCCACCATCTTAGCGGGGCTCCGCGCCGCCGCTTCCCCTCGCAAGGAACATGGCGGCGGCGGCGCGCCCGGCCCGGCACCACAGAGCGCGCCGGAAGCGCGGCGGGAAGGGACGCGCCGCTGGCGCACCGACCTCGACTGCCCCGCGCGCTGGAGGACCGCGGCGCCCCGCGCCTCGCCCCATCTCCCTCCTCGCCCCAGTGCGCCCCTTCCCCAATATTTGTCCGTCCCCTCCCCGACCCCTCCTATGCACCCCCTCAACGCAATGCAAGCCTCTGCAAGCCCCTCTCACCGCCCACTTTAGTGCACGCTGGTGTCCCCCCCAAGCCTGTTGCCCCCCTGCTCCCAGGGGTCGCCGCGCCCCCGCCCAGGGCAGCCCCCTCGCCAGCGCGTTCGAAAGGGCAGGCGGGCGTTTTATGCGCGGCGCCGGATGCTGGTGCTCAGAGCCCGGATAGCTCAGTCGGCAGAGCATCAGACTTTTAATCTGAGGGTCCAGGGTTCAAGTCCCTGTTCGGGCGCTGCATTTTTTCCATTTCCACCTTTCGTTCCTTTATTTTCCCTTCTCAGACTCCCCATTTAGTCCCGTTTCCCCCTCTCTTCCGGGGCTCCCCAAACCCCCCGTCTATTCTTTTTTTTTTTTTTCCCGTCCATTAGTGATTGTCAAAGCGCTCGGACGAGACTCGCGGCTGGCAACCCTTCTGCGAGTGGAAAATTTGGAGGACGCACAAAATCACCGGATAAAGGAGGGAAGGAGGAAAAAACAAATGGAAAGAAAAACTCCAGTCGCCCGAACAGGGACTTGAACCCTGGACCCTCAGATTAAAAGTCTGATGCTCTGCCGACTGAGCTATCCGGGCTCTATGAGCAAGCCTCCCTGTGGGTTCTGGTGACTCTGCACCATAGAGCCCTCCAAAATGCAGGGGATGCTTTGGCCATAGCGACGGTTGGGGCCCAAAACACGGCGGTTGCTCCAACCCCTCTCCAGAAGGAAGCGCCCCCTGGAAGAGCAGCACAAATTGCCCTTTCTCCTCTGCTCTTTGTCCTTCCCTTGGCAACGTCCTCCAGGGCTCCGTGGTGTCGATGGCCCTGGGTTACTGCACAGCTGGAAATACAGGTGGAACAAGACAGGATGGTGCTGGATCTTGTTCCTAAAGTAGATGCTGGTTTGGATCTGCTGGTGGAGAGCCGGCCCGCGGCTGTGCTTCTGCCCCTTCCCGCCGTGCAACGGGGAACATTTTGTGCAATGGGGAGCGTTTTCCATGAGGGGGCGGATGCTGCCAGCAGGCAGGGCACTCACCGCCGCCGGAGCCATTTTTCCATAAGCACCTTGCGCGGGAGTGTGCAGAGCCCGACCGGAAGCACACGGGGAGATCCCGCCGGCAACGACACCGTGGTGCAGGTGGCAATAGGATGCTTGCCCCCGTGACGGGGATGCCGAGGGGCTCCCACTCCGTGTGGTGCCGGAGAATCAGGTGCTAATTTGAGACACTGGGTTTGTTTGGAAAGTCACCAGGCACTTGCAGTCTCATTTTGTAGGAGTGTCCGCACCTGGAACTGCCAGAGACCAAGCCCAGCTGATGCCAGCGATAAGCGGAGAGCTTATCACTCTCAGGGATGTCCAGGTGCCCCAGAGCTGGCAAACACAGCAGCAAAGTCCAAGCAAGGAGGCTGCAATAATATTGTGTCAACATGGCCGCACAAACCAAAACCACCCACCCAGCCTGGGCCATGTCCTCGGCCATCTGGAGAGCAGCCAGGGCAGGGAATGCCCTGGGAAAGACTCTGGGAGGAGTAGTTCATGCAGGGAAAAATCCTGGCTGCAGGGCAATGCCTGGGAATTGTGTTGGCAAAATGGGCATCCTGCTGCGTACCCCACAGCTCAGAGTCATGCCAGGGAGTGGCTGCTCCCAGCCGCGGCGCTGGGGTTGCAGGGGTGAATATTGCCCTCGTCCCTGGGAGCCTGGCAGGGCCGGCTGCCAGGGAAAACAAACGACATTCCCAGCTGCAGCTCTGTTCCTGCCACAGCCACTGCCCTGTGCAGCAGCCTCTCCATGAGGCCCTTCTCTGCCCAGGGCCGACGGCTGCCGGTGGGCAGGGGGCTTGGGGAGGGGGACTGTCCCTCGTGTCGTGGTAGGGACCCATGAAGGGCCCCTCGGGACATCGCAGCACCCTGAGGGGCGGGAGAGGAGGCCGAGCTCTCGGAGGCAGCGACCCTGCGGGAAGGAGGGCGGGATGGGGAGCTGGAGCCCGCGGGATGGGAGCTTTGTGGGCAGGAAGGGGGATGCCCTAGCAGGAACGCTGCCCTTGCGGGGCCGCGGGACCCCCGGGGCTCGTCGGGGAGCAGCCCGAGGGGGCTGCGCGGGCCCGGCCCCGCCTCGGCGCCCGGCCCCAGTCCGTGCAATGCGGCGGCCCGCCGGGAGATGGCCCCGCGCCGCGCCCGCCTCCATTGTCCGCCACCGCCGCCACCGCCGCCGCCGCCGCCGGGCCCGGTGCAGCCCCGCGCCGCGCTCCGAGCAGGTAGGACCGCGCGGGGACGGGGGACGGGGCCGCCGCGCTCCGTGCGCCGGGAGAGCTGCGGGAGGCAGGCGCTGAGACCCTCCCCCGCCTCGATTCCGGCTGCTTCGCTTCATTTTTTTACTTTTGTTATTATTGTTATTGTTATTTTTTTTTTCACATGGAGGTGCCGGGGAGCGCGACGAGGCGGGACGGGGCTGCCCCCGGCGCGCATCGCAGGCTCGGGCTTCCCCGGCAATTCCCAGCTGGATGGAGCTGGGAGAGGCCAGGATGGGCGCTGCAGAGCGCCACGGGCGAGGGACCGCGCTGCTGCTCCGGAGGCTCCGTCGGGCTTGGGGGGTAAAGCGAGAGAAAGGGGGAGAAAGTGGGTTTTTTTTTTATCAGAATAATAATATCATCTGCATTAAATTGCAAAGTTGCTCGCTGTGAAGTGCTGCTGGTGGAGGGTGGTTGGCACTGGGTTTTGCCTCTTCTGCCCCGTGTCGAGCCCAGTGCCCGTCGCTCTGGGATGGGCCGTGCCCACTGTGGAGGGGCCACCGGAGCCATCCCGGGTGCCAGGCATGGGATGCCCGGCTCGAGGCAGGGAGCTGGGCGCGTTTCCTGCCCCCGTAAGCGAGTGTTTTGGTTCCTGGCCATGCAGAAGTGCTCGTGCGTTGGGTGCTGGCCCTGGGGTATGTGGGTACAGGCACCAGACGGACGGGCGTTATTTCTGCTCTGCAAGGGGGGGGTCTATTGACCTGACCAGAGGTATGGGCTCATGCAAAGCCATGCTAGCAAGATTGTCCGTGGGATCTGGGCCCGGCTGAGCGAGCACCAGCGCGATCGGAGGAATCGATCTTTCCTCCCAATGCAAGGGGGAAATGCATGCAGGAGCACAGCGCATGCTGCGCTACCCTCCTCGCCTCGCTGGCCCTATCTCCAGCGAGGAGGGACACAAGGCTGAAGGAGCTGCCCTTCCCGGTGCGGATGCACCAGGAAAGCAGCTCCGCGGCCCCTGCACCGTGAAGTGTGAGCCAGGGCTTGTGCGTGCACGTGAGCGTTGCTTGGATGCAAACCCAGGAGGCGGCTGGTGCCAGTGCTTTGCACACTGTGCAAGCCTTACACGCCTTGCACACCTTCTACATCTTGCACACCTTGCACATCGTGCATGCCTTGCACATCTTGCATGCCTTGCACAACTTACATGCCTTGTAAATCTTCCACATCTTGCACAGCTTGCATGCCTTGCATACCTCACACGCCTTCCAAACCTTCCATATCTTGCACAACTTGCACATCTTGCATGCCTTGCACATCTTGCATGCCCTGCAAACCTTTCATATCTTGCACGGCTTGCATGCCTCACACATCTTGCATGCCTTGCACACTTTGCAAACCTTCCAAATCTTGCACACCTACTGTGAAACAAGCCCACAGCTCCACTGAGCGTCCCGGAGCAGCGACTCGGCGCCGTGCACACGCAGCAGAGGAAGCCAAGGTTTGCATGAGAGTCAAGTGTTGGTGCAAAGCTCGACCACGAGCACCCTGGGGAGGCTGCGCGGGGGGAAAAGGCCCCCGGGTACGGCACGTTGGGGGAAGGAGAACTGAGTGATCTGGAAACCCCGCACTCGGGTGCGTCTCCCTCTGCGCCGCCGCCTGGGCGAGCAGCCGAGCAGGAAGTGCCTGTGGGTGGTTTCACAGCCGGGTCCTGCGCTCGCCTGTCCCCCCATCTCTCCCCTTCTCTGGGGTGAAGGTCCCCAGTGCAGCCGGTTTTGTGCCCCCTGCTCCTCGCTGCAATGCGGGTGGCTGGAGGCATCGCAGCCAGAACAGTGCCCTGTGTCATGGTCCTGCTCCCGAGTCCCCCCTGCTGTCCCCATCCCGCTCCGAACAGGGCTGACCACTCCACAAAGTTCCCTGCTCCTCCAGCTGCCCTGAGCGAGGGCTTTCCCGTCCAAAGCCTGACCCATCTTCCCAGGGCAGGATTTCCTCCCTGGGGTGGAAACGCATCGAAAAGCGACCCGTGAGCCTTGGGCTGCGGCCGGCTGCACATCCTGCCTGCTCTGGAGCCCTTGGCCTGTGCTGGGATCCGCTCCACTGTTAATAGAAAACATATTGGCTGGAGGAGGGAGAGCTGCAGAGCACTCCAGGACGGCACCTCGGAGCGAGTTGTTCCCAAGGCATTTGCTCAGGGCGGCGCGTGCAGAACCGGGTGCTCTGGGAGACTGACGGGAGCTGCAGAGCTCTGGGTCACAGTGAGCTCTGGGAATCTGCCCTGGGAAGCTCCGAGGAAGCGTTTGAGTCTTTGCTGATAGAGATGGGACCAGGAAGGGGCAGAGAGGGACAGGGGTACCCGTGTCCCTGTCCTTGCATGTGCGTCTGCCCTCAGGGTGCCTGGCAAGGCTGGGATGCGCTCCCAGCTCTTCCTATGGGGAACTCTGGTTTCAAACTGGGGAGAAATCCTGCATTTTGGCCATGTCGAAGAGCAGCCTTGAGGCTGTCGCAAAGAGGTTCTGCCAGTCCCGACGTCACACAGGAGGTTTCCCAGCTCCCTTCCGTTTTGCAGCAGGAAGGCAAAGGAGGAGCAGGGGCTTCTTCCCAGCCGAGTGTGAGGAGCTGCACCTGGGAGAGCATCCATGGGAATGCGGCAGGGCCCATCCCGCTCCGGCGGCTGGGAACGCGGCGGGATGGATGGAGCGGCAGCCCCAGAGGTGAAGGCTGGTGCTTTATCCTTCTCCCGCCTGCTCCTCCCTCCGCGGGGTTATAAATGGGTGGGAATTGTCTCCCCTTGATAAGCATAACCTCTGCGGCGGCTCCCAGCGTCCCTCGGTCTTGCTGCCTCTTCGGCCTCCGTGTTTGATGTCTGCCCAGATGCTCCCGACATTTCTCTCTGCCTCCCGGAGCAGCTGCCCCAGAGGGGGAAGGGAGGGCAGGATGAGGGCCGGGAGCCACCTCTGTGGGAATCCCTGGCTCTGGAGGGACCTTTGCACCCTCCTGGAGCTGCCCTGGGCCCCAAATGGGGATACTAGGGAAACTCATGGGGCTCTGGGGGCTTCTGCTCCAGCCCCGACCACGGACTCTGACCGTTCTATGTTTAAAAGAATGGATCCCATGGGATCCACCAGCATGCGAGCATGAAAGCCTCCCTTTCCCTTTGCCTGGTATCGGACCGGATCTTCCTGGGAGGAGTCCCCAAGGGCCGGTGGAGTGCGGGGCACAGGCAGCGGCTCGGGGAGCGTGGGAAGCGCGGGAATCCCGGGAATACAGGAAGCGCACGCCTGTCTGCGGAGCGCAGGTTGGTGCTGGCAGAGCAGAGCCCTCCTCGGAAGCACTCGCAGGGCCCAGGGGTTGGGATATTCTGGTGCATCTGTGCCGGAGCCGGGTGAGGGGACGCGCTGCCGTGGGCAGGTGCCCCGCAAACCTCTGGAGCAGCTCCGGGCGCCCGAGACTTCTGGAAGCGCTGGGGCTCTGAGCCCTTTCCTTCAGCCCTCCGTTCTCGGCACTGATGTTTGCGGGTGATTTTGAGGTGTGGATAAAGCCACAATTCCCGTAACGCAGGGCTAGAGTTTCCCGGGATCGAAGGACTCTTCCCTCGCGCGTCCGGATTCGTCTGGATGCGCCTCTCTGAGTGGGGCGCTGCCTGAGCGGGTCCCTCGAGGCCGACGTGACTGCAGCGGACGCCAGGAAACTGAAAGTCAGCAAATTATTCCTATACCATTAGGGCATTATTTTAAGGAGGAAAAAACACAGTCGTCTCCACTCCTCTGGAATTTGCATCCAGCCCCTGGGCTCAGACCTAAAACCTGCCAAATTTCAGTCCTCTGTAATTTGGTTTTTAATAGCAGAGCACGGGGAAGGGCCGGGAACGCTGCTCAGGCCCTCGTCTCCCCAGCCCGCTCACTTGCTCGCATATCGGGGTTGTTTAACCTGCAGTGATGGGAGCAATTCTGTGCTCAGTGTGTCCATGGGATGGAGGAGCTGGAGACGGTAATGGGTCTGCAACTTTGTCGGCTGCAGAAGTCGGATTGGTTTTATTGCTTTTGGGTTAAAAGCAGATTTTCTTTGTTTGACTTCCAGGAGCCTGGGACTGCAAACTTTTGAGATTTCTCTTTTTTCCTGGAAAAGCCCCCGGTGGTTGCAGGGGCATAAATTCTGGGGCTAGGGAACATTCCCAACCTTTCATCTCCCCCCAAAAGTCATTTTACTGGTTTGGAAGAACAAAAGAAAAAAGCAGTTCTAGGGAGGCATCCATCAGGCTGGGGGTGGCAGCAACTGACGGGAGCAGCCTTGAGTGGAGCGAGTTTGACAGGTCTCAGCTCAGAGCAGCGCGAGATGGCGGCTCCGGCAGCTCCTGCCGATGGCTGGGACAGGGATATGGGATCAATCCTCCCCGAGCCATTCCCGACGTCTCCCAGCAGAGCCTGACCGGGCTCCTTAGCGGCCATCTGGTGTGGCTGCAGGTCGGGAGGGCTTCGTTGCATCTCGTGGGAGGACTCGACTGCAGCCTTGCTGATGCAGGATGCAGGATGCAGGATGCAGGATGCAGGCCTTGCTCCAGAGGCCTCCTGAAAGCTTCCCAGCCTGCTGCTTCCCCATGGAATTTCTTGCAGTCGGGGAAAGGGCCGGTGGTGCCTTTACCCCTCAAACCAGAGCAGTGTCTTTGCGGAGCCAGCGTCCAGCTGTCTTGAGCGTGGAACGTCTCCAGCACTTTGGATTCACTCCCTCCTCCTGTTTAACATCCACTTAGTTGCTTATTTTGCTAGGAAGTGGAGAGGAGGTGAAACATCCCAAGGTGTGAGGCAGCGGTCCAGGGCACCCGGCTCTGCGGCCGGGAGCTAGCGGGAAGCCTGGTCTGCCCCGCAGGCCGGGAGCTGCGCTGAATTTGCCAGGTCTCAGCCTAGACGCTGCAGCCTCTCCGCGAGTTGAGCCTGAAGCAGGTGCAGCCACCATCCTCACTGCTGCTGCACGACTTGTCCTGTCCTGGGCGGGGAATCCGGGGAAGTCACCCGTGGTGCTGCAGGGGCCGCACTCAACCCTTCCCCCTTCCGCAGCATGCCTTCCTCCTGAGACGAGGAGGACGACGAGGCGGTGGTGGCCTTCATCTCGGAACCATGTCCACCACGCATGGCAATGGGGAGCACTGGCAGTCACTGGAGTCAGTGGGCATCAGCCGCAAGGAGCTGGCGCTGGCCGAGGCGCTGCAGATGGAGTACGATGCGCTGTCCCGCCTGCGGCAGGACAAGGAAGAGAGCCTGGCCAAGCGCCCCGCCGAGCCAGCCCTCATCTCCTGGGACGATCCCCCCGCCACCGGCAACTGCAACAGCATCAAGGGCTCTCGGGCGCGCTCGGGCTCCGAGCGTGTGCTTGCCCCGGCACCCTCGGGCTGCCCAGGTGCCCGGCCCGGCGCACTGCTGGCCCCGCTCGCCGGTGACTACCTCTATATCCTGCATGGCTCGGGGCCGCCGGGGCTGCTCGGGGAGCCGCTTGACAGCCCCGCGGCTCCGCGCGGCGGCCCCAAGTCGCCCAAGAAGCTGTCGCCGCCGCCGCCACTACCACCGCGGCAGCCGGTGCCACGCTGCTCGCCCAAGGGTTCCCGCAAGGCCGTGCCGGGCAAGGACATGAACACGTTCTCAGCCGCACGCTGCGGAAAGCTCCCGGGGTGCCACATCTCCGAGGAGGAGCCCTACGAGAGTGGCGGCGCCTATGAGGGTATTGCTGACGCCATCACCTGCCTCAACCTCAAGGGCACGTACGAGGCGGAGGTGCTGTGTGAGGCGGCACGAGGCTGGAAGGAGGGCAGGAGCATCCTGGAGAAGGAGGGCGCCGGGAAGCCCGTGGCCCGCAGCAAGACGCTGCCGCCCCAGGTGCCACCCCGCTCCTACAGCCCACGTGGCGGCAACCGCAAGAACCTGGCACCCGCCAAGAACCGACGCATCTCTGCGGAACCCGTGAGAGCCCGTTCCCTCTTCCTGAGCCCGTTCTCTCTTCCCGAACCTGTCCTGTCCCAGGGCCCTGGTCCCATCCCACGCCTCTCTCCCGCAGGTCGCGCCCCGGCTGCGCTCTTTAGCCAACGGCTACGAGCTCTTCGAGGTGTCTGAGGAGCGTGACGAGGAGGTGGCCGCTTTTTGCCACATGCTGGACGTGTGAGTCTCAGGGCAGTGCCTGTGGCCCTGGCTGGATCTCTCCTTAAAGCAGAGCTGGGGTCGTGAGGACCCCTCGGCAGGGCCAGGTTGTCCCTGGGTGAAGGAGAGACCTTCTCCTGGGGCTCTCCTTGGGGTGTCCTTGGGGTTCACCTGGCGCTCTCCTGGGGTTCTCCTTGTGGCTTTCCTTGGGTGCTCCTGGGGTTCTCCTTGGGGGTCTCCTTAGATTCTCCTTGGATTCTCCTGGGACTTTCCTTGAGCTCTCCTGGGCTTCTCCTTAAGGCTCTCATCGGAGCTCTCGTTGGGTTCATCTTGGGGTTCTCCTTCACTCAGTGGGCAGCAGCACCTTGCAGTTTCCACAGAGCTGCCATGGGATGGAAGTGCCCAAAACAGCACCTCTGGGGAGCAAAATGAGTGGGAAAATGGGTGCGGAGCAAAGGGCCGCCCGCGAGACCCAGCCGTCTCCCCTGTGCACGCAGGCTGCGCTCTGGCTACAGCACCCAGGACTATTCCCTCACGGGCTACGTGTGGAGCACGGTAAACCTCAGCCCCGAGCACCTGGGCCACGGTGTGAGCCTCAAGGTGACGGTGCTGTGCGACCGCCTGCGGGAGCCGCTCACCTTCACCTGCGACTGTGAGTGCCCCGCATGCAGCGCGAGCCCGGCCAGGATGAACCTGGCATGTCCAGCAAGCCGGGTGGCTGCATGCGGCCACATCCCTGTGTCCTCAGGCTCCTCCACGGTGGACCTGCTCATCTACCAGACGCTGTGCTACACGCACGACGAGCTGCACGCCGTCGACGTTGAGGATTTCGTGCTCAAGCTCTGCGGCCTTGAGGAATTTCTGCAGAAGTGAGTGGGCAGAGTGGGGGCCCAGGGGACACAACCGCGGCCCCCGGGGGGAGGCCCGGGGGTGTCACGCCATGTCCTGTCTCCCGGACTGGCCCAAAGCAGTATTCTGCTTGGCAGTGGGATGCAAAGCAGCTGCTGATCCCCACGTGCTGGAGGTGCCGGCCCAGGGAAAGGCACCGAAAACCCGGGAGCTGCCAAAAAATCTCTTTGGAGAGCATCAGTAACAGCGCTGTCACGTTGCAAGGCCGGGCCCAGCTGTCCAGGGGAACTCGGCTCCTCCGTGCCTGTTTTGAAGGTGCAGAAGGAGGATTGGAAAGGTTCTTTGCAGAGCAGAGCAGAGGGAGGGCAGGGCTTCCCCCAACCCTCCTCACAAATGTGCTTTTCTGCAAAGGGGGAAGAACTGTGTCTCTTCCCTTCCTCTGTGAAACACAACCAAAACTGAGGTGCCTTTTTCTTGGCTCGTCTTTGGCTGCAAGGAGCAGCCAATGGCCCTCAGACGGGCTCCTCAAGGTGTGGGCAGGCTGAGCTTTGCAGGCCGGGGCTCGCGGCCGCTTTGGCACCTGGGAGGCACATCCAGGGAATGACTCTCCCGACTTGACTGCAGTTTTCCAGCCCGGAAAGCCATAAGAGCTTTCTAAGCCTCAGCACAATTTCCTGTGGCTGAAACGTGGGGCTGGGACGCACGGGAGCTCTTCCTGGAGGGATCCCGCGCTGCCATCCCGACTCTGCACTGCCTTTAGCTCGAGGAAACCTGCGTTTGTGCAGGGTTTCCGTGCCCGGTCTCCCCAAAACGTTCCCCGCAGCAAGGTCTCTCTGCAGGACACGTGCACATGGGCTTGTGCAGCATGTGCCGGCGGCTCTGTGCAGAGAGCCGGCTCCGGCTCCAGCTCTTGGAGAGCTGCCGCGGGGCCTGGCGGAGCAGCCTGTGATTCCCGGGAGCTCTGCACCGCCTCCAAGTACCGCCATGTTGGGCCCTAAAGGGGCGGCTGGGAATAGCTCGGGATGGGAGTGCATCCCATGGCCTTGGGGATGGGGAGGGGAGCTCAGCAGAGCCCAGGCGCTGGTCTGGGGATCTTGCCATCTGCGCTGAGATGTGTGTGCACGTTGGAGGCACTGTGGAGGTGGCACGGTGCCATGGCACGCTGTGCGGTGTCACTGCACGTTGTGCAATGTCATTGCACCTTGCACGGTGTCACTGCACCTTGCACGGTGCCATGGCACGCTGTGCGATGTCACTGCACGTTGTGCGATGTCATTACACCTTGCACGGTGTCATTGCACCTTGCATGGTGTCACTGCACACCACAGGGCGTACAAGTCGCTGAGCAACCAGGGAGCATCGAAGCGCTCTCCAAAGGGACAGCCGAAGCAATGCTCCCAAGGGAGCATCCTGTCCCAGTGCGCTCCAGCTGCAGGGCTTTGCTCAATGCAGCCCTTGTCAGCAGAGAGATGCTCTCTATTTTCTCTAATGAGCCTTAACTAGAAGCAGCCACTGTTGGAAAAGTGGCATTTTCAGGCTTGAGGCACAGCCTGGTGCTCTGCAGGCTCCTGCTCAGCACTGCTTTGCAGAGCAATGCACATGGGGAAGGGGCAAGACGGGCTTGTCCATCTGCCCTTGCTGCTGCCTGCAGCAAATTTCCTCCTTTCTCCCCGAATTCTCCCTTTAGAAAGTGGGTCACAAGGGCTTCGTCCCGGCCATGTTGTGGGTCTGGGCGTTGCCAAGGGCTTCACTCTCGCCGTGCCCGAGCACTGCGGGAACCTCGTGAGCAAGGGCTGTGCAAAGAGCCTGGGAGCCCCTTCCGCCTCTTCATGTGCTGGCAGGGAACGGAGCATCCTGTGCCTGCCGGGTTCCCCCGGCGCCGTGCGGGAAGGGCTGCTCTATCTCCTGGGGGCTGTCCAAGGACCTTTGAGAAAGCACCAGGGAATAAAGCCTTTTTGTTCCCGACCTTTTCCTTTTCACGCCTTCCAGAAGTGCCATGCAGAGGGGCCGTGCTCCGAAGGCAGCCTGAACTTCCCGCAGCCTTGCAAAGAGCGGGATGGAGCGTGATGAGCCCCAGTGCAGGACGGGGAAAGGCAGGAGGAGGCAATAGCGTCCACAGGGTCTTTCCCACTGTGACAAGAAGGGCCAGGCTTCCTGTGGCGCCGTTCTTCATTGTCCCGGCTGAGCAGAACCAGACAGGGCCACGTCCGTCCTTTAGGAAACCCGAGGCTTTTCCCAGACGGGACATTTCCCAGCTCCTCCATCTCAGCAGCCAAGTCCCAGGCTGCTTTTCTGAGGGTGCAACGGGAGGAGGGAAACAATAGCTCGTTCTTGTGCTTTCTGAGCACGGGCAACTTCATGGCACTAGTGCTGTGGGCGAGGGGACTGGGGCAGAGGGGCAGGACTGGGCTGTGGTGCTGGGGGTGGCGAGCGCTGCACTTCCCCACAGCAAACACCCGCTGGGCAGCCACGAGTACATCCAGCACTGCCGGAAATTCGACATCGACATCCGTCTGCAGCTCCTCAGGAGGACGGCAGTGCGCAGCGACCTGGCGCGGACGGTGAGTACGGCCGCCACCAGGGAAAGGCTGTGTCCCCTGCGCTCCCAGGGTGCTCCCGTGGAGCGAGCAGCCTGGGTGGCACTCTGCATCCTGCTGCGTTCTGCATCCCACTGAGGTCTGCATCCCAGTGCATGCTGCATCCCAGTGTGCTCTGCATCCCAGTGTGCTCTCCATCCCACTGTGCTCTGCATCCCAGTGCATGCTGCATCCCAGCGCACTCTGTATCCCATTGTGCTCTGCATACCGCTGCACTCTGCTTCCCGCTGCGCTCTGCATCCCAGTGCATTCTGCATCCCTCTGCACTCTGCATCCCTCTGCTCTCTGCATCCCTCTGCTCTCTGCATCCCTCTGCGCTCTCCTCCCGCAGGCCAGTGATGACCGGAGCCCATCCACACTCAACCACTACATCCACCTGCAGGAGAGGCCCATCAAGCAGACCATCAGCAGGTGAGGAGGGCCCCGGTGTCCCCGCTGTGTCCCTGCTTCGCGCCGGGGCTCAGTGCTGCTCTCTGTCCCCCAGGCAGGCCCTGAGCCTGCTCTTTGACACCTTCCACAACGAGGCGGACGCATTCCTGGCAGCCGAGGTAGGCGCATCCGATGGGCTCTGGCAGCGGTATCGGGGAGGGTGCCGCTGGCGTCACCTTGTGCCCTGCTCCATTTCTCCGCCTGTATTCCAGGGGGAGTTCCCGCTGAAGGCCGAGCGGGTCATCCAGTCCGTGATGGCCATTTGCAATGCGCTGGCGGCCGTGGAGTCCCCGGAGATCACGGCTGCCCTCAACCAGATGCCCCCCTGCCCATCCCGCATGCAACCCAAGAGCCAGAAGGTGAGCAGGGAACCCCTGGCAGCAGCAGCAGCTCCTGGCCCTTCCCTCCATCCGTAGCACGTGCAGAATTCCTCCAGGGCTGGTGCCAACGCGGTGCCAGCGAGCGGGACGCTCCCCCAGCCGCTCGCAGGCAGCCGCTGGCTCCCTCCAATGTTGCTTTCTCGCGTTCTTATTTTTTTTTTGTTTTTCCTCTACAGGATCCAAGTGTTCTGGCCAAGAGGGAAAATCGAGGTATTTCTATTCCCCTCCGCCCCTTCTGGGCTCGAGTTTGTAGCATGTTTTTTCATCTCCAACCCCCTCCTGCTCCATTACGAAGCTCCCAAACGCTCTTGAAACACATTTGCTACAGGGCAGAGTGTTTCTGGAGGCTGTTGCTCCCTCTGTAAACGCAGCAAAGCGGGATTTTTACCACTCTCCCTCCCATGAGGGGCCCCAGGGAGCCGCTGGAGTGTCCCAGGGGAGGGTGGTGGCAGCATGGGGACACCGAGGGCGCCCTGTGCCACTGCTGCATGCTTGCAGAACGCATCATGGAGGGCCTCACGGCCGCCATCCTGGAACTGGTGGAGCTCTACTGTAGCACCTTCAACGCCGACTTCCAGAGGGCCGTGCCAGGCGGCAGGAAGCAGAGCCCGCTGCAGGAGGCCCGGCTGCTCGCCTGCCCGCTCGCCTTCACCGTCTACGCCACCCACCGCATCCCCATCACCTGGGCCGCCAGGTGAGGGGACATGGGGACGTGCTGAGTGCGCGCGACCCCCGAGGAGACGAGTGCCACAGGGTGCTGCGGGGAAGGGAGCCGGCATGCCGGGATGAAGGGATATTGGAGTGCAGGGATGCTGGTGTGTCAGAATGCTGGGATACTGAGGTGCGGGATGTTAGGATGCTGGGATGCCAGGATGTGGGGATGCTGGGATATAGGGATATCAGGACACTAGGATGCCACGACGTGGGGATGCCAGGATGCCGGGAGTGGGTGCCATGGTGATAGATGGCACCGTCCCCGCAGCAGCCACCCTCCTGCTGCCTGCGCTGTCCCCGGCTGGCGTCCCCGTGCGGCAGTGGGGATGGGGCGTGCAAGGCAGTGGTGGTGGCAGCCACCCCGCCAAGGACCCCTTGCTTTTGTCCCGTCCTTAATGTATTCCTGCCGGCAACTGGCTGCGAACAAAGCGGGCGGCCTGGGAAACGCCGGCAGCCGCTGACCCTCGGCACCCTGCCTGGATTGTCGCTCGGCACCTGCTGCACGGCACGGCCCTCCCGTGGGACCCCCGTGTGGTGGCATTCCCGGCGGCATATGACAATCCGCCCGGGAGGGCTCCCCACTTCTGCGGCGATGCCAGTCCTGTGGCCTCAGCCCTTCACGCTGCTCCACTCCCCTTGCAGCTACGAAGACTTCTACCTCTCATGCTCGCTGAGCCACGGCGGCAAGGAGCTCTGCAGCCCCCTGCACACCAGGAAGGCCCCCGTGCACAAGTACCTCTTCCACCTCATCATATGGGACCAGCAGTAAGGAGCTGCTTCAGGCAGCGGGTGCCCTCCGGAGAGATGCGGCTTCCTCCTCCTCCTCCTCTTCCCTCGGGTCCCCCAGCTCCGCTCTGCGCCGTGCCCCATTTCAGAGCCTCCGGGAGCTCTCGTGGCCCTAGCGGGGCTTGGGCTGGAGGAGCGTGAGTGCCAGAGGCACTGGTGTCATTCCCAGGAATAGGGCTGGCTTGCGGCCTGCTGCCCGGGCGTTTGCACCCAGCTGCCCCGCGGGAAAGGGGATCCGCTCCCAAAATAGCGTTGGGAGCCGACAGTGGGGCCATGCCAGGCCTGGCATTCGTGCCACGCATGGCGAGGGGATAATTTTAGCAGGCGCCCATGCCCTGCGAAGGACACGCGCCCCGCAGCCGGTGCCATCGGCTCCTCTGCGCGCCGCTCCGGGCGGGATGTAGCTGGGGCTCCCTGGGACGGCCGCGAGAGGGGCTGGAGCCGCCGGGCAGGCAACGGCTGAGACACCCGCTGCTCTCTTCCAGGATCTGCTTCCCTGTGCAGGTGAACCAGCTGCCGCGGGAGACGCTGCTGAGTGTTACCCTCTTCGCCGTGCCCGTCCCGCCGCCTGGCAGCTCCTCGGACGCCAGCAAGCAGCGGCGGCTGCCCGAGGCGCTCGGCTGGGTCACCACCCCGCTCTTCAACTTCAGGCAGTGGGTATCGCCCCGCGGGCGCCCAGCAGGGGCTCCGCACGCGCTGGGGGGCGCGGTGGGGCCCATGGGCACCATGATGTGACGCGATGCCACCCCGCAGGGTGCTCACCTGTGGGAGGAAGCTCCTGGGCTTGTGGCCGGCCACGCAGGACAACTCGCGAGCGCGCTCCAGTGCACCCAACTTCAACCAGCCTGACAGTGTCATCCTGCAGGTGGGGCGCGCTGCCGGGGGAAGGTGGCCTGGGAGGTCCCCGTCCCCACTGACACCGTCTTACCCGCTGGCCTCTGCCCCAGGTCGACTTCCCCGCATCCGCCTTCGATGTGAAATTCACGAGCCCGCCGGCGGCTGCCGTCAGTCCCCGCTACGAGTTTTGTAGCCTGGGGGAGCAGGAGCAGCGCCAGCTGCGCGAGGCCATGCAGAAGAAGTCGCTCTACTGGTGAGGAGGGGGCAGATATTGTCATCCCCGATGTCACGAGGCCACAGCTTTGGGCTGTCGGAGCCTCCCTACAGCATCCCCCATGGCGGACAGCGAGCGGAGGGGCCTTTCCTGCATTCGCAGGGGGTTCTCCGTGTGCCCCCACAGCAGCAGCCCTGGCTGGAACAGCTGCCGTCCCCAGGCGGAGCCCGGCGCGGCCGTCCCGCCCGACAGCCATAAACAGGATCAGGTGTCAGCAGCTGCCTGGCCTTGCCACGCAGGGACGGGGTGCGCCAGGTGCCATACCGCTGTCCCAGGGTCCCACTGGTGTGCTGGATGCAGAGCGAGGCCTCGCAGGGCCCTCTCAGGGCTGCTGTCCCCACTCTGTGCAGCTTGGGGGGTCGTGCGTGTCCCCTCCGCAAGCCGCTCTGCAGCACTGAATGCCCCGCCGAGTATTTGCACCATCCTCTGGCTGCAACCGAGCCTGAGCTGCGTGTCCCGCTCCTCTTCCCGACTCCCTAGGCTGATGGAGGCTGATCGGAAGCGGCTCTGGGAGAAGCGCTACTACTGCCACGCAGAGGCCAGCGCACTGCCCATGCTGCTGGCCAGCGCGCCCAGCTGGGAGTGGGCCTGTCTGCCCGACATCTACGCCCTGCTCAAGCAGTGGAGCTATGTGAACAACCAGGACGCCCTGGGGCTACTGCACGCCACGTAAGCGCGCGCTTGGGGCTGTGACGGTGCCGTTTGGGAGGGGACGGGGCAGTAATAGACCCCGATGCCATCAAGGAACTGTGGTCCTGAAGGGCACCCGGGGCCGCGTCTGCTTCGGCAGCGCTGGTGCACAGGTGCGGCACCGCGTGCCAGGCACAGCCCTCCTGGTAACGCCTGCTCCGGGCGCAGGTTCCCGGATCAGGAGGTGCGGAGAACGGCCGTGCAGTGGATCGACTCCATCTCCGACACAGAGCTCCTGGACTACCTGCCACAGCTGGTGCAGGTGAGCAGCAGCTCCCGTGACGCCCGGGCGCTTGCCACCACGGCACCCTGATCTGCGGCGCGTCTCCCACCAGGCGCTCAAGTATGAATGCTACCTGGACAGCCCGCTGGTGCGCTTCCTCATGAAGCGAGCCATCTGCGACCTGAAGATCACCCACTACTTCTTCTGGTAAGGGAGGCACCGGGGTAGCGGGTGGCAGGGACTGCTGGCGATGCCACTGTGACCCGGCGCCGTCGCGCAGGCTGCTCAAGGACGGCCTCAAGGACTCGCAGTTCAGCATCCGCTACCAGTACCTGCTGGCCGCGCTGCTCTGCTGCTGCGGCAAGGGCCTGCGCGAGGAGTTCGACCGCCAGTGCCTGCTGGTCAACACGCTGGCCAGGCTGGCACAGCAAGTGCGGGAGGCGGCGCCGTCGGCACGCCAGGTGAGCGCCGGGCATGGAGCGAGGCCGCCGCGTTGGCGCGCCGCGTCCCAGCGCCGCGTCTCCTGCCCGCCAGGCCATCCTCCGTGAGGGGCTCGAGGATGTCGGGCAGTTCTTCAAGGCGAACGGCTCGTGCCGCCTGCCGCTCAGCCCCAGCCTGCTGGTGAAGGGCATCGTGCCCAGGGTGAGCAGCCGCACGGGGTCCGTGCGGGGTCCCTACCCACACTCCGATGACCCTCATGGGCCACTTTCCCCTCCGCCGGTGGCAGGACTGCTCCTATTTCAACTCCAACGCCGTGCCCTTGAAGCTCTCCTTCCAGAATGTTGATCCCCTTGGGGAGAACATCCGTGTCATCTTCAAGGTGAGGCAACAACTGGGCACGTGTGGCCATCCTGCCCCACCACGGTGCCCCTGCCCCATCTCTGACCGCTGTCCCTGTGGGTCTGCAGTGTGGGGACGACCTGCGGCAGGACATGCTGACGCTGCAGATGATCCGCATCATGAACAAGATCTGGGTGCAGGAGGGGCTCGACATGCGCATGGTCATTTTCCGCTGCTTCTCCACGGGCCGCGGACGAGGTACCCTCATGTCGGGGCGTCCCCTGGTGACAACGGCTGCCAGAGTCACAGTGCTGTGGGGGACAGCCTAGGAGAGCCTGGGTCTATCTTCGAGTGCACCCCAACGGGTCGCCCATAGGAGCAGGGCTCTGTAGGCTGCCCTCGGGTGGGTTGGTGGTAAAGGGGTCTGTGGGGTCCTGGGCACCACCAGGAAGGCTCTCATCCCGCACTCTCGGCTGCCAGGCATGGTTGAGATGATCCCCAATGCCGAGACCCTGCGCAAAATCCAGGTGGAACACGGCGTGACGGGCTCCTTCAAGGACCGCCCGCTGGCTGACTGGCTGCAGAAGCACAATCCTGGGGAGGATGAGTACGAGAAGGTGAGGAAGAGCATGGCACGGTTCCTGCTCCTTGAGGACAGGACCTGTCGCTTCCCAGCATGGCAGGACCACCATGGGGCTGCCCGGCCTTCCTGCTTGTGCCGGCCGCTCCACCATTCCCGTCCTGTCCCAGGCTGTAGAGAACTTCATCTACTCGTGCGCGGGCTGCTGCGTGGCTACCTATGTGCTGGGCATCTGCGATCGGCACAATGACAACATCATGCTCAAAACCACGGGCCACATGTTCCACATCGACTTTGGCAGGTTTCTGGGCCACGCGCAGATGTTCGGCAACATCAAGAGGTGAAAAGAGGCACCTCCTTTCCCCTCGTTTTAGCACCTGCCTGCCTGCAGAAGAGCTTTGTCCTCATTTAATATGCGAGCCCCCTCTGTCCCCTCTATCGGGTGGCACTTGCCACACTCAGGTGGCACTTTCTCTCCCTGGCGCAGAGACCGGGCGCCCTTCGTCTTCACTTCGGACATGGCGTACGTCATCAATGGAGGGGACAAGCCCTCGAGCCGCTTCCACGACTTCGTGGACCTGTGCTGCCAGGCCTACAACCTTATCCGCAAGCACACCCACCTTTTCCTCAACCTGCTGGGGCTGGTGAGAGGCGGGGAGGGCGCGGGCCGTCGGTGACACGCGGGGACCGCTCGGGGACAGGAGTGCCGGGGTTGGACCTTCTCCTGCCACCACCACCGGCGCCGGGCCATTCCGCTCCCCAGATGCTGTCCTGCGGCATCCCTGAGCTCTCTGACCTGGAGGACCTCAAGTACGTCTACGATGCCCTGAGGCCGCAGGACTCGGAGGCCGATGCCACCACCTACTTCACCAGGTACAAGGGGTGGACGTGGCAGACAGGGCAGCATGGGGAGTGCTCAGATGGAGGCCCCGGGCAGGATCAGGTGCCACGGGCGCCGCTGAGCGCGTGGCCTTCGCCGCAGGTTAATCGAGTCCAGCCTGGGCAGCGTAGCCACCAAGCTCAACTTCTTCATCCACAACCTGGCGCAGATGAAGTTCACAGGCTCCGATGCCCGGCCCACGCTCTCCTTCGCGCCCCGCACGCACAGCATCAAGACGGCCGGCCGGATCCGCGACGTCTTCCTGTGCCGCCACGAGAGAGTCTTCAACCCCAGCAAGGGCTATGTGAGTCGGGAGGCTGCCCGGGGACGGCACCGGGGCGCCCACGGGCAGCAGCTCCAGTATAATTAGCAGCAGAGGCGCCCACCCCATGCTTGAGAAGGTCTTAATTTAATTCCCACCGCGCTATTCCTGTGGTTCCTCCTCTGGGAGCCCGGGTGGGGATCGGGATCCAGGGGACACCTCGGTGGGAGGCTGGCGCAGAGCCATCCCACGGCGGCTCCCTCCGGGCCGTGCCGTGTCTCAGGCGCCTCTCGCACACAGACCTACGTGGTGAAGGTGCAGCGGGAGGGCGCCGGTGACGCAGCCTTCGTGCAGCGCACCTTCGAGGAATTCCAGGAGCTGCACGCCAAGCTGCGCCTCCTCTTCCCCTCCTCGCTACTGCCCAGGTAGTGGCGGCAGGCTCCACGCGGCGCCCGCGCCCGGCTCCGGCTGTGCGCCCACCCCTCGCCCTCCCTCGCGCAGCTTCCCCAGCAGGTTTGTGATCGGGCGCTCGCGCGGAGAGGCCGTGGCCGAGCGCAGGAAGGACGAGCTCAACGGCTACATCTGGCACCTCATCCACGCGGCGCCCGAGGTGGCCGAGGTGAGGGCGCCCGCGGCGGGGACCGCGGGGATGGCATCGCGCAGCTGCCACTCACGGTCCCCGTCTCGCCTCGCAGTGCGACCTCGTCTACACCTTCTTCCACCCGCTGCCGCGGGATGAGAAGGCGGCCGGCGCCCACCCGGCCCCCAAGGCTGCAGGTAGCCGGTGCCCTCCCCAATGTGCAGTGGCCGCTGTCCTTGCCCTGCGCTCGTGTCACCTCGTCCCCTTCTCCTCTCCAGACGCCACATGGGCTCGGCCCGTGGGCAAGGTGGGTGGCGAGGTGAAGCTCTCCATCTCCTACAAGAACAACAAGCTCTTCATCATGGTCATGCACATCCGCGGGCTGGTAGGTGACCACTCCCTCGGAGCCACAGCTGCCGCCGGGTCCCGCTGCGGTGCTCACCGGCCGCCCCACTCCTCTGCCCCGCAGCAGCCGCTGCAGGACGGTAACGACCCTGACCCGTACGTCAAGACCTACCTGCTGCCCGACCCCCAGAAGACTACCAAGAGGAAGACCAAAGTGGCCCGGAAAACCTGCAACCCCACGTACAACGAGATGGTAGGAGCGGGGCTGCCGCAGCGCGGCAGGCTCCGCGGCGGGCGCCCGCGCTGATGCTCTGCGCCCGCAGCTCGTCTACGACGGGGTGCCCAAGGGCGACGTGCAGCAGCGCGAGCTGCGCCTGAGCGTCCTCAGCGAGGAAGGCTTCTGGGAGAACATCCTCCTCGGAGAGGTGGCCATCAAGCTGCGGGAGCTGGACCTGGCACGGGAGAACACGGCCTGGTTCGCCTTGGGCTCCCGGGGCCACGGCACCCTGTGAACGACTCCTGTGGGTGCGCGGCCCCCTCCAGGAGTTGTATCCTGGAGCACAGGATGGGATGCGGGGATGCCGCGCGGGGGGGGGGCAGGACTTGGTTCTCGCTGTGCTCGGGATGGGGCACTTGGGTCACGGCGGGGCCCCTGCCGTGCCGTGCAAAGCCGCAGTCGACGCCTTCTTTTTTAAGTTTACCTTGTGTCAAGGGAGCAACACGGTGGTGGGGAGGGGGGACGGAGCGCGCTGCTGGGGGCCTTTGGGGTGGTCAGTTTCTTCCTTTGGGGGGATCTCAGTATTTTAATTTCTTTTTTTATTATGAACGAGTAGTGTGTGTCCGGGCGGGGCGGCCCCCACGGACGCGCGTGTGGTGCCTGTGGTGCTTTTGTTTACAGCGCAAGCTCCGTAAACGGATGAAATGTTTCTCAGGATCGAGAATAATGAACTTATGTTTATATTAAAAAAAAAGAGGGGGAAAAAGTTTTTTTAAAAAAAAAAACAAAAAAAAACCCAAATTTTGAGTGTGGTGTCTAGCAGCTGAAGGAGCTTGGAGGGAAGTCCAGAGGATATTTTGGGCTCTCAGAGCTCTGGAATTGGCACCCTGCTGGCTATAACACCATGCTGTTAAAATACAGGGGGTGACACATCGTTTTCCACCCTGAAAAACCCAAGGGGAAACAACTTATTCCTGCATCCCTCGGTGACCCCAGCATGGACACGTCTCATCCACCTGCCCAATAACAGGGTGCTTTATCCCCACGTACGAGCACCTTGGAGCAGAGAGGGGCCACAAGCTCATCCTGTCCCTGCACTGCTCCGGGCACTATCACAGTCTCACCAGATGTGCCTGGTGTTTGTTCCCACGGCTGCCACGGCCACTGCTGGCCCCGGGGCCGGCCTCGGCCCAGACTAACTCTCCCTATCGCCCTTGGAAGACCTTGCCTGCTGCCCCCGAGATAAGCAGCCTCCAGCTGCGCAGCTGCCGCCCGTCCCCTCGGGCCACACGGGCTCCAGTTCCCCTCGGGCAGCATGGTCAGGGGTCACCAGGATGTGTCCTTGTCCCTCCACGAGGGCAGCACATCCCAGGACCGCCCCGTCACGGTCACAATCCCGGTTCCGATCCCGGTTCCGATCCCGGTCCGCGCCGTCGGGGCGCGGCGCCGCTGGAGCTTCGCGGCGCCGCCAGAGGGGGCGCTGCCGCGCAGGCGCCGCTCCCGCCCCGCCCCGGCTGATGCAATCCTCCCGCGGAGGAAAGTGCGGCAGCACGCTGGGGGCGGAGCCTCCTCCCTTAGCAACGCCCCCGGGAGGGGGCGGGACCCCAGCAACTTCGCGGCACCGCCCAATCGCCACGGGCGCCGCGCCGTGACGCACGGCGCCCACGCCCCGTGCGCCGGCGGGCGGCCCTGCGCCTGCGCGTTGGCTCCTCCGCCCGCCCCGCGGGGCCGCGCCTGCCGGGGGTGGTTTTAGCCATTGCGCCCGCGTCGCTCCTTCCGCCATTTTGCCGTCTCGGTCGCGCTGTCACCTCGTCCCGCTCCGCTTGTCCTGGCTCCTCGCGCTGGCCGCCCCGCCGCCCTCCGCACCATGAAGCCGAGCTCGCGAAGGAAGCCGCCCGCCACCAGCACCCACCGCCCTGCCGCCCGTCGCCGGATCCCGGCCCCGCAGGCTCGGCCGCGCCGCTGAGGAGGAGCCGCCGCAGCTGCCCATGGAGCCGAGCGGTGGCGAGCGGGCGAGCCCCGCGCTGGGGCGGCCCGGCTCCTGGCTCGGCCTCCCTCTGGCCTGGCCCGCGGCAGGAGGCCCCGGCGCGGCTTCGCCCGTCGCCTCCGCCTCGCCTCAGGCCAGCGCGCCCTTCTCGTGGATGCGCCTCGTGTCGCAGCTGCTGTCGCCGCTGCCCGCCCTGCTGCACCGCCTGCTGCCGGGCCCCGCGCTCAGCGCCACGCTCTGCCCCACCGCCGAGCCGCCCACCAAGGCTCCCCTACTGCTCTCGGAGCCGCCCTGGGCTGAGGCGAAGCTGCCCTGGGCGGAGGGGCGGCCGCAGAACAACCCGCCGCCCGCACGGGGCCTGTGGGCAGGCGGCGGCCTGGCGCCCTTGGCGGTGCCGCACGCGGGTTTCCTCTCCTTCGTGCTGAGCAGCGGCGGCAGCGCGACGCCCTCGGCCCGCGGCTCCGCCACGAGCCACCTGCCCCAGCCGCTGAGCGCCGAGGTGCCCGCCGAGGCCTGGGGCGGCCTGACCGAGGTGGAGCTGCTGCGGAGCAAGCGCCTTGAGTTCCTCCAGCAGCGGCGCCTGGCCGTGCCCGAGCCCGACCACGGTTACCACAGCCTGGAGGAGGAGCAGCAGCAGCGGGGAGCCTGGCACGAGAGGGCGGGAGAGCAGCAGGGTGTTCACAGGGAGCCCAAGTACCCCGAGGGGCAGCACGGTGCAGGGCGGGGGCTCGAGGACGGCCACGTGGAGATGCGAAGCGACCCCGAGATGGTCGCTTTTGACGGGGAGGCTGTGAGCGATGAGAATGGCATGGACTCTGAAGCAGAGCGAGAGCTGCACGTTTTGGGCAGGCCTGCCTGTGCTAATAAACTAATAGATTATATTATCGGGGGAGCCTTCAGCGGGGAGGAGAGCGCTGATGATGAAGAGTGGGACGATGATGATGATGGTGATGATGGGTTCGACAGCGAAGGCCTCCTCTCCGATTCGGATGCCAGCAGCCAGCATGGGGAACGATTGCATCTCTGGAATTCCTTCTTCAGCCCAGATCCTTACAACCTTCAGAACTTCACAGCTACCATTCAGACAACTTCCAGTGAGCCAGGAAAAGATGTGCCGTGTGGGTCAGATGTAGAAGAGGAGGAGGAGGAGGAAGAGGAGGATTCATGGGCAGAGGGATCTTCAGACTCTTCTGACCCTAGTTGTGAAGAGGATGACGAATGGGAGTGTAGTAGTGTGGATGAGGCAGAAAGTTTGAAACTTTGGAATTCGTTCTGTACCTCAGATGATCCGTATAATCCTTTTAATTTCAAAGCCCCCTTAAAACCAGAGAAACCTGGTTTAAAAGGAACAGAGAGGCTGAGTTTGGTCACTTCAGAGTGCAGTCACTTGACTGTGTGTGCGGTGCAGCTGGAAACACAGCCCTGCGGCATCGCAGATCCTGGGCAGCAGGGCCTTGTTTCTGCTGTGAAATGTGGACGTTCCAAGAGGAAAAAGGTACCTTCAGTTTTCATTTTTAAAGTATAAATCTCTCTTCTGTAGTTATTATAATGCAGTTTTCCTCATCGGAGAAACACGTGAGAGCTATGCAAGCTATGCTTTATTTTCCTCTGGAAAGAATACTTTGGGTTATGAGTCATGCTGATAAAATATTGCTGGACTTTTATGTGCGTAGTATAATTGAGACTTTAAACATTTGATTGTAAATATAGACCTCTAACAAACCAGCTTAAACGCTTCTGTGCTTTTGGGGACAGGAAGAACTGTTGTGGGTTAGCACGCAATAAATCATTAAGGCTTTATGTATGTGCTCATATTTCTGGTTAAGTGGTTGCTCCTTGCAATCCAAGACTGAGCGATTTAACAGATGAGCTATTGTACCTTCTCTACCTGGGAAGTACCGCAAGTTGAGCTGTCTTTGTGAGTGGAATTAGAACTCACTTAGAACATCTGTCTGAAATGCTGTAACACAGCTGAAACTCTGCTGTAGGCTCCTATTTCCCTGGGTTCAAGTCAAGATGTGGGCTTATTTGCAGTAGTAATTTTTTTTGGCCACCCTACTTTCAAACCAGCATTCCACTAGCTGTGTGATCTTTCTAGTGGCACCGCAAAAGAACAATGTTCTAGATGCAATATTTAGCATTATCTTACAAGACCTGGTATTTGCACTCAAGGGCATCTTAGCCTGATGTAAAAAGAATGAAAGGTAGCAAGTCGCAGAGGGACAGACTGATGTAACAGCCCTGTGTGCTCTGAAAGCAGATGCTTAATTAGACCTATCTGTAAAACTGAGCAAAGATGCTGGGTGAGGATTAAGGTGTTGCAAAGAAATCTCTAGGTCACCCATCTCTGTCAAGACCCTTTCCTATACATCACCCATTTCCTATATGCTGCAATCAAGCAGCAACCTTCTTGTTTTTATAGTCTTAAAACCTGGGTATGTTTTGTTTCACCTAATTAACTTTTAGAGTTAATGAATGTAGTAACACTGCTTGGGGATCATAGGTGTTTCTTCTGAACCATAGAATTGAATTAAAAGCAAAACTTGTAATTACAACTTGTCTGATTTAAAAATTACCTTTTGGATATTTTTCCTTTCAGAGCATTAGTATTCTTTTTAAGCTTGCCATGTGTAACCAAGTTAAGCATGGCACCAGGCTTTCTTTCCTTCACTTTTCCTAGACAACCTGTATACACTTAAGTTCTCCAGAATATCATGTCAATATCACTCTAAACGGATTGTTCCAATCGGGTAGGAATGAGTGTTGCTTCCTTGAATGTAACATCCCTTTCCTCGTGTCAAAGTGCAGACTGACTCACACGATTACTCATTCTGTGGAAGAATTTTTTTTTAAAGGATGCTTCAGTAATTAGACGATGGTAGGTAACATATTTTTAGCTTTAAGTCAGCGTTCTGGCAGATCATAATGAGTAACCTTGATTAAGGGTGTCTGCGTAAGGCAGGGGGTTCTATTATTTCACACTTGTGTCTGGAACATTGTGCGATCTCCCCTCTGCTTAACGAGGCTTCCTTTTAAACATTAGAAATAGTTGTATGTGTGGATAAGACTGAGCTTTTTTGCATGGGTTGTTGCTTAATTCCTTAATCCTTGCGTTTTCCAGGTAACCTTCCTTGAAAAAGTTACGGAGTATTATATAAGCAGTGAGGAAGATCGTAAAGGACCCTGGGAAGAACTTGCGCGAGACGGATGCAGGTTCCAGAAACGTATCCAAGAAACAGAAGATGCCATAGGATACTGCTTAACAATAGAGCATAGACAAAAAGTATTTAATAGACTGCAAGAAACCTACTGCAAAAGGCTCGATCTCGTTTAGCACCTTAAAAGCTGTGGTGGTTGTATGACCCTAAGCACTCACAAACACCTTCAAAACAATAAGTGGCAGCTTCCTGTATTTTGAAATGGGGGAGGGGGTGGTGGAAGTGGGATTTTAACACTGTCCCAATTTAATATTCAGCCAGGGAATTTACCAATGTGTGTCCCATTTTTGATATCTAAATGAAACCTTTTGAGTATCATCAAAGGGAAAGCAGGGTATGATTGCATTCCTTTTAAGTAGCACTTAAGAACTGTACTGCTTTAGATTAAGTTCATTTCCAAAATGCCTTGTCTGCCGTATTTGGAGAAGTGGTGGCTATTAAGTTGGAATTTGCACTTTGAAAAAGCAAACCTATTTTGAAGGAAATATTTATGGGGCTCAGAACCCAGTTATTGCAGTTTTGATTTAAAGTTTGAAAATGTGTGCTATACTGTTGTGTTTCTCTGTTTTCTGTAACTTATAAAAAAGACACCTTGAACTTTGCTTCTCAATGTTAAGTTTATTGTGCAAAGAAGGTACTTCTTTGCTTTTAAGATCCTAATTTTGCATGTAATCGGTGTTAAAGTGTTTATGTAGCATAAACTGATGTCTTCATATTTCAGTCTAGAACACTGGGGGTTTCAGGTGAAATCTGGTGCATTACAAACCCTTTGGTTTGTTTTTACTTAAATAATATCCTTGCCTGGTTCCTGCTCTAGAGGATGTTGGCTGCTTGTGCACCATTGTGCGCCTGATAAGTAATTTAAATTTCAAGGTGTGTGTGAAACTGTGGGTGATAATCTGAGTTTGGTGTAGCCCCAAATGGGGAACTAAACCTTAGTTCTTTAGTTACACTTAAAGTAGCTTCACCCTAATTGATTCTGGTTTTGAGAATGGAAGCAATAGGAGGATTTTTCGTATTTCTTGTATCCAGTGTGCTTGTTCTGGTACTTAAAAGGAGAGTTATCTTTGACTTAGGGAAATCTAAAGTTAAAAATTCTGTGTTTACCAAAAACCAGTATTAATACTTCATGTGTCTGCACTCTTATTCAACTGCTGCCAAAATAATTTCTCACATTTTGAGTCTGGAAGTTGAGAGATCCTTGGCAGAATAAAAGCACTCCGTATTTATGTTCCAAACTTAAAATGTTTAATAGTGTTTCAGTCAAAATGTGACTCATGGATAAAAATAGTTGTTGCCTTTGGTAAAATAGACCAGAGTCAAACTTCTCACCACCAGCTCTGCTAGTGTCTGCAATCTTGGAAAAACTCTTAAGTAACTGAAGCTGCCGCTTTGGTCACTCCAGGCAGCTCAGTTTACTCGTGTGTGTGAGAAGCCTTAGAATAATGTAAATAAACATGCAGATGCTGATATGCTGTTTGTGATGGCTAGAAAGAAACTGCAGCTGGAACTGAACACAGATATAAGCTACATTAAAAGCTGTTGCTTCCAAAAGTGCTTCTGATATCAAAGATAGCTCATTTTCAGCCTGCTGTGGACTGAGGACCCTGTTCTTCCACCTATGAAGAAAATAGAAATAGAAACGTGTCCGCCTGGGTAAACGTTTTCTCCCCGTCACAGTGTTTTCCAAGTATCAGACTTCAGGTGCTAGGAAATTATTCTCACACTAACTTCACAGTAAAGCCACTTAAGAAGAATTTATTTGTCACCATTTTGCCCCTAGAACATGTCTTAAAATGGTCATGCAGGATGTGTATATGTGTAAGTGGCTTTGAGTGAGGCGGTAGAAATAACACTTCTTAAACTTTAAATCAAAACTGTAACTAACAGATTTTATTTTTGTATGATTTAGAGAGAAAGTTAGAAAACCTTCAACATTGGCTTTATACAGATTTTAATTGATTTGTGTCGCATTTGTTGGGTTTTTATATCTAAAGTTATATTTCTGTATATAAAACTATTCAGAACTAATCTGTAAATTGTAATAAAGATATTTGCAAGATAATAAGTTGTTCTTCTTTCAGAGAAGGTAGCAGGGATGTGTTGGGTAGCTCTGTGAAGCATTGTTCGTAAACCTACTGCATCTGGCCAGGTTGAGAACGTCATTTTATTCAGATTTGAGCATAAAGAGCAGCTTGCAGTCATTTGGAAACAGTCTCAACTTGGAACTTTGTTAACCAGTAAACCTGTGGGGTTGTGCTGATTAATTCAGCTTTTAAACCAAAATACAAAGCAAATTATACAAAGTGCAATTGCTTGTCCTGAAATTGGGTGTTTTGCTATAGGTAGTTGTTTTAATTGAACCTGGGTGTTGTATATTTGGGTTAATTTGCTCACTGGTTGGTTAGCTGTTTATGTGTGAGTATTAGTGCGATTTTGAAGGGTTCCAGGGTGGTTATTGATGTGCTTTTGTTTCCATCCCTAAATAAATTTGAGGCGTTGTCTTGTAAATAGAAATGACCTCAAGGTGCCAAGCAGGCGTCTAGTCTTTAATTACAAAAGAGCTGGGAACGCCTTGCTGTAGTTTGCTGTGTGACCCTGGCTTTTAATGCAGCAGGTTACTAGGTCTGTTTAAATGAATTAAAGCAAAATGCTTGATAAGGAGTTTGGAAGATGCAGATGTGTCCAAGTGCAGTGAGAATTAATCTTGCACAGGATTATCCAGCATTATTTTTTCAATTTTTAAGTAGGATCTTGGGGAGGCTGTGCAGCTTGGCTGGGTCTTGGGGTTGGCAGCTCTAGTTAATTCCTTAAAGAAAATAGTGCTTGGAAAAATTAGCGGAATGAGGAGGACCCTGTTTACTCCTGTCTTGCAGCATGAGCAGTGCCTCACGTTGCATGTTCACCTTGGCATCACTAGAACAAGGATTGTCCAGTACTTGGTTTTGCAGTGATGTCTTGGTTAAAAATTGCTGGGCTAGATGGAAGCCTTTTCTGAACTCTGTGGAACACTTAGCCATGAAATTCCCAGGAGTTTAAAATAGACCTCGGTAGTTTTCTAGAAACTCATCTGCACCTCTTGGCTCTGAAACGTGCCCCGTGGAGCACATGATGCCTAACAAAGCTGCATTCTCCTGCTGCATTGGGATAGTTTAAATATAGTTAGTGCACAAGATGAAAGCTTTTATGTACTTGGCAGAGCATCAAGATGCCATCTGGAATGTAGAAATCCTGCTTGGGATTTCCTTTTGTCCCCGCTAACGTCTGCTGCTTGAGTTTAGTGACAGTTTATCTATGTTAGAGTAGAATTTGTCTTGCTCTGGTAGTTGTATTTTCTCCTGGGGACTTAGGAGGCTCTTCCTCCGTGTGCGCTTTGCTGACAAACAAGCTGCTGTTCTCATAGTCCCTGCTGACTGCATCCCCTGAAATTCTGCTTGTTACGACTGTTGCAGAACTTGTTTTGTCCTGGAAAAGCAAGTTCCTGAAACAGGCAGAAGGACCATGAATCATGATGTGACTGCAGTTCCAGGGAAAATCCGCCCTTCCCCCTGCACAGATGGGGTCTGCTGCAACTCTGCTGTAATCCGCGATCTTCTCTGTGTTTGTTCCTTACGTCACCGAGGGCAGAAACTCCCGGCTCACGTGAGGGTAGCAAGGGGTGACATCTCCTAAAAGCTGCTCGTTAATCACGAGGGCATCAAGGATTAGAAGCCACTAGGAGCAGGAACCCATCTGCTAATGTTCCAGATGAGCCTGTTAGCAATTAAAACATTTGTTACTTTGATGCTCTCCTGGCTGAGCCCAGTTTATATTCCAGGGGCTCTGGAAAAGGGTGTTTTTTCCAAGTACAATTTACTGCTTAAACGATGGACTTGCTTTTTCTCTAACCTGCTGGCTGTAAAATAGAGCAGCTGAAGGGTGAATTTGTGCCAGCTTGGTTACAGACAAGGCTTGGCCAGTTCTGCATGGCAATATCTCAAGTGCCTGTCTTAAGGCTGTCTTCAGTGGCTGCTGTAAAGAATAACAGATCAGTGGCAGGAGAAAGGAATATCCTACATGGGAAGCAGCATGTTGATGCCCAGTGTGTTTGTGGCAGTTTGCGTAAGGGAATTCATAGCTTAAATCATTACGGAGCAGCCACACACGAGCCCAGCCCTGCCGGGGGGAAATGCCAAGTGGCTCCTTTCCTCTTTGCCCAAAGAGGCATCTTGTCAGGAAACAGAAAACAGCCACCCAGACTTGGAAGTTTCTGTAAGGAAACCGCAGTCTTCTCACGTTGTGCCGAGGGGAAGCCAGGAGATCACGGGGGCTTTTGCCATCCGATCTTCATTTTCCTAGCGCGGCTCAGGCTTACGTTAAGCTCTTTCGGGTTCCTTCTCACCTAAAATAACTCCGCCTGGAGCTGATGTGAAGCCAGATCCTTCTGGCAAGGAGCAAGCCTAAGCAGATGAGAGTGATTTCTCTTTCGGAGAGAGCAGGGGGCTTTGTCGGCCCCTCTGTGTCTCCCGTGCTATAGGAGCTGTGTAACAAGCTCAATGTAAGTGCTGAGTGTCGGGTAGCTGCTGAGCGCTTGGTTGCCGTGCTTGAGGTTAAATGCGTTGCACAAATTCACCCTAAAAAGGCTGTTAAACATCTGTTGGCACCTGTGGGTCTGGGCTGTGTCTTAGCAGCCGGTGGCTGCAACGGGCACTGTGTCGTGGCTCGCAGCCGGAGTGTGTTCTGCCCTCCTTCCTGTCGGAGCAAAAAGCTCCATCCAGGAGGTGGTGCCAGATCCGTGCAGGAGCATCCCAGCGGATGCATCATTCCAGCTCCAGGTGACTCCGACTCCACCAGCTACTGCTGGGACTCGCCTCCTTGTTGCCTGTCCTGGAGCAGGCGTCCCTCAGTGACTGTCCCTGTCCCCACCTTGCCGTGCTGGTTCGGGACAGCCGCGGGGACACCGTGTTTGCTTTTCCTCCATGACGACCTTGTTATAAAAATTGAGCCCACCGCCAATTTTGGGCTAATATAATTTTATTTGTATAAGGCAAGCAAACAGCGCTGGGTGCGCGGGGAGTCTGCGC
>PTEX01000568.1:23729-38431 GCA_003342815.1 Eudromia elegans
CTTCCCCCGCGCCTCCCCTCGCCACCCCCGTTCCCTCGGGGCTCCGTTCCGTTCTCCAATCAGGCACTCAGGCACCGCCGCGGACACCCCAGCTCACGGCCTCGAAAGTCCGCCCCCGGCGGGGGCCTCACGGCCACGGGGCGCCGCGTAGCAACGTAAGCACGAGGGTGGGGCAGCCCGAGCGAGGGGGCGTGGCGAAACAGCCCCGCCCCGCTACGGGAAACCTCGCGAGATTTCGCGGGTATAACTAGGGCGGGTCCGGTGGGCGGGGCTCAGTGCGCGGGAGGGGCGGGGCGGCGGGGTCGGGCGCGCGCTCCGGGCGCCCATTTTGGGGCGAAAACCCACGATTTCCTCCGCAGCGGGGCGGGGATTCCCGGCAGCCCCTTCCCAAGCCGGCCCCGTCGCCGGGAATTCCCGCTCCCGGGAAAAGCAGCCGGGAATCAGGTCAGCGGAGCCCAGGATGCTCCGGATCCCGCTCCGKATCCCGGCGGCCTCCGCGGGGTCCCCCCCCCCAATCCCGTCCCCTCCGCTTCGACAAAGACCCCAGGCAGCCCCCGCTTTGTTTTTTTAACATTTATATTTATATATATATATATAAAAAAATTAAATATATATAATATATTGCGTTTAAGACTAAAAATATAGTACATAATATTTAAAAACCAAAAAAAAAACAAAAAAAAAAGGAGGAAAATGGAAAATAAAACCCGGCAGGTTCGGGATGGGGGGGTCACGGATACGTCTCTCTAGGGGGTCTAAAACAGCCTGGGCTAAAGGAAAGGGACCCGGTTCCCGGGATGCGGCCTCGGGATCCCCTCCGGCACCGGGGGTTAAGTTAAAGCTTCGGCTCCGACGCGCAGCCCCCCCCTTCCCGGCATTCCCGCCGGGAGCTGCGGAGCGGCTATTGCTGTGGCCGGGGATGTGGCCGGAGGCTCCAGTTCGGACGGTACCGTAGTGGGGATTGGGGGGGGGGTGTTCCCGGTTTGTACCTGCCGGCTCCGGGATCGGCCCCGCGCTCGGAGCCGCCTCTCGTACCTCGGGAGCCGGGGGGCCCCGGGATCGCCGGGATTATCGGCCGCCTCCGGGACRCCCCGTTGTCGCCGCCGCCGCTTCCCGGAGCCGGGACGCGCTCCCGGCCGGAGCCCGCCGGCATCCCGGGGGAGCTGCTCCTACCCCCTCCCCCCCCATAGCTTCAAATACATTCATCAAGGGAGCGGCTGCTCCGCGCATCCCTCCCGGCGCCCCCCCCGCCCCGCAGCCCACCTCAAGGCACAGGGAATGGGAACGGGAAGCGAGCGGAGCGCGCCCCTCACCCGCGCCCATCCATCCATCCGCGCGGGCACGGACAGGGATAGAGAAAGAGGCGCCGGCGGCTCCCGGCGGCAGCGGGGGAACCGCGGCCGCCTCCAGGTCTCCAGGCCGTGGGAATTCCCAGCGGGATGCAGGGAAGAGGGGCCGGGATGGCGGCGGCGGCGCTCACACGTGCGTCTGCATGCGCTGCTGGAAGCGCTGCCCGTAGTCCGAGTGCTGCGAGGTGTAGGAGAAGCGCGCCGCGCTCGCGTACTTGCCCTCGTAGCCCTCGTAGGACGGCCCGTAGCCCAGGCGGTACGTGGCGCCGTAGCCGCCGAAGGGGCCGCCGTAGCCGTCGTACGGGGCCGCGTCGGCGCCCGGCGCGCCGCCCTCGTACTCGGCGCCGGTGCCGGTGCCGCCGCCGCCGCGGCCGTAGCCGCTGAGCTGGGCGTAGCCGCTGGAGTGCGAGAGGCGCGAGGGCGGCCGCGCCTCGAAGCGGCCCCCGCCGCGGTAGTCGCCGTAGAGGACGCTGCGCGACGCCGGGCGCTCCTCGTGCGCCCGCACGTTGTAGTAGCCGTTGGTGGGGTCCTGCGGGGCGAGAGCGCGCTGGGGCGGGCGGCGGGGGGGGGGCGCGGGTGCTGGGCCCCCGTCACCCGAGGAGCCCGTGTCACCGAGGAGCCCGTGTCACCGAAAACCTGGTGCAAATGAGCGCCTTCTGCCACCGAGCACCCCGTGTCACCAAGGACCCAGTGTCACCGAAAACCTGGTACCACTGAGCGCCCCCCGTCACCAAGGACCCCATGTCACCGAGGAGCCCGTGTCACCAAGGGCCCAATGTCACCAAAAACCTGGTGCCACTGAGCGCCTTCTGCCACCGAGTGCCCCCCCGTCACCGAGCGCCCTGTGTCACTGGGGACCCCGTGTCACCGAAAACCTGGTGCCACCGAGCGCCCCCCGTCACCAAGGACCCGGTGCCACCAAGGACCCCGTGTCACCGAGGAGCCCGTGTCACTGAAAACCTGTTGCAATTGAGTGCCCCCCATCACCGAGGAGCCCGTGTCACCAAGGACCCTGTGTCACCGAGGAGCCCGTGTCACGGAGGAACCCGCGTCACCGAAGACCTGGTGCCATCAAGCGCCCCATGTCACCAAGGACCTCGTGTCATTGAAAACCTGGTGCCATTGAGCGCCTTCTGTCACCGAGTGCCCCGTGTCACTGAGTACCTGGTGCCACTGAGCACCTTGTGCCACCGCGTGCCCTTTGCTAAGCACCCGGTGCCCGGTGCACCCGGTGCCACCGGTGCACCCTGTGTCACCAAGTGCGCCATGCCACTGAGTACATGGTGCCACTGGGTGCCCGGTGCTGAGCCCGTTGTGCCACCGAGCGCCTTGTGCCATCAAGCGCCCTGTGCCACCAAGTACCCCGTGTCACCGGGCACCCTGTGCCACCAAACGCCCCGTGTCACCAGGCACCCCGTGCCACCGATGGCCCCGTGTCACCGGGTGCCCCGCGCCGCACCTTGAGCTCGTACTCCTCGCGTGCCTCCAGCGTGTCGCAGCGCAGGTCCTGCTTCAGCTCCACGTCCTCCTTGAAGGACTGCGGGCAGAGGGGCAGAGGGGCCCGATGGGGCGGCGCGCGGGGCGGGCGCGCGGTGGGCGGGCGCGCGCGGGGGGCGGCCGTACCGAGTAGAGCGCCTTCATGACGCGCGTGGCCGTGGAGACGCTGCCCGCGTCGTCCTCGCGCTCCGCGTGCAGCGCCAGCGGCTCCCGGTTCACCGTCTCCACCTGCACGTCCAGCTTGCGCAGGGTGACGTCCTTGCGGCCTGTGCGGGGGGCGCCCGGGCGGCTCTCAGAGGCCCCCGGCGCGCTCCCCGGCGCGCTCCCCGGCCCGGCCCCGTCACTCACTGCCTTTGCGGCGCCGGTAGAGCACGCAGGCGAGCGCGGCGAGCGCGGCCACCAGCAGCACGCTGGCCCCGATGGTGCCGCCGGCGATGATGCCCACGGGCAGCACTTCTGCGGGGGGCACGCGGGCGCGTCAGCGCCTCGCCGCCCACTCCACGATGGGCCCCCCGGCGTCCCCGGCCCCACCTTTCTCGTCCAGCTGGATGATGGCGGTGCCGGGCCCGAAGCTGTTCCAGGCCGTGCAGTTGTAGCGGGTCTGGAAGTCGGCGTCCATGACGTTGTTGATGGTGAGCGTGGAGAGGACGCCGGCGCCTGTGTTGCTGCGCTCCACCGTGTAGCGCTCCAGCGTGCCGGCCTCCAGGATGTTCTCCTTCCAGGCCCAGGCCTGGCGGGCGGCGAGGGGCGTGAGCGGCGCCCCCCTCGCCCCACACCCGCCCCACGCACCTGCCCCGGCACACTCACGATGCGGTCCGGCGGCGGCGTGCTGCCGATGAAGCACTCCACCTTGCCGCGCCCGCCGCGCGCCGCGTACTGCACCGCCTCGCTCGAGATGATGGGCGGCCCTGCGCAGGACGGCGGGCGTCAGCGGGAGCGCGGGCAGCAGCAGGAGGAGGAGGAGGAGGAGGAGGAGGAAGAGGGTACTCGTGGGGAGGAGGAGGAGGGTGTTCTGGGGAGGAGGGTGCTCAGGGAAGAGGATGCTTGGGGAGGAGGATGCCATTGGGAGGAAGACGCCATGGGGAGGAGGACACTATGTGGAAGAGACACTATGGGGAGGAGGCCGCTATGGGGAGGAGGCCGCTATGGGGAGGAGGCCGCTATGGGGAGGAGGCAGCCGCTCACCGTTGACGAAGAGGGTGACCTCGCGCTCGCCCACGCCGATGCGCGGCACGATGGCCTTGCACACGTACTGCCCCGCGTCCGCCTGCGTCACCGCCTTCAGGTAGAGCTGGTTGCTGTTGCTGAGGACCTGGGCGCGGGGGCCGCGTCAGCGCCGGGGGGCTTCCCGTGCCCCCCTCCTTCCGCCCCGTGGCACCTCCCTACCATGTTGGACTCCTTCTTGGTCCAGGTGAGGGTGAGTGGCGGGTTGCCCGACCACACGCACGTGAGCGTCACGTCAGAGCCGATGTCGGTTGTGGTGGGCTTGGGGTCCACCACGATGCGCGGCGCGACTGCACGGGGAGGGGGCAGGCACTGAGCGGGGCGGGCGCCGCGTGGGCACCGCGTGGGCACCGCATGGGCACCCAATGGGCACCGTGTGGGCGCCGCGCGGGCACTCACAGTGCACGTCCACCAGCGTGCTGACGTTGGTGCTGCCGATGGCGTTGTGCACCTCACACGACACGGGCTCCGTGAAGAAGGAGTAGTCCACCTGCGTCTCGTACTTGTCCTCCTTGGCCTCCTCGATGACCACGCCGCCCTTGGCCCACCTGCCCGGGCCCCAAAGCGGCGCATGGGCCCCGGGCAGGGCTATGGGGTGGGGAGGGGGGGACCGCCMCCCGCCGTGCGCCGCCCCTCACCTGTAGCCCTTGATCTCGGGGTTGGCGCTGGCCGTGCAGGTGAACACGACCCGCTCGCCCTCCTGCACCGTCTGCGGCTGGATGGAGAGCGTCACGGCGGGCGGGTCTGCGGGGAAGGGCGCGGGAGCTGCGGGCGCCGCCTCCGCCTTCCCGCCGCCCGGGGTGCCCGGCGCCAACTCACGGTGCACGTTGAGCCGCACCGAGGTCTCCTTGCCCGCCGGCGCTGCCTCGTTGGCGCTGCGGCACGCGAACACCCGCCCGATGTCCAGCTCCGTGGGGTTGATGCCCAGCCGGCTCGTGGTCGTCTCCCGCTTGCCGTCGGCCAGCAGCTCCTGCGGCGCCGGCACCGCGGCCTGAGCGGCGGCGGCACCAGCAGCACCGGGGCGGGCGGCCCGGCAGTGGCGGGGTGGGGGGGCCCTACCGTGCTGGCGACGGCGCCGTCCTGCTGCAGCCCGTCGCGGAACCACACGATGGTGGCGGCCGGCTTGGCGCTGCGCGCCCGGCACGTCAGGTTGTAGGGCGTCCCCGCGCGCAGCAGCAGCTCGGGCGCCCCGTCGATCGTGGGGTCCTCCGGGGGGACTGCGGGCACACGGACGCTCAGCGCCAACCCCCCTGGAATCCTGGGCGGGGGGGGGATTCCGGGAAGGAGGAGGCAGGGAGGGGGGAGAGGGGAGAGGGAGGGAATCCAAGCGCGCCCCTGGCCCTGCGGTGCTTCCCTGCGGCTCCGCGGGCCCCCCTCTCCCTTGCARGACGCAGGGCAGGGACACCCAGACTGCTGCACCCTGGAATGCGGTGGCGCCGGGAATGCAGGTGTTCCGGAGTCCCGGGTGCCCCAGAATACGGCACTCCCGACAGCTCCAGCCCCGGAACACGACGCTTCTGACGAATCCAGCCCTGGAAAGCGGCGCTCCCGACGGCCCCAGCCCCGGAACGCGGCGCTCCCGAAGGCTCCGGCTCCGGAATGCGATGCTCCCAACGTCTCCGGCCCCAGAATATGGCACTCCCGATGGCTCCAGCCCCGGAACGCAGCGCTCCCGACGGCTCCAGCCCCAGAACACGACGCTCCCGACAGCTCCGGCCCCAAAACGCGGTGCTCCCGACAGCCCCAGAACGCGGCGCTCCCAACGGCTCCGACCCCAGAACCCGACGCTCCCGGCGGCTCCGGCCCTGGAACGCGACGTTCCCGACAGCTCCACAGCCCGCGGCGCTCCCGGCGGCTCCGCTTACTGAGCACGGTGAGACGGGCGCGGCGGGAGCGCAGCGCCGCCTCCGTGGCCTGGCACTCGTAGACGGCGTCATCGGAGAGCTCGGCCTCGCTGATCTCCAGGTTGTGCTGGCCCGCCTCGGCCGTGCCCACGACGCGGTAGCGGGGCCAGGCTGCGGGCGGGGGGTGTCACGCGGCCGCCGCGGGAGCCCCGGGGGCGCCCCGTGCGCCGGCACCGCGGGCGACCGGCTGCCACCTCGGGAATGTGGGAAGGGGACGCGGGAGCCGGGCCCTGGGGACAGCCCGGCCCAAGGGACGTGGTGGCCGGGGGCAGGAGGGGGCCAGGGAGCTGCACATAATGTCCCCAATGCCAGGAGCATCCCAGGGCCCAGAGCATCTCAGAGCCCAATGCATCCCAGTGCCCAGAGCATCCCAGTGCCCGGAGCATCCCAGTGCCCAGAGCATTACAGGGCCCAGAGCATTACAGGGCCCGGCGCATCCCAGTGCCCGGAGCATCCCAGTGCCCAATGCATTCCAGCGCCCAGAATATCCCAGTGTCCGGAGCATCCCAGCACCCGGAGCATCCCAGAGTCCAGAGCATCCCAGGGCCTGGAGCATTCCAGCGCCCAGAATATCCCAGTGCCCAGAGCATCCCAGAGCCCAATGCATCCCAGAGCCCAGAGCATCCCAGTCCCCAATGTACCCCAGTGCCCGGAGCATCCCAGTGCCCGGAGCATCCCCGCGCGGGAGCCGGGAGCGAGCGCCCGGAGGCGGTGCCGGCACCGCAGCCCCGAGCCCGCGGGCACCCACCTTTGAGGCCCTGCCCCATGCCCAGCGCCAGCCCGTCCTTGGTCCATTGCACGATGCCCGAGTAGTTGAGCACCACGCAGGAGAGGACGATCCGCTGCCCGGCCACCACCGTCCGGTCCTCRGGCTCCTCCGCGAAGCGGGGCTGGCCGGCGGCTGCGGGGGTGCCCGCGTCACGCCGGGGGCAGCGGCACCCCCGTCACGGGGTCCCCCTACCCCCGCCGGACGCCTGGGCCCCGCGCCACTCTCCTCACCGCGCTCCCCCCTTCCCCAAGCTTTTCCGGGAGAAATTCCAGTGATGGCAGCCAAATTCCCTCCCTGGGATGAGGGAGATGCTGCTAATGAAGCCACCAGGTCCCCTCCGGTGGCCCCAAGCCCCCGCTCTGGGTCCGTGGCTGCCTTTGATGCTGCCGGGGAGCCCCCCGGCACTGGCGGCTCCCCCGGGAGCCCCTGCTCCGTCACGGAGCATCCCGGTGTCCCCACAGAGTCCCTGGAGCTGTCCCCAGCATCCCCGACCGCGTCACATGGACAGGAACGTGCCGGGTGCCAAGATGCTCCCCGCGGCACCTGGGGAGCCCCGGGATGGGAACACCGGGAACACCGGGAGCCCCGGGCTCGGTGCCGTGGGCGGCCTGGGCCGGGTTGGGGGTGCGGGGGCGGCCGGGCCACTTTGATCTCGGGTCCCTCCGCAGACCCGAGCGGGAAGGAGCGGGAGATAAAGGGAAGGAGAAGGAGGAGGCGGGAGCGGCTGCGGAGCGGGGACCGGATCAAAGGGAAGGTGCCGCGGAGGGGGAGCGGAGCGGGGGGGGACACGAGGCAGGTGACAGGCAGCCCCCCCCAACCTGGCCCTGCAGGGTCCCGTTTGGGAGCCAGGGCTGCCGGCACCGGGATGGGAATGTTGGCTCTGGACAGCACGTGTCCATCCCTCCATCCATCCATCCCTCCATCCATCCATCCCGCATCCCACACCGGCAGCTCCGCAGCGCTGTCCCCCCCCTCCGCCCCATCCCCATCCCCGCTCCGCCAGCGCTGCCCATTCCGACCCGCTGCTCCCATCGGCAGCGGGCAGGGCCGCCGGGAGCCGCGTTCCCGGCCCTGTCTCCCCCTATTTATCCAGCGCCGGCCTGATTAAGCCCCAGGGCTGGTGCTCCAATCTCCCTCACTCTCCTCTCCCTATTAAACTCCGGGTTCAAAGAAAAGCTTTTTATTCCTGCTGACAGCTTTCAGATGGAGCTAAATCTCCCCGCGCTAGACTTTTATATATATATTTATATATATATATTATTATTTTATCCCTCTCCTTCCTCCCCTTCCTCTTCTTGCCGCTTTTAAATTTAAGCCTTTCCCCCTCTTCTGCTTCCCAAGTTCGCTTCTATTTATATTGGGGGAAGGGGGGGGCGGAAAGAGGGAGAAGGAAAAGGCGCCGGGAGGGGATGGGATCGGCCCCGCTCCGGGTTGCTCCGAGCAAAGCGGCTTTGGCTCCTCGCGGTCCTGCCCGGCGGAGCGGAAAGGCCGCGCGGGGAAACCGAGGCCCGGCGGGAAGGCCGGGATGCGACGYGTTCCTGCTCCGTTTGGGGCTGTCGCCACTGCCCCCGGGCCCTGTTGTCCCGATCCCTGTTGTCTGCGGGGTTCCAGGAGCCCCCAGGAATGGCCTGGCCGGAACCGCCCGCTGCCTTCCCTCCTCCTCCTCCTCCTCTCCTGCTTCCCGACGCTACCGCGGCCGGCCGGCGGCTGCCGGGACGGTGCCGAGGGCGCGGGAGCCGGGATGCGCCCGGAGCCGGCACCCCTGCCGGAACGCATCCCTCTGCTCTAATCCCGCGCCGATTGACATTAATTGAATATTCCTCCCCGTTAATTCCCCGTTAATTGAAATCCCGCGTCAGCAGCTCCAGGGCGAGGCCGCCGCCGGCTCCCGGCACCCCAATTCCTGCGGCCTCCCCGCATCCCGCGGGCATCCCGGGATGCTCCTTGCGGGAACGCGGCACCGCTCTTCCCGCTCCGGAGGGCGCCGGGAGTGGAGCTCTCCAGGGAAAGGACGCTCCAATTCCTTTCATTTTTTGGTAAAAGGCGGAATTAGGAAAACAAATGAGGAGGAGAGCGGTTCCCCTCCTCCCGCCGGCTCCGGAGCCGCGCGCGGCCTCTTCCCCGGCTGCTCCGTGCGGAAAGGCCGGCGGCTCCCGCCGTTGCAGCCGCCTTCCTCCTCCTCCTCCTCCTCCTCCTGGCCCTGATTGCTCCTGACACCCGTCGCCCACCACATTTAGCGGCTCCTTTCCCGGCCGCTCAAATATTCCGCCTCGATTAGCGCCCGGCCGGAGCGCCGGCGGCCGCCGAGCCCTTCCCCGCGGGAGGAGCCGGAGCCGCTCCGGAGACGCCAGGCGGGAATTTTCCAGGCGACGCTTTGGGAGGAGGAGGAAGAGCAGAGGGGACAAGGGCCATTAGGTGCAGGGAACCAGCAAAGCAATTTCCAATGGAAAACTCCTTGGGAAGAGGCAGGGAGCAGGGCTCCGGTTTCCCATCCCGCTGTGGAGCCTTCGGCATTCCCACGAGCCCCGTGAGGATCCCTGGCCGCGGAGCCGGGACCACGACGGAACCCGGGAAGGCTGCGGGACGGCGGCGCCGGAGCCGACAGAGGGGGCAGATCCGCAGCGGGAGCAAAGGTCGCGGCGCTCCCGGCATCCCGGAGCAGCCGCCCGAGGCCTTCCCAAGTCCCCGCTTGGCAATCCCAGCGGGAAACCCCAGGGAAAAGGCCTCCCTGTTTCCCATGGGCTCTTTGTCTCCCTCCTGGTTCCCTCTTGTGGGTGCCCAGGTCTGCACGGAGCCGGGTGCCCTCCGCCCATGTCCGGAAAGGAGCAGCCAGGGAGAAGGCCCCAGCGCCCGGCTGGGCCGGAGCAGCTTGGGAAGGGCCGGAGCAGCTTGGGAAGGGCTGGGGAGGGAGGATGTGTGTGCGCTGCAGCTGCACCAGGATGCCTGTGATCCAGCCGGGCGCACATTTGGGAATGCGTGCGCATGTATGGGAATGCATGTGCATGTATGGGAATGCGTGCGCACGTGTGTGTGCGTGCTCCAGCCGTGTGCATGCACACGTGTGTGCACATGCAGGCCTGCTCCAGCTGTGCGCACGCCCAGGAATGCACGCACACGCGTGTGCTCCAGCTGTGTGTGCACAGGGACACGTGTGTACACGTGCGCGGCTGGGCAAAGACCCCAGCGCAGACATGGGGGGGCCCTGCAGACATGGGGGGGGGTTTCCCTGCCCACGGGCTCCGACATCCTGATCCCCGCCGGCTCCTCCGGCTCCCTGCGAGGCAGAGCCGGGACTGGCGGCCAGGAGCAGCCGGGGGCTCCGCCGGGTCCAGGGCTCCATGCGGGAAGAGACCCCGGAGCGGGAAGGGCCCCCGCAGAGGCACTGGCGGCGCCACCCCCCCCCCATTCCCCCTTCATTCCCGGGGCTGCCGGTTATTGGCTCGCCCTTAATTAATTTGTGCAACAGCCTCGTTAGGAACAATGTCTAATTAAGACTTTTGTTTGTGTGCACGGCGGGGGGGGAGCATTCTGCTTTGGGAAAGGAGGGAGCAGCGAAAGCCCCGGCCGTGCTGGCTCCCCTAAGGAGAATGCTCCGAACGGGAATGGCGGGATCAGCGCCGAGGTGCCGGCGCGGCCTCGTTAGCAGCGCCCAGTAGGGCCCTGTCCCATCCGTGCGGAACGGGAGCGGGATGGCGCCGGCGGGGGCAGCGGAGCGCCGGGATTCCAGCGTGTCCCTCCCCCGGCGCTTCCCGCTCCGTGTCCCCGTCCCCCCCCCGCCCCCGCCGGGATCGTGGCCGCCGGCACCGCTGCGCCGAGTTGCGCCCGGTCTCTGCGGGGCCGCCCGGAGCAGGGGGCGGCTGCAGCCGGGACCGCGTCCCCGCGTCCCCCTCGGGCCGGGCCAGGCGGGAGCGCGCGGGGCCCTGCRCCGCTCCCGCGCTCCGGCCGCAGCCCGCGATGATCCTACGCGCCTGGAATTTGAGGAATTTCCTGCCAAGGCTCTCTGGAAGACGAGGGGAGAAGCAGGGAGCCGGCGCTTAACCCTCGCCGCTCCGGCCGGGAGAGCAACGCGGCACCGGAGCCTCCGCACGGGGAGCCCGGCCCGGCGGGAAGCGGCACCCGGCGCCTCGGGAATTGCGGCCAGGAGCCCGAGCGGCCGTTCCCAGCCCGCGGCCGCCCCGACGCCCGGGCGAGGGCCGCACGCGTTTGTGCGCGCTGCCTTGCACGGGCGCTCTCCCTTGCACGCGGGGCCTTGCACGGGTGCTCCGGGCACTCCTTGCACGCTCCCGCTCTCCTTGCACGCGCGCACTCCTCGCAAGGGTGCAAGCCCTTGCACACCGCCTCGCACTGATGCTCCTGACACAGGCACTCCTTGTGCACTCCCGCTCCCCTTGCACGCTCATGCGCTTTGCACGCACGCTCACGCTCCTTGCATGGGCGCTCTCCTTGCACACGCGCTCCCCTTGCACACTCACAATCCACTCACGCTCACGCTCCTTGCATGGGCGCTCTCCTTGCACGTGCACTACTTCCACGCGTGCTCCCCTTGCACACGCGCTCCCCTTGCATGCGCTCCTTACATGGGTGCTCCCCTTGCACGCTCACGCTCCCTGCACGGGCGCTCCCCTTGCACGCTCACGCTCCCCTTGCACGCTCACGCTCCTTGCATGGGTGCTCCCCTTGCATGCGCGCCCCCTTTGCACGCTCCCGCTCCCCTTGCACACTCCTGCTCCTTGCATAGGCGCTCCCCTCACACGCGCACTCCTTCCACTCGTGTTCCCCTTGCACACGCGCTCCCCTCGCACGCTCACGCTCCCCTTGCACGCTCCCCTTGCACGCTCACGCTCCCTGCATGGGCACTCCCCTCGCACGCTCCCGCTCCCCTTGCACGGTCCCCTCGCACGCTCACGCTCCCTGCACGGGCGCTCCCCTCGCACGCTCNCTCCCCTCGCACGCTCCCGCTCCCCTTGCACGGTCCCCTCGCACGCTCACGCTCCCTGCACGGGCGCTCCCCTCGCACGCTCACGCTCCCCTTGCACGCTCACGCTCCCTGCACGGGCGCTCCCCTCGCACGCTCACGCTCCCCTCGCACGCTCCCCTCGCACGCGCGCTCTTTCCCGGCGCGCTCCTCGCACTCCCGCGCGCACCCTCCGCCGGCTCCTCTCCCGCCATTCCCATGGCAACGCCGCGCGGCCGCTCTCCGCCTGGAAATAAAAGTTGTTGCCTCCCTCCTCGCTTCCCCTCTCGCCCCTTTTCCCCCCCGCTTCGGGCTTCCATTTCCATGCGGATCATAATCCGCCCGTCACCATGGCAGCGCCGGCCACCGCTCCGGCCGCCCTTTGCCGGGCCGGGGCGGGGGGGGGTTTCTCCTCGGAGCGCCTCCCGATCCCGCTCGCCCTGCCCGCCGGCGGCTCCGCTCCGGCCTCACCGCTGCCCCCAGGATGGAATTCCAGGAGCGGGTGCGCACGGAGCTGCCGGCCCCAGGGACCGCAATTCCGGGCCGGGCGCGAGAGCTGCAGCGATTAATTAAGAGATAATGAACARCGACGGAGGGCGGCGGGGGGGCGGCGGCCGCTTTGATGCTCGGCCCCGCGGGCGCCTCCATCCCGGCTCCGGAGCCCCCGCGGAGCGCCGCCGCTGCCGGGACGCCTGGGCCCCTGCTTGACCCAGGGCCGGCGGAGGCTGCCGGAGCATCCCGGAAGGGGAGCGATGTTCCCGGTGGCGGGAACGGGGCTGGGATGGGATGTGGGCGACGCCGTGCGGGAGCCGTGGGGCGGCAGCGGAGACCCCTGCGGGATGCGGGACCCGGCGATCCCGGCACGGCCTCCGCTCCCTGCCTGCGGAGCCGGGATGCTCCGAGATGCTCCAGGCGCCGGCACCTCCCTAGCAAGGGCAGCCTGAGACCCGCCGGCGCTCGTTGCACGTGTGGCTCCGGCCAGGCCGGAATGCCGGAAACGTGGCCACGTCCTCGAGGGCTCTCCGGGCCTGTCCGGAAGCAGCCGGATCCGGGATCCCTCCCGCTGCCGGGCATCCCCGGGCCGGGCGTGGCGAGAGCGGCGGGTCTCAGCCGGGGCCCGTTCCCGGCACGTGGCGGGAGGAAAGGAGAGGCGGCAAGGAAAGGAGAAGGAAGCGCCCGGAAAACGGCTAAATATTCCAATTGGAGGCACAATCACCGCGCGGGATTGAAACGGGGGGAAGGATAACGGGTTTCCTTTGGATAAGATATGGAGAATTATTTAGTGGGAAACGAAGAGCGACGAAACCCGTTCAGCGTCGCGGGGCGAGGGTGCGCGCACACGCGTGTGCAAGCGCGCGGACACGCGTGTTGCATGCACAAGGGTGCACGAGCACGCCGGTGTGCTTGCAGGCGGATGCACACGTGTGCACGGGCCCACCCATGGGCACACAAGCATGCAGAGTTGCGTGCGCGCACACGTGCACACGCGTGCAGGAGCATGCAGGCCCGCCCGCCCATGTGTGCACGAGCATGCAGGCCCGCGTGCACACGCCTGCACATGGGTGTGTGAGCACGCACACAAGGGCCGGAGGATCCCGACACACGTACAAGAGCACGCACATGCATGCGTGTGTGTGCACATGCGTGTGTGAGCATGCATGAGCAGGCACACACATTTATGAGTGTGCACGAGTGTGCACACATGTGCACACGCACCCCCGGAGCCCTTTCCACGCGGCCCCTCCGCGGAGCCGGGGGGCAGCAGCGGGCACCCAGACCCCCCATCCCTCTCCCGCTCGGTGCCGCTTCCCAAGGAGGGAGCCGGGAGCGGGYGGCAGCACCCGGGGGGTGCCAGGGAAGCCGCCAGCTCCGGGGCTCTGGAAGGTGCCCGYGGGGCCTCTCCGGGGCCCGGCTCCTTCCTCCCTTTCTTCCCTCCTTTTCCCTGCTCCCGGCCATGAGTTTCGGGCTCCGCATGGCTCCAGGCGGGCGCTTTTGTTCCCGGAGCCCAACGCCCGTTGGGAAGCGGGTTGGGGGGGGCGGTGGGTGCCCCCGGGCCGGCTCTAAGCGGCTTTCCCGGCTCCTCCCGACCCCAGGGCCACGCGCCGCCCGGTTCCCCCCTCCCCGCCGGCCTCTTCCCAACGCCGCCCCCCCCTTCATTAAAAATTAGATTGGATTTTGCAGCGGGGGAAGCGCCGGGGGCGGCGCGGGGGCCGCCCGGGTGCTGGGCGATGACCCCCCCCCCCTCCACCTCTACCCGGCCCGGCCGAGACCCCGCGAGCTCGGTGCATGTTGGGGGGGTGGGGGGAGGGGTCGCACCCCATGGCCCGGGGGCAGCCTCGGAGAGCGGCGCCTCCTGCCTCAGTTTCCCCCCACCTCTGGGAATGGGAGAGGCCGGAGCTCAGCCCTGGGGGGGCTCTGGGGCTGCTCCCCCCAGCCCATGGGGGGGGGGGGGGGGTTCCCCTAGGATGGACACTGACCCCCCCCCATGTCACCCCCCAGGCGCCCGGGGGTCCTGGGCCGGCCCTGGCGGCTCCTACGTGGGAGCAGCCGCCCCAACCGCGGGCCCGATCGGAACCGAGACCTGCAGGAGCGGAGCCGGACAGACCYCGGGCCGCGGGGTCCGGCGGGACCAGAACCAGCGGGGCCGCCACACCGAGACCGGATCCCCACCGAGAGCGGGGGGGGCCAGGACCGAGACCGGCGGGAGGGAGGCCCGAGACCCGGTCCCGAACGAACCGGGGCGGGGGGGACAACGGCGCCTGAAGCTGGCTCCCGAATGGGGCCCCTGGACCAACACCGGCTCCCCACCGTTACCGAACCGGCTCCGGGTTGGACGCGGGCGGGCGCCGAGATCCATAGAAATCCCCGAACCGAGACCGAAGCGCGTTCCGCGAGCCGGAGGGGCCGCGACCGACCGCGGCGGCCACCCGGGACCGAGCCCGGTTCCCCCGCCCCCTGGCCCCACCGCGGCGCATCCAGCGAACGGAACCGAACGGAACCGAACG
>PTEX01000568.1:39024-49349 GCA_003342815.1 Eudromia elegans
GCTGGTGGGTGCTTGGTGTGCGCACATGTGTGTGCTTGGTGTGTGTGCCCGTGTGTGCTTGGTGTGTGCTTGGTGTGTGTGCCCGTGTGTGCTTGGTGTGTGCTTGGTGTGTGCTTGGCATGCATGCATCTGTGTGCTTGGTGTGTGCTTGGTGTGCATGCATCTGTGTGCTTGGTGTGTGTGCATAGGTGTGCTTGATGTGCACACATGTGTGTGCTTGGTGCGTGCTTGGTGTGCGCACATGTGTGTGCTTGCATGCTTGGTGTGCACACATCTGTGTGCTTGGTGCGCACACATGTGTGTACTTGGTGTGTGTGCCCGTGCGTGCTTGGTATACACACATGTGTGTACTCAGTGTGTGTACCTGTGTGTCCTTGGTGTGTGCTTGGTGTACGGTCATTTGTGCACATATGTGTGTGCTTGGTGCACGCTCGGTGTGCGCGCGTGTACGTGCGTGTGTTTGCGTGCTGTGCATGCCAGTGTGTATTTGCTGCATGCTTAGTGTGCACAAGCGTGTGTGCTTGCTGTGCGCACATGTGTGTGCGTCGCGGTGCACACACGTGTTCACTACTGTGCGCTCGCTGCATGCACATATATGTGCACCCATGCAACGCGGGCACGTGGGTGCACGCTGGCACGGGGGGGCCTCTCTGCACGTGCGCGCGGGGCCTTCGCGGCCTCCTCCTCCTCCTCGGGACCTCCCCGCGCTGCCCTCGGCGGCGGCTCCCGCCCCGTGGGGCTGAATCCCCAGGCCGGGGGTGCCCAGGTCCCCCCCGGGGGCTCCGGCGGCATCGCGGCTCCCTGCTGCCCTCTGCCGAGGCCGGTTCTGCATCGGCCTCCCCGCGCCGGCCTCCTCATCCTCATCGGCCTCTCCGTCCATGCTGGCCTGCTCATCCTGCCCAGCCTCCCTGGTGTCCTCATCCTCCCCGGCCTCCTCGTCCTCATCGGCCTCCTCATCTTCCTCATCCTCCCTGATCTCCTCGTCCTCGCCGGCCTCCTCGCCCTCCCCATCCATGCCGGCCTCCTCGTCCTCTTTGGGCTCCTCATCCTCGCCCCTCTCCCGCCTCCCTCCCCGCGGGGCCGACGGGTGCTGGGGCCCACCCGGCGCCGGCCGCGGGAGCCCTGGCGCGGGTGGGAACAATAAGACGAGCTGCCAAATAAAGGCTGGTTGATTGAATTAACGACGGTGGCTGCACCAGGCGGCCGGCGCGTGGGGGCCGTTTGGGGGGCAGGGGCTGACCCAGCTTCACGCCAAAGGGGGCCGAGGGCCCCCCCAGACCCCACAACGGGTCCCCACAACAGCGCCGGCTCACGGGCCCATCAACCCCGGCGTTGCGGCGGCAGCTTCAGCCGCCCCCGGCACAGCCATGGGGAGTGGGGGGGTCCCGATGGGGTGTCCGCGTGCGGAGCGCGGCGGCCCGTGAAGCCCCATCCTGCGCCGGCRGCGCCAACAGCCCCTAATGACGCCGAGCGGCTCCGAGCGGCTTCCCGGGGGTGCCCGAGCTCAACGGCTAACGAAGCCGCTCGTTAGGCGGCCCCGCCGGGGCCCCGGAGTCCGGGTGCCGGCGGGGAGCCCGTTGGGATGCAGGGAAAGGGAGCGGCCGCCCGGCTGGGAGCGGCAGGTGGCTCCCGTTGGCCGTCGCGCCACGGGAGGGATGGAGAATTCYGCCCCGGCGCCTCCGCCCGCGTCGGCGCTCTTCCCCGTTGTTATTATTGTCATTAAAGCAATTAGGAAGCGGCCTCCCGCCCGCGCGGCCTCCAGCCCTCGCTAATTAACCGCCTTCCAGGAGGGGGCCCGGCGGGCGCCGCTCGCCCGGCTCCGGCCTCCTCCACGGACGGCGGAGCGGGACTCCCCAGTTCCCAAGGGAATTCACCTCTCCCTCCTCCTTCACGACACCAGCAGCTTCCCGGCTCTTTGGCAGCTTCGGGATATCCCGGGGACGGAGCCGCTGCCCCCAGGAGAACGAGGGCCAAGGGAGACGGGCTGAACCCCTTCCCAAGCCACGTACGAGACCCTGGAGAATCCCCAGCGGGGCAGCGGGAGGCCGGATGCCGACGGCTCCTCTGCTCCCTGGAGCCGTTTTCCCCTTCCAAGGAATCGCAGATGGGGCCGCGGTGCTTCCACCGGCATCACGAGGGCGCCCGGCCTCAGCCCGGCGCGCGCGGGAATTGGGGAGCAGCCGCTCCGAATCCCTGCGGAGTCGCCCGAACCCGGCGAGGCCTCCGYGGTGCCGGCCGGGCTCTGCTTCCCAGTTGTCCCTATCCACCCACTCCCGACTCACAAACCAGCAGGACCGGGTGGCTTGGAGCAGTTCGGATAGGAGCTCACGGGGCACCTTAGGGTGGCCCCGGGTAACTCGTTCCCGGGTGTTCCTCGGTGCCTCTGCCCTCCTCATTGGCACCGTGTGAGGTTTAACCGGGATCTCCAGGCACTAATTGGCTTTGGATGAACTTTTCCATGAGATCCCAAGCGGTTCCTGCTGCGGATCCGGGCCAGGCCATGCCAGGAGCTCGGGATGCAACGGGCCGCTCCGGGAAGGTGCTGCCACCTCCCGGGCACGGCGGCGCTCCGGGGCCTCCCGCCTCCACCCGGCCTCTCCCTTCCCGCTTCCTGGGGTGGCAGCGGATCCCGCCGCACTCACTGCGGCTCCCGTGGGATGCGCCGGGAAGGCCCCCGCGCTCCCGGCCCCTGCCGTGGTCCCGCGCTCCCGGCTCCGAGCAGCCAAAGGGCCAGGGCTCCGCGCCAGCCCCTAAGGAGATTAGGGGATTGCGGATCGGGAGCAGACGGCGGCCGGGCGCCCGGCCCGCTCCCCGTGCCCGCTTTGAGGCCCCCCCATGCGCTGCCCAGGATCCTCTTTGGACAACGCGGCTCTTCCCAAACCAGCCGGGTCCTGGAGGCCACCGGTTCCTTTCCGACGAGATTCCTCATCCGGATTCGTGGCTCCCGAGGCCGCTTYTCCCGCAGACCTGGAGCAGCTTCCCTCCCTGCCAGGTGCCTCCTCCCTCATCCCAGCCCCRGAGCTGCTTTTCCAGCCCCTTTGCTCTGGGTCGCTTGGTGCCCAGAGGGCYGGGAAGCGGATCCAGGCGCCCCGCTCCCGTCGGCACCGGGAGCCCCTCAGCGCTCGGAGCCCCGGGAAGAGCCGCGGCCGTCGCTTGGGCTCGTTTCTTTTGGGGGCTTCTGCRTCGCGGCGCTGCTGGAGCCACCGGCATCCGGGGCCGGATGCCGAGAGAGGGGGGAGGCTCCGCGTGGGAGGCGGAGGCTGCAGCAGGAAAACGGCCCCTGCTCCGCGGGCCGGGGCTTGCAGAGCACCCTGAGGGGGGGTCCTCGTGGGCTCTGCAGCCCCCAACCCCGCTGGGGGACCCCCACGGTCCAGCCGGGCACCCCGAATCCTCCCTTGATCCCGCTTGTCCCTTGTCCCCTCTCTACAAAGCCCCGGAACGCGGGGAGGTGGCAGCAGATGCTGCTCGCCCGGGGCTGGCGCCGGAGATGCCTCCGGTGCTGCTTCCCATTCCAGGGAAAGAAGGGGCCTTCCAAACCCGCCTGGATGTGCCTGGGTGCCCCGTGCTCCGGGTGTCCCCTTGTGTCCTGTGCTCTGGGCGTCCCCTTGTGCCCCATGCTCTGGGGGTCTCCTTGTGCCCCATGCTCCAGGTGTCTCCTTGTGCCCCGTGCTCCGGGTGTCCCCTTGTACCCCATGCTCCAGGTGTCCCCTTGTGCCCCATGCTCTGCGTCCATGGGTTATTCCTGGCCTTTGCAGCATCCCTTGGCTCATCCGCGGGCTTCCTGGGACCTCCAGCCCTGGGATGTCCCCGGGAGCTTCCGCGGTTGATCCGCGGCCACCATGGGGGCCAACAGGAGGGTTTCCGAGTGAGGCCGCTCCGATAGAGCATGCGGCTGGTGGGTCCCGCACGCGGCCTCCCCCGCTCCTGCTGGGGCTGTCGTGGCCCTCGTTGCGCCCGCGGGGGTCCGGGTTGCACCGGGGAGGAGCCACCGGCCCCGCGGCTGCACCAGGGACCGGCTGCCACCCCTTCGGCACCCGGCCCGCGCTCACTCGTGTCACAACCTCCGCGGTCTCAGCCGGGGCGCACGGGGATGTTTCCCAAAGGTTGAAGCCGGGCTGGGGACCCGGCCTGGGCTCTTGCTCCCGGCTTCCTGCCCGCGGGAAGAGCTCCCGGCTCTGCTCTGTCCGCAGCCTATTCCCAGCCTGACGCGGTGACGGATGTGGCCGGGGCCGTGGGCAAGCTCACGCCTCTCCCTGTTCTCCCTGTTCTCTCCCTCCCCAACGCGGCGCTGCTCGTCCCTGCTGCCAGAAAATGCCTCCCGCGCTCCCGTCTCCGGTGAGCCCCAACCCCATCCCATCCTGCTGCGGCGCAGCCGCTTCCTGGCGCTCCCAGGGCCTTTCCACGTTTTCCTTGTTGTGCTCTGTGCTCAAGGGGTCCCTCGCACCGCATACGTCGCCACGGGGGTCTCGCTGCTCCTCATGGCGCTGCCCTCCGGCGTGGGCATCTCCTGGTTCCGCCACCGCCTCCTCTTGGGGGCCATGCACCCCAGCCCTGGCACACGTAGGACAGGGGCTCCCCGGGTCCCTCCTCCCCATCCCTCTGTCACCGGGCTGGGAGCGGGTCCCTCCGGCGCCCGGTCCCGGGAGCGGCCGGCGCGGAGCAAGGGGGGGCGTCGGGAGCAGYGCGGGGCCGAGACTGGGGCGCGCTCAGCGCTCCCTGTGCCCCRGCAGACGCGGGCGCCGGGGCGCTCACCATGTACGCATGGGGGGGCGCCAAGAAGTCAGCGAGTCCCCGGCGCCGGCCCCGGCGCGCCCCCTCCCGCCGGGGGTCCCGCTCTGCCCGATGCCTCTCCTGCCGGCTCTGCCGGAGCCCGCGCAGGGGCAAGAGGTGGTGGCAGCGGACGGGGACCCCTCCAAGACCATCTGCTCCAGGGTGCAGCGCGCGGYGCAGGCGAGCGGGCGCCCAGCACACGGCGGGGCCACGGTGGCACCGGGAGGGGGGTCCCCACGCCGGTTCCTGCGGCCTCCTCCTTCCTCCATGGAGCTGCTCTGAGCGCCGCGCGGCGAGGGGCGACCATCGTGGCGGCTGGACGTGTGGAACGGCCCCGCAGAGCCGTCGGGAAGCTCCGCAGCAGCTTTCCCAAGGGGGATCCCGCAGGCGGATGGGGCCAGGTGGGAGAGCTGGGAGCACCCATGGGATGGACGGCGGGACGGGCCCCTGCTGCCGGCGCAGGGCGGGAGCAGCGTCCGCAGCGTCGCGGGAGCCGCTGCAATAAAAACATCCAGTGCTGCCGACCTCGGATCCTACGGAGAGTTTTTCCTAGTGAAAATGGCCTAGGGTGGAATGGCTCCGGGAATGAAGATGGCGCATTGGGTCCAGGATGGGGCATTGGGTCCAGGATGGGGCGTTAGGGCCAGGATGGAGCATTGGGGCCAGGATGGGGCACTGGGGCCAGGATGGAGCTTTGGGTTCGGGATGGAGCATTGGGTTCGGGATGGAGCATTGTGTCCAGGATGGAGCATTGGGGCCAGGATGGAGCACTGGGTCCAGGATGGGGCTTTGGGCCCAGGATGGGGCATTTTCACGCTCCTTTGTGGCCACGCGCAGTGAATCGAGCACTCCCCAGTGCAGAGGAGGGAGGGCTGCAACCGGCGCAAGGAAAGGGCCGGGGACCGCACGGGGGCCGAGGGCGCCCGGGTCACCCCTGCCAGGCCCCTGGTGGCCGTTGGGCCCTGGGGCGGGCGGAGGAAACTGTGGGCAGGGCAGAAAAGGGAAGGAAGGGGCCGCGCGGGCGGCAGCGCCGGGCACGGCGGGCGCAGAGGGCCATGGACCCCCACGGCGGCACCGGGGCCGCCTGGACGTGCCTGGTCCTGCTCTGCTGCGGAGCAGGTGAGGGCCGGGACCGGGATCAGGGGGCAGGGTGAGACCCTGGCCGGCGGCAGCGGAAGCGGCCGCCACCGTAATGGGAAGCCGAAGGCTCCGGTGGTGCCAGTGCTGCCGCGGTGCTGCCGGGCGCCAACGAGCGTCACCATCGCTTTGCTCCCAGTGTGGGCGCTTGCGGCAGAGCCCCCGGCTGGCCAGAGCCTCGAGGCGGCCGGTGGTAGCGCGGGGCCACCGCAGGTCCCCAACGGCACCAACGAGGACGCGTGGGCGGCGTGGACGGAGGCGACCACCCCGGGCGCCGGAGGGAACCGGAGCCGTGAGTGCCCCGCTCGCCCCCGGGCACCGCAAGGGGTCAATGCGGATGCCCGATGAGCCCCCCCTTGTCCCTTGCAGACGGCACCACGGGCGTCCCCGTGCGCTACTGGTCGCCTGTCATCTTTGTGGTCGTGGCCCTGCTCGTGCTCTTCCTCACCTACAGCCGCACCAAGGGCGCAGGTCAGGCCGTGGGGCTGCCCRTCCCCGTCCCCATCCCCATCCCCATCCCGGGGCTTCCCCGGCTCCGTGGCGCGGGGCGCATGGAACGGAGCGCGCGGCGCATCCGCCGTGCCCCGGCTGGCCGCAGGCTCCGCTTCTGCTTTCCAGCCCCTGCCGGCAGCTCCGAGGAAGCCTCCGGGGCATGGGAAAGCAAAAGCAAGCCGCCCCTCGGAGCCCCGCGGCGCCCTCAGCGCCGCCCATGCCCTGTCTTGCAGGAGGCGGCAGCGCGGCGGCCTCGGGCAGCAGCTCCTCGGGTAGGTGGTGGAGCAGCCGCGCGGCTCCGCTCCGGTCGCGCGGCTGCTCCCGGTGCTCCCGGGCTGTGTCCTCGCGTTGCAGACCTGGGCGACACGGCCCCCGGCGCCCTCGGCGCTGAGGTAAATCCGGGCACCCGCCTCCCGCCCCGCGCGGGTGGGGACGCGGAGACGGAGATGACGGGGMTGCAGCGCCAGGAGGCCCCGTGTCAACAAGCTGCCCCTGCCGCAGGAGGAGCGGATGGGGCCGGAGGAGTGGATGGAGCCTGAGGAGCGGACGGAGCCCGAGGAGCAGACGGGGCCCAAGGAGCGGACAGGGCTGGAGGAGCGGACGGGGCCGGAGGAGCGGACGGGGCCGGAGGTGCCCGAGCAGGAGCCGAGCGGGATCGTCCCGCGGGCGCCGGCGCCCTAAGAGCCGCAGTGGGGCCGGGATGCAGCGTTCCGGCCGGGACCCCGCGTGAGGAAGAGACGTCCCCCGGAGCCTCCGCGTGCCCGACGGCCCCTTCCCAGTGAGGGGAAGCGGCGGCTTTTCCTCCATGTGGGAGTTTCCTGCCCCGTTGCACCCAGGGGGATCGACTGCCCCGGGTGCCGATGGGCTCCCCCTCCATTCCCACCCACCCATTCCCAGCACGGAGGGTCCCCTCGGGGCGCCTGATCCGACTCTGGCCCCGCGCAGGATGGGGACGAGCGGGTGCTGGGAGGGGACGAGTGGCGCACGAGGACACGGGGCAAAGGTCCAAAGTGTTTATTAAAAAAAAAAAAAAAAAAAAAAAAAAAAAAAAAGTTTGTACAAGTTTAGTTCTTCTATGAAAAACAACAAAATCGGGACTTCCTAACACTGCCGTGAGGCCTCGGTCCACTGCCAACTGTAAAAAGGAGCTTTTTATATATTAAAAAACAATTTTACACTTTACAACTTTCTACACACATGCACAAGGTCTCTGCGAAGGAACCGGGGCGAAACCAAGAGAAAACAGCGGCAGGGTTCGAGGTCCTCCAGCTCCAAGCGGGAGTCCCGGTCCCGGCCGGCGCCTCCCGCRTCTCCCTCCTGCGGCGGAAATCCCAGGGAGGCCCCGGCGGGATCCACGTCGGGTCCGTCCCATCCCGGCTCGAGGAGCTTTGGCAGAGGCTGGAAGACGGGAATTGCCCYGGGAGACTCTGGAGGCGGCGCCCGGGAGCGAAGCCCCGCGGCTCCGCAGCGCTGGTGTAAACGAGACTGGAAGCTCCGAGCAGGACGGCAGCGGCTGGAAAGGGAGGATTCCCGGGATGGAGCCCCAGGAGCGGGCGCTGCCAGGGACCGCTTTGTGCTACCGGGGCTTCTCGGGAAGCCCCCGGCTCCTCGGGGCGGGGGACGGGGCAGAAMATTTGGGAAAAGGAGGAAGGGGAAAACCAGGATCTTGTGCAAATGCAAAGAGAGGAGGAGCCGGGGCRGGAGCGGCGGCCCCGGGGGACACTTAGTGCTTCAAGGGCCGAGCAGCTCCCGGGCGCTGGGAGGCTCCGTGAGGTATCCGAGACCCTAAGGAAGGAGGGGGAAGCCCAGGGAAAGGCAGAGGCTTTTGCAGCCCCCTCCCCGCTTTGCCCCGGCTGCAGCACAAGCAAAATTCCTAGAGATCCTGCCAAGAAAAGGAGAATCCGAACGGGCCGCAGGACCCGGGGAGCGTGGAACCACCCGGGACAAGCGGGAATCGGCTCCGGAGCTGCCACGGGACCAGCCCTTGTTCGGGAAGGGAGCCCGGGGGCATCCGAAGCAGCCGAGGCTGCCGCGGGGGCTGCCGGGGCCTCCTGGATCTTTTGATGTCGTCCAACCCAACCCCGGCCACCGGGCGATGCTTTAAGGCCGGAGCGGGGACGGCGGCCGAGGGCAGGAGAGGAGAGCGAGGAGGCTCCGAGTGCGCCGGCCAAGGGGAATCGGGCGGGAAAAGCAGCCCTTGGGAGGACGGCGGCCGCGCTCCGGCCCCGCTCCGCTCACACCGACGTCTCCGACTGCAGCCTCATGACGAACTTGTGCGACTTGGGGTCCACGAACTCCTCGGAGAGCTTGAAGCCGGGGATCCTCTTGGCGCTCACCACCAGGCTGAAGTCCTGGCGCTTGAGCACGAAGACGGCGCCGTCCCTCAGGCCGCTGGTCACCGGCTCCTCGCTGACCAGCGTCCACTGCTTGGCCAACCAGCGCTCCTTGTGGTACTGGATGGTGGGCCCGGCGCTCAGGTACCGCTCCAGGAAGGCCTGCGGGGACCAGAGCATGGGGACGTCACYGACGCAGCCCCACGGCCTCGCAGGGCTGCCCGGTCCCATGGGACGCGTCCCCCTGCTCGCCATCCCTCGTGCCGTGGGCTGGGAGGGCACCTTGGGCGTCATGTCGTGCGTGATGCAGAACTCGAGGTGCTGCAGGATGCTCTCCATGGTGTGGTAGGGCTGCTGCTTGGTGGTGCGCAGGTACTTCTGCATGGCGCGCGCCATGGAGGCGAAGATGGCCTGGGCGGCCTCGCGTGGGTCCATGATCTCCCGCGGGTTCTTCTGCTCCTCCTCCTGCAGCCGCTTGATGTGGGTGAAGGCCTCCTCCACGGCCACCACCAGCCTGGCGGGACAGGGACAACATGGGGGGCGGCGTGCGGGGGGCAGAGCCGCAGCGGCCGCGCGCGCGCCCACCRGGGCCCCGGCCCTGCCCTACCTGGCGCGGCGCTTGCGCACACGGCGCTCATGCTCGGCCTCCTCGTAGTAGTACTCGTTGTGGCTGTTGTCGCGGCGGCGCGCGGCCGCGGCGATCACGGCACGCGGCTGCCCCGTCGAGTTGTTCGCGGGGCTCTCTGCGGGCGGGCCGAGGCGTCGGCACGGGGGGCGGCGCGAGGGCAGCGCGACGGGGCGGCACGGGAGGAGATGGGGACAGGGGGGACAGAGCGAGGGCAGCGCGACGGGGCGACGGGCGGTGTGGGAGGAGATGGGGACAAGGACGGGGATGGAGTGAGGGGAGCGTGACAGGGCACCAGGTGGTGCAGGAGGAGATGGGGACAAGGGAGACGGAGAAGGGCAGCGTGACGGGGCACTGGGTGGCACAGGAGGAGATGGGGACAAGGACGGGGACGGAGGCGAGGGGAGGCTGCTCACCCTCGCCGAGGGAATAGACTTTGAAGCCGGACATTTTCTTGGCCAGGACGGACTTGGGCAGGTTGAGCAGGGCCGGGTTGTACACCGGGAAGTCGTGGTAATAGTTCTCCAGGATCCACACGGCCGCTCGCTGGATGCTGCGCGACCCGCCGGCGACACACAGCGGGTGAGCACCGCACAGCGGGGGGACAGCCCGTGGCCGGGGGGACACATAGAATCACAGAATGGCTAAGGTTGGAAGGGACCTCCAGAGGTCACCTAGTCCAGCCCYCTGCACACGCAGGGTCYCCTAGAGCATGTGGCACAGGGKGGTGTCCAGGCGGGTTTGGAAGGTCTCCAGAGCAGGAGACTCCACCACCTCTCTGGGCAGCCTGTTCCAGGGCTCTGTCACCCTCACTGGTAAGAAATTCTTCCTCAAGTTCCTSTGGAACTTTTGGTGCCTCAATTTGTGGCCGTTTCCCCTAGTTCTATCACTGGCCACCACTGAGAAGAGGCCAGCCCCCTCCTCCTCACTCCCTTTCTTGAGATATTTCTATACATTGATCAGGTCCC
>PTEX01000568.1:62029-82401 GCA_003342815.1 Eudromia elegans
TCCCATCCTCATCCCATCTCCATCTTGATCCCATCCCATCTCATCCCCGTTCCCATCCCCTACCCATCTCCATCCCAACCACTCCGAGACCACCGGGATGCAGAGGGCGCAGGGGAGCCCCGGCCTCTCCTTCACTTCCAGCCCAGCATCCAGGCAGGAAGCGAATCCAGGGAGCACCAATGGGAATCAGTCGCCTTCCCGAAGCCTCTGCCGCTTTCGGCCTGGCCAGCGGGATCTCCCACACTGGGGATCCCATCCAAGGGGCTGACGCCCTCCAGGACTCACTGGCCTCGATGCTCCGGGCCGGAGCGAGCAGCTCCGTGCGCCCGGGAGGCCCCGCGAGGCGGGAGCAGGGAGGAGAAAGGGCAGCATTTGGCAGGGGATGAGGGGACATATTGCGGGCGGCCCTGGGGACGCGCTGGTCCGCGCTCGTCGGCGAACCAGGCAGCTCCATCCCTACGCGCTCCGGGTGCCCTCCACGTCCCCTCCTCCCACCCCATCCACTCGGGATGCGGCGCTCCCAGCCCGCGGGGTGTCCGATGCCCCCCCCGGCGCGGCGGGAAGCGGAGCCGCGCGGGCCGGAGCGGGCCCGGGATGCGCCGAGGCCCGTCCGGCTCCGCGCTCCCCGTGGCGGCGCCCGCGGCCCCTCTCCGCTCCTCGCCTTTGTCTGCCGGCTTTTATCGAGCGCCGGGTTCCGAGGGCGGCTGGTGACAGACGGCCCCGGTGCTCCATAACCAGGCAATCTGTCACCCGCCGCCCGACAGCTCTCGCAGGGAGCCCCTCTCCTTTCACGCCGCCCGGCTCCCTTCGCGCCGCCCGGCCCTTCCCCACGTGCTCCCTGGCTTTGTTTCCCCCCTAAAAGCCAAATAGCGACAGAAGCTCCTGATCATAATATTGCTCTAATCGAGTCTGTCATAATCGGATCCAATCTAATTACGGCCAGATCCCTCTCTTCTCCTGACTCTCTCTATTGCCCGTCCATCTGTCCCTCTCTTCCCTTCCAGTCTTTGTGTCCATCCATCTGTTATCCGCAGCCCTTTCTCCCTTCCCAACCATCTCCCTGGGCCCCTGCCCCATTCGCCGCCCCGGCCCTTTCCTCCGGCGGCTCCCTCCAATCCATCTCTCTTAGAGGCCTCTCCATCAGCGCAGTGAGCGGCAGCTCCCGGCCTCCTCCGGCCCATCTGCTTCTCCCTTCCCGCTGGCTCCGGGAGCTGCCGTTCCGTCTGCGCGTCGCTCTGCGCCAGCCCCGGACACCTTCGTGCTGAGGCTGCTCCTCCGGCGCCACGGAGGATCCCGATCCGTCCTCCCGCGGGTCCCCTCCGAGGGTCCCGAGCGTCCCCTGGGGCGCTGGGTCACCCTGGGGGCTCGCGGCCTTTCTTCCCCTGCGGCTGCTTGGAGAGGAGGGCGCGAGGCCGGAGATAGGACCCAGCCCTKGCCCCATCCCCTGCTCCCGTTTGCGGCGTTGGGGCCCTGGGGTCAAACACACGTCGGCCTCAGGTGATGCTGGAGCAGCTCGTGCCATTGAGTCGGCCCCATTGGCCAATCCTGGACAGGGACAACGGCAGCTTTGGGAGCTGCTCCAGGCTCCGTGTTGGACGTAGCTGGGACGCGGGATGCCCGGGACTTGGACGAATCCCTTTGCCCCAGATTCCCGGAGCTGGGAAGCAGCACAAGGCTGCACCATCCCGCCGCCGCCGGAGCAAACTCTCCTGCTCTTTGTGTGCGGGTCCCTCCAAACGTTGTCCCCCAAGCTGCTTCGCCTCTATTTAAGACAAAACACAGACGACAAATTATTTAAGACGACCCTTTTATTTTTCCTCCCGTCTCCGCTGCTTCCTTCACCCAGAAGCCCAAGAGCCCTGGCTTTGTTCTGGGTATTCATTAACTTTCCTGCCTCTTAATATTCCAGAGCCATAAAGTTCCCCCGGAGGTGGGGGAACACTGAGAACCGCCCCCCCACCCCCGGTCCCTCTCCTTTCTGCTGTCCCTTTGACTGCCACCCCCATATGTCTCCCCCCGGGGCGCAGGGGCAGCTGCAGCCCCTCCTCCCCGGGCTCGGCCCCAGCCCCTCTGCCCCCCGAGGCACCGAGTTCAGGGGTCGGCGGAGCCGCTGGCATCTCCTTTTTGTGCAGGACCGGCAGAGCCGCGCTGGGAGCGACCGGAATTGCGAATTATCCGGGCGGAGAGTCTCGTCCCGACGCCTCCCTCCGGGGCAGGGACCGCGCGCGGCAGCTGCCCCGTCCTGCGGCGAAAGCCCCGCTCGGGTCCCGCTCCATCCGGGGAAGATCCGGAGCGTCTTCAAGGCAGCTCCGCGATGCCAGCGCCGAGAGGGCGGCCGGGAGCTGCGCAAGGAGCACCAGGGAGCGCTGGTGGCTCCGTCGCCGCTGCTCCCGTCGTCCGCCGGCAGCACCGGCTCCTTCCAGGCTGCGTCTCCCAAAGGGGGACGCGTTGGCGGCCGCTCTGCCGCTCGGCCCTTCCCTCCGGGCTCCTCCGGTTGAGGCTGGGCTCATTCGGCCTCGTGCCGGAGGCCGAAGGCTTCGCGGGGCACGGGGAGGGCTGGCCAAGGCCGCCCCCATCCCACTAACCGGGCACGACCAGGGACCTGTGCAAGCCGCTGCCTGAAAGCAGCCGGGGATGGGAGCACTTGGAGAGCGTTCAAAAGCTCCAGCGGCTTCCGCGGAACGGGAGGAACTGGCTAGACCAGCCGCCCCGCTCAAAGCGGCTACAAAGGGCAGCGTCCCGGGAAGGAAACTCAAGGCCTCGCGCTTGGGAGCGGCGAGCCGGAGCCTGGAACGGAACGGGCCTTTGCCCGGCCCCTGAACGCGGCGGCGGCTTCGGGGAGCCGGAGCTTCGGAAACGGGCGAGCGCCTGAACCCGGCCCGCTTGGCCGGGCGAGATCCGGCTGCCCGCAAGCGGGGAGCAGGGAAGGCAGGGGCCGACGCTGCTTGCTCCGTATCCCTTCCTAGGCCAATAACCCAGGGATAAAGATAACCCAGGGATAACGCCCTGGGAGGAGCCGTCTCGAAGCGGATCTGGAAAGTTGTTTTGGCCTTCCCTGTTTCGCATAATTTCCTGTGCAAACTTCCTTAACGAGCAAAGCCGAGGGGCTCCGACCAGGGGAACGATCCCGTTTTACACCAGCTCCGCGGCGCCGTTTCCGCAGCTTCCYGGGGCTGCAGCCCCCGGCAGGAGCAGGAAGGCTGCAGAGGAAGGTGCTTCTCGTCCCCGGGAGGGCTGCGGAGGTCCAGGCTCTTCTGCCACTCGCCTGCCTTGTTCAGGTGGCCCCGGCGCGTCCCCAAGGTCGGCAGTTCTGCTTGCACGGCAAAGACAAAAATAACCCGACGTGAGCGCCGCTCCTCGAACCGCCTTCCACGTTCGCGGAGCGAGAGGGCCCCTTCTTCTCCGTCGCTTATTAGCATTAGGAATGCTCTAATTAATGCACATCATCTCCRGAGCGACGAGGCAAAAAGGGTATCAGGGGAGTTATCAAGTTGGAGGCTGGAGCAGCTGAGGACCGAGCGCCGCAGCGCCGGGGACTGCAGCGAGCCGGGGCTGCCGCAGCCCTCGGGAAGGAGGGGGAAACAAGGGGCCGCGTTCCCTGCGGACTGATGGCCTCGCACGCAAGGCAGGGCATGGAGGCGCTGAGGGGGAGCCTCTCCCGGCGCACTCGGAGCGGCAGCCAGCAGCTCCCGAGGGCCGCGACGCGGCGGCAGCGCGTGAAGGGAGCAAAGGGCTCCGTGGGCCCGGCAGAGAGGGACGAGCCCTCCCGAAGGCACCGTCAGCCCTTTGTTTGGAGGGCAGGAGGGAGGATAAATGACCCCCGGGGGCGGCGGGATGGCGATTCCCTCCCGCCCGCTCCCCGCGGGGGCTGCACAGGGAGCCCAGTGAGATTTGGACCTTGTCTGCGTGGCCTCGTTGCTGGTAGAAGGGGAATTTGATGCCCCCCCGTCCCACAAAGCGACTCATGTCACTAATATTGGCTCAAAACACCTCCCTGTTTCAGGTACCGCTCACCTCAAGGCCGAGGGAGCAGCCCGATCCCTGCGACACGGGACGGAGCAAGGCTTCCATTCCCGAGGGAAAGGGGACAGGGMTGGGAATGTGCAAACATGCTCGTTATAAAACACATTTATTAGAACGGGGCCCAGGGAGCAACCACGACGGAGGCGGCCCCGTACAGAGCGATCAACCACCTTGGCCTTGGGTTGCTCGTGGTCTAAACAGGCCAGYTGAACACCCAAGGAGCTCCTCGTCCTACCCACGAGCACAGCTGCTTTTGTTCATCCAGTGCTGGAAAGTTTGAAAAGTTTCACTCCGAGTTTAAAAAAAAAAGAACTAAATCAGATTAGGTTCCATTCTGCCCAAGCCCAGATCATTTTGCAAGACCTGGTGGTTTTGGTCCTAAGCAATACAGGCAAAGGGTTAACGTGTAAGCAGAGATTTTCTTTTTTTAATTAAACAGAACATATTTATATATATACATACACACAAAACCCAGGAAATATTGCACCTTTAAAAAAAGGACATTTTGCATCTAAGCTTCTGTTTAACAAACCTTGCACTCCCTGCACTGTAGTATACACAGATTCACAGCAACTGTTGGACACGAACAGGCAACCAGTACAGTCAGACACCACAGAGCTCCGACAGCCCATGTACATCCCAGAAAACAAAAATCACCTTTACTCTTTCCAACYTCGCCCTCATCTTGAGGATAAACCCATCGTATTGTTGTCTTGGTAGGATCCAGGCCCGCCGCTCTCAAGGTGTTCAGAAACAGGGATGAATTACAAGGAAAGGCTTCGGGAACGTCTTAGGCAGTCACAGTCTCGCCAGGACTTGGTCAGCTTGGTTTTCTGAGAAAGTCTTTGGGGGCTCCGAGCCCACAACCTGAGCCTGGAAGCTCTGGGCAGAACCGTTTGCGTCCCTATGCGGAGAGAGGGGCATTCCAGTGTAGTTTTATCTTTGACAAAAATAATCCGAGGACTTCTCGAGGCCAGGCAGACTCCTCAGTAAGACACCGCGCCAGGGTCCCGAGGGAGGCTGAATAGCACATCCGCTTTGGCGTTGATGAAATACGTGGCGAGCAGAGAGAAGATGAGAATGACGATGCCCACGGCCAAAGTGATCATCTAGGAGGGAAGGAGACACACTTAGTACTTTTGTGACAACGACAGACCCGCACCACCTCACRGAATTTGTGGAGAAAGGGTGTCTCTGATGGATAGACATCTCACCATTGAGGCAACCATCAGAGCGGCCAGAATTTTTCAAAACTCGTTTAACATTAACGGTGATTTCCACCATTTGCACTTCCTCCAGCAAGGAGGTGCAAGTGGTTTTGAGCAGCGTTTGTGCGCAGAGCCAACCCCCTGGCTTAGCATAACTGGGACCGTCTCCTGCTCAGCACCTCCGCAGAGCGGGCTCACGCACGCGGGCATCAGGCTCCCTGCTGTCACCCCTCCTGCGAGCGGTGACACCAGCCTGAGGCTTCAGGGACAGCCGGGCTCGAGTCGGGCACCTCTGACCAGCGGCAGCACCCRCTGGGTGTCACCCGCTGGGTGTCACCCGCTGGGTGACAGCAGCCCAAGAGGCAGCGTCAAGACAGACACAGGCAGAGCACCGGCCTAGCCCGACACGCTGTTGAAAAGGGCCAGGGCCAGGCAAACAAATTGCTCATAGTGCAAATAACCACCGCAGAGAGGCAACAGTGCCCGGGCTTGCCCGGCCTTTGGGTGGCTTATTGCCCGGGATGACTCGGGGGCAAGTCCTCACCAAGGGGTGGGACATCCCTGCCAGCCAGCCAAGGGCATCGGCACAGCCCGAACGCCGCTGTCAACTTAACCCTTACGCTGCTGGTACTTAACCATATCACCCCCAGCCACMGAGCTCAGGCTGCCCATCGCACCGATTCCTCTGCGCTGTCGGTCGCGGCAGACTAACACACAAATAATTAACACAAATAATTAACATGCAAATAGCCAGAGGTGGGAGGGCACCACACGTTCCTGCCAGCCCTTTCTCAGGCCTCAAGCCCGGTTGTTCTTAGCTGGGTTGCTCACTAGGACAACGGCACGGGATCTCCTAACAACCTCCCAACGGTTTCTCGAGCTGCCAGATGCTTTTCAGTGCCCTATAGATTTTGCCTATCCTCACGTTTTTCTTTCCTCCCTTTTCCTTTTCCAAATACGTACAAACTTACCTCTAGCTCTTTGCTGGCCACCAGAAATATTCGGGCGCGGATGTCTTTCCACCGGCTCTCTGTCCACGTAGAGTACTCGGTAGATCCCCACTGYCGGAGCTCGAAGGCAGGAGAGAGGGCTTTGCTTAGGTGGACAGTCGAGCGAACGCAGTAGGGCACTCGTGACGTTGAGTTGGGGTCCAGAGRACCCTGCACCCAGGCATACTCATACATCTGTGAAGAAAACGGGGCAGTAAGGGACAGCAGAGCACCAGCAAACAATTGGACTCGGTCCCCTGTTGTGCAACCTCACGCTCATCTTTAGGGAGAAAGGGGCCTTACTAACTGTTCCTGCTGTAATGGGATCCTTCTGCCCATCCTTTCTCTGCCCTTGGGCATTAAAATGCCTCCTCGTTGGAGAAGTTTTCCCAGTTCTCCCATGCATGATCATGGGGAATGGGAAACATTCCTAACCAGATTTTTTCAAAAGCAGAAAACCAGCAAGTCAGAGAGCAGATCTTTCCTTGTCCACCGCGTGCTACACTRCCCTAAAGGCTACTCACCTCTTTCTCACTGTTGGGGGTTTTTTCAGGGTTCAAGCACTCCTCCTTGGTGAGGTTGACCACGGTGCCTGTGAGGTTGGCCAGCACATACTGCACGAGGTAGGTAGTGTTCACAGGGCTGGAAACTGCTACGTAGTGTTGGGGAACATCACCTGGAACAGGCAGAGAAATTAGATTGGCAGCGGGGAGGTCAGAAGCAGACGATATTTCTACAGTGCTTTCGAAAGCTGCCAGGTAACACATGGGGTCAGATCCAATCCTGAATTATTCCTTATATCACACACTTACCTAGAATTACTTTTATGTCTGGTTTAATGATGGACTGAAACCAGGAATTGTTCATTTTAATCAGAAACCCATACAGCATTCGAGAGACCTGGAAAGAGATGGAAATTGGCTTATACAAAGAGGGGAGAATACACCATCTCGCTGGCTCTCTCAGGATCATCTGGCTGGGATGCTTCCTCCTCTAGAGGCCAAGAGCACAGCAAAGGAACCACTATTTGCAACTGTTTACAACACAGGGATGCATTGTGAAAACTGGGTCTAATTCCAGTTGCACTGCCCCCTCGGCTGATCCCTGTGGCACATATTGCCATTTCAGCCTCAGCTTCCTCTTCTGCTTTGTGGAATGAGAGAGTTCTGTTTTATAAGAGGCTTGTGGATCTCAACGTCTGCCCTGAGACCGAGCAGGAAGGTAGCAGGGAAGGGGGAAACATTTTTCCTTCGCTTGGGTGAGGAATGGGAGGCAGGGGGAGGCAAAGCCCTCACGGAGACAGACAGGACAGCATGCTGCGTAAACACATATAAACAGAGACAGAAGGGAAGTACGTGAAGGCTCAACAGAGATGCCAGGGACTCAATTCCATCTGCTCGTACCGTTTTTGGATCTGCCTGAATAGCAGAGGTGTTGTTGGCTCCCCCCGCAAGCTGGTAGAGAGCACGGGCGACCACGGTGGCAACTTCTGCCAGGGACTGCAAAGGAAGAGGGCTCTGCGTTAATCAAGACAGGCAGACCCAGCACAACAAGGAAGGAGAGCAAGCCAGAACTGACACATCTATCCGAGTGCCTGCTGCCTTTGCCACCACACAGGCCGCTCCAACCTCCCCCTGCCCTTTCTCAAGACGACCTCCCCCTCTGCCATGATCCTGCTCGCTGTCTACCCCTACCCGAAGCCCCATCCATCCCAGGCGCACGAGGTAAAGCAAACGCAAAGGAGGAACCTTGGCTGTGTCTGTGACGTACTCCAAGGTCTCCTCCGGGCTGAGTCCCTCAGGATACTCCATGAGGATGTTCTCCGGAGTGTCGTACATGCTCTGGTAGTATCTGAAAAGAAGAAGGCAAACAGAGCTGAGAAGGGGCGGAAAAAAAACCCACAGGGCATGGAATTCAATTCAGAGCGTGCCTAAAGCAAACAGTGGGAGCAGTCTCCTGGGAGCAGAGACAGAGCCCTGCCAAAGCACTATCCTGCCACACGCTCCTTAAACCATTTAATGAGGCTTTATAATTAACTTGGCCCTTCTACAGCTTCTCCCATCTGAGGATCTCCAAGCAATTTACAAGCTGTGATTAGCTTTCAGGTGGGCGACAGCCCAATCTATTAAATGGGCAGAGAAACTGAGGCAGCAACAACCCAGGCACAAGGTCCCGGGGGAAGAGAGCTCGTGATGCAGGCCGTGCTAGGGGACAATGCTCGTGTCTTATCCCGAGGCTGGTGAGGAATACCGAGGTTGGTGAGGAATTCCAAGTCAAGTTTATGAGAGGTTTACATCAACGTATTTGCAGCAGACGCAGCTGAGAATTGGAAACTGAATTGGTGCATGGTAGATGCCACCTCACATTGCCAGACCACCTGGGACTGCTCTTCCAAATCTAAAGCTGGGTTGCACACATGTGGGGTTGTACTTTTCCTCTAACCCATCATTTTCCTGCCCTTTCAGGCAGATTTGGAGTGGTAAAGGAAGCTCCTTTCCCCTTTCTTTATCACTACGAATCTTCCCAAAAAAGGTATAGGACGGAAGATGAAAGGAAAGAGACAATTTAAATAAAATGGAAGAGTGGAAATGAAGGGGATCTATCTATCTTGTACCCCACATTCCCACTTTCAATGCTGATGAAGAGACGATCTCCATAGAACAAACTGTAGTAGGGTCAGGTGGGGTAAATGAAAGTGCCCTTTCTAATGCCTGAGGCTCCCTGCCACCACAAATAGAAGCTATATTAAAAAGAAAAAAAAATGAGAAAAAAAAAAAAGCAGCTTCTGGAAGAACAGATGAGGCTTAGGCACGCTCAGTTGCCATTTGCTCACCTCTGGCTTCCAGCCAGCTGTGGGGAACATTTTCTGTACAAAACTGGATTTCTTTCGGTTGTCAGAATAATTATGTCGCGCCCGTTCAATTACATGGCACGAGTTTGCTCCTGGGCTCCCCCTGGACGACGGCTCCGCACGCCCAGAGGCCACGGGGAGCCGGAGCTGCCCTCTGCCGGCTCCACCGGCTCCGGCTCCCGCTCCGGACAGGTACCTGTTGTGGAAGGACGCGCGGTGGTCGGTCAGGACCACTCCAGGGATGTGCTTGGCCCGAAGGAAGCGCTGGAAGGAAGAGGGGGGAAGAGGCTGCGAATATCCGACTTCCTGCAAAGTCACGTTTGCTCCTGTACTGCTGTTGCTCAGAATTTTTAGCAGGTTTTCAACCTGAAAAGAGGAGAAAACTGCACTGTTCCGCTGTACTTTTGGAGGTGGCCTTTCTCTGGGAAGTTTAACATGATCATTTGCAGATGCTAAAGATTCTCTAGCCTTCTGGCTGGCACAGATTGCTCTCTATTACCTGCGCTTGAATAGAGTCATTCTTCCGCGAGACGGGGTCTGTGTGCATCCATAGAACGGAGTTATTCCTCAGAGCCACCTGCAAGGAAAAAGGACCACCATGAAACCCAGTGTGGGACATCACTTAGTCTTGGTAGAGCAGGGCCCAGCGCAGGGAGAGCTCAAACAGCATAAGACTGGCTGGAAAAGCCCCGTTTATATTATCAAAGAGAAACGGGGAGTAAAGAGAGTCCCTGCACCTGATTCAACTCTATAAATGAATGAATGTTGCTCAAACGGAGAGGAAACTTGTCGTTTTCCATATCATACACCATACGCGAACTGCCAATGTAATCAAAGGTCTCCTGCAAGAGAACAAAAAAGAAAAATCACACATGAATCACGTGAGGGTGGCCGCCTCGCTMACCTGTCAGCCGTATTTGCGAGGTCGAGGTAGAACAGAACCAGGAGTTCAATGGCCAACAACTGCATCAATTATTTCTGGAAATGCATCCGGCACCCGCCAAGAGACCAAAGCAAGGATCACACTTCAGAGAGAAAGGGAGGTAGTGCAGGCAGGGATGGGAAAAAAAGGGACAAAAGTGAAGGCAGAGAGCAGGACTGCAGGGGACAGCTAGTGAACAGCACAAGCAACAAAGATACAGAGGCAAAGTCAGATTTTGTTTCAGCGAGCACCGATATCTCGCAGGGTACTGCGAGTGAGTAACAGCAGGAGCCACTTTATTTCCCCCTTTGACTGATTTCCTGCCAAGTTTCACCACGCCTCCTACATTCTGGGAGCACACTGGAGACTCCAGGCCTCAGCACTGTGCTCATCTCCCCCCCCAGGGAAATTCTGACTAGGGATATGTATGTTGGGGAGGGTGGAGGGAGGAAGTCACACGGCCACAGCATGGGGCTGTGGGAGCCAGTTTCACAAAGCTGCACAAAAGAAGCCATCAGTGTAGATGCCTTGAGGGGAACATCAGCTGTTGGCCAGCAGTCCCTYCTCCAGAAGCTTATTCTGCTTTAACACAGCTGCCAACTCCAGTGCTGGGCTCTCCGCCGTGAACGGCATTTCGCTGCTGTCAACACACATAATTTTCATCTAGTCTTTTCTGGGCTTTATATCAGAATGTAAAGCGTAGCTGCTGCACTCCCCCTGAACAGGGGTGAGGCAGCAAACAAACACAGACTGAGGCACTGCAGAGAGAGAGGAGTGAAAGGAAAGTTTGTATCTCTCGCCCAGAATGAACTGGGGGGCAGAAAACAGGCTGCCCAARCAGAACCCCTTCTGCTATTGCTGTCCCAGAGCAGCTGAAACCTTGTTCTCACCAAATATACGGAGAGAAACACAGTACGGGGATGTCAACAATGACCTTCCAGAAAGGGTTGCAGAAAGCTCATTTGCAGGGAGTCAAAGATGGATGCGCTGTCTTGGAATAAGTCACACGGAGGAGCGATGCTACTGCTGCTCTTACCCCTTGGAAGAAGGTGAACATTACGTTCCTTCGCAGCAACTGAACGTCCGATGCTTTATGAAGGGCTTCAGCAGCAGCCAAGTGGGTGACAAAGGAAGAGACGGCGCTCTCTGCCCCCGGGGCAATGTTCCAGAAGAAGGAGTGGCTGTCAATCTGCAAGCACAAGCAGCACGTGTAAGAAATACCCACACAGGCCATGAGGAATTAGAACCTGACACTTCATTGGCAAAGCCAAATCTGAGGCCTCTCTCCTATCTCGCAGCTCGCCCCATTTGGGAGGGAAACCCAAAGCACCCTGCTTAAAGAAATGTAAAATCKTAAAAAGTTTAAATCAGAAATGTTAACTACTTCTACTGGTCTGGTTCCTTAAAGGTTTTGCATCACTGAAGAAATGCCCCAAGTCATATAGCAAGACAAGCAGAATTAAAACTCAGATGTTCTTATGCTGAAATAATAGGCCCCACCATCTAAAAGAGACCTATTTGCAAAACTAKCCAGCCAAATGTAAAGTAAGGTCTGAAAAAAAAGGAAGGAAATTAAAATATTTAGGAAGGGCCTAAGCCAGCAAAGGCCTACGCTTCCATTCTCCCAGAATCCCAGAGCAACGTTAACAGGTACCTACTCGAGTAGCAACCATAATGACTTCTTTCTCAGGATCGACTTTTCCAGAGGAATTGATAGGCTGCAAGGTGCTCCACACGTTGTAATCGAGCAGAGGATCACACACGACCTCTAGGAAGCAAACCCACCACAACTCAAGAGCTGAGACGACAGCGGGGATGTTTTCTTACTTTGGTGGGGCAACTGTATTCCCATGGGGTTTTTACTGCTGGCCTTATCCCACAAAGAGGAATCTGCTCACCGGGATTAAGGCTGAAGGTGCTTTGGATGGAGCTGCGTCGCATGCAGGTGACAGTGCTGGTGACAGCATGCATGTGGGAGAAGAGCTGCATGGCACACAGAGGGTACTCCGGGCCAGAAGACCCATCACGAGGAACATTGTGGTCCTGATAACACTACATAAAAAAGAGACATTATTATAAGACTTAATATTTCTGTAGCAGCACTGGCCTTACAATTAATTCCCCTTTCTTGAACCATGTAGCAGGTCCCTTCTCCCACTTGCCTGCAAAGGGCAGTACCTGCTTAATAACTTCAGTCTCGTTGGCATCCTCCAGTAGGAAAATAGGGAAGTCAAAATCCTCGTAGGAGAGCCCACTCCCCACAGGATTCCACACCGTACTATTGCAGTGCGCATACTGAGGGCCATAATCTTTGGAATAGACACCTGGAAGCAGGATGAGATGGGCAAATTGGAATCTGGGTGAGGAGAAGAGGCTGCCGGAAAGGTAAGGCCTGCCGACAAAAGAGCAGCACGGGGAAACATCCTGCTCCAAAAGCAGGAAGGCATCCCAGCCATTTCAGAGCTCCTCCTGTRCTGCAAGTGTCTCTGTGGCCTCCAGCACGTGCCAGTCATTTCAACACGTAGATCCTGTGTGCGAGCAGCAGCGAGGCAGCGCACGCCAGCAGAGCAGAGCCGTCTCGGGGGGTTCTACCTCATCCTCCGCAGTGGGAAACACAGGGCAAGCTCCTCAAGGTACGGCAATCTCTCCCCTCTGAGCGCAACACAGTTGAAAACCAGCAAAGTTTGGGGAATTGGGGGGGAAAAAAGGCGAAAACCTAACTGGAACTGCAAGAGGAACACAGGGAAGCAAAATGGAAAAGATAATAAGGCAACAATTGGCTCAGGGAAATTAACATCTACTCCGCCCAACCTGCACAAACACAAGAGGCTTTAATGACCAAGTGTGGACAAAGTACAAGTTTCATATGTCAAAGAAAACAGAACTTGCAACAAATCTGTGTCCAGTCAAGCACTTCCATAACAAAAGGGCATTTTATCCCAGGCAGATTCAAGGGCTGATCCCCAGATACCAGTTCCAACTCTTGCTGAGACTCCAGTTCAAACCAGCTCCTTCTAAAAGACCTTAAATATCATTTTGACATTAAACTTCAGTTGCCATTTAGGCTGCTCTTTGCTTTTCTTGCTTTGACTATTGAAAGTAAAGTTGCCTTTTTAAGTAACAGCAACAGGGGCTTAACTTTTCCTTACCAAATCCATCGTTGGGGCACTTCAAACCAGGAGAGAAGCCTTGGGGAGGGCTGGGTTTGGCAACAGCCACAGCAAGGCCTGAAACTCGGGAGGTTCCCTTCAGCTGCAGCAGCACCCTCCTGGAAGAGAGGGCAGATGGGTGAAAACTGGGTCTTTTGTAACCAAAAGTTACAATCCCAAACACGCTACAGCTGCAGCCAGGCACCCCTTGATACTCTTGGTTAAAACGTGCCCCTTTTCCCAAAACTCCTCAGAAATCCACGCGACTGTGCGCAACATCAACAAGCAAAAGGTCGTCACTTCACCCCCTGCTTTCCTCYTCTGCCCCGAGGGACACGAGACAGAAGGGCAGGAGCTCATTTAACGAGGTACAAGGGACGCCAGAGCAGCGACTGCAGCTTTCGAAGTTACACAGGGGAGAACTCTCGGATTCAAGCAACCAAAGCATCCATTTAAGAAGAAAGAAACGGGTGCAAGCCCCCAGACAGCGAACAATCAAACGCTCTGACTTTCCCCCACGTTGGTGCTATCAGGACCATCAAAGAACCATCTGGCATTTGAAAACCAGCATCAGGCCAGGGACCCCCCCCGGTCCYCAGGGCTCCCGGTCCTTCGGGAAGGTTAAAAGGGGGCAACGGTTCCCTACCTGTTGAAAAGGCTCCCGTCGAGCAGCACCAYGTAGGGCGGGTGGGGGCCGTCCGTGAGCACCCACCTCAGGTCTTCCTCCTTCTCCACCACGTGGATCACCCCCGTGTCCCCGCTGATGGAGGCTGCGGGGAGAGAGCAGAGGCCCCCCCGATGGAACCGAGCGCGGCGGAGCGGGAAGGAGGCGGAGAAGGGGGGCAGCTCCCGGCCTTGGAGAGCCCGGGGGAGGAATGGGGCAAAGCGGCGCCTTTGGGTAAAATACACCAGGAAAAACGAGCAGCGGGGGGGCGTGTGTGTGTGCGGGGGCGGGGGGCGCGTACTCACACTGGCAGCCGACCTGGTGCGTGGCGTTGAGCAGGCGGACGCAGGGCGCCGTCTTGTTGAGCGGGATGTAGATCTTCCTCTCCACCGAGTTCCCCCCGCACGGGCCTGGGCGCGGGGGCGACGCTTCAGTAGGCGCTGGGGTTGGGGGGCCTGGGGAGCTCCCACCGCCCCCCCCCCCGTCAAAACCCCACGGGAACCGCCCCCGGTCCCTTCACAACGGAGAACACCAGGACCGTCCCCTCCCCCTCTCGGCGGGGGGGGCGTCCCAGGAACTCACCCCCCTCCGTCACCTCAGGGAGACGCCCCCCCCCGCCCCGCCCCCCCCCCCCGCCCCGAGCAGCAGCAGCGCCCGCAGCAGCTGCGGCCCGGCCGGTAACGGCACCCGGGGGCTCCTCGCAGCCGCCTCCGCCCCGTGGCCGCCCCCCGCCGCCATCTTGTGAGCCCTTCCGCTTCCTGCGCGCGGCGGCGGCACCACCACCGGAAGCCGCTCCGTCGCTGCGGGAGGACCGAGACTCTATGGCCGGCGCGAGGTGAGGGCGGAGGAAGCGGAAGTGCGGCTGCGCGACGGCGGCGGCGGTTCCGGAGCGCCGACGTGGAGCGGGCGGCGGCAGCGGAGGTGACGGCGGCGGCGGCGGACGATGCTGACCAAGTTCGAGACCAAGTCGGCCCGGGTGAAAGGTGGGGAGCGACGAGGCCCCGTTTCCGCCGAGCGCGGGGTCCCCGCCGCGGCCGGGCCCTCACGGCCCCCGTTTTCCGCCCCTCCTTAGGCCTGAGCTTCCACCCCAAGCGGCCCTGGATCCTCACGAGCCTCCACAATGGCGTGATCCAGCTGTGGGACTACCGCATGTGCACCCTCATCGACAAGTTCGACGAGCATGACGGTGAGCGGCGGCTCGGGACCGGGGGCCGTTACCGGGAGCCGTTACCAGGGGCCATTACCAAGGGCCATTACTGCGAGTTTCACCCTCTCTTCTTGCCCGGGCAGTTTATCAGGCCCTGAGCACGTCCGTAAAGCGGGTTCGTAGCTGAACTGCTAATTGAATTTGTAGAGAATTCCATGTTGGAATTTTATCCAGCGTCTTCTTTTGTTGTGGCTTTAACATTTTGGCCGTCACAAAAAGAAACGGAGAGGCGAGCGCAGGGCTGCCCTCCGTCAACCTGCCCCTTGCCTCCCTAGGGCCCGTTCGAGGCATCGACTTCCACAAGCAGCAGCCTCTCTTCGTCTCTGGAGGTGACGATTACAAAATAAAGGTGAGTTCCCCCAGCGTCGTCTCTTAGTCCATGAAGGACATTGCCCAAACGAGGGGTCCTGTTAGGGAAACCCCCAACAGGGGGAGAAAGCAAGGGGAGAAACAGCGGTAGGAGGTTCAGGTTTGCCCTTTTGGAAGCAAATTGAAGACTTCTCACGGCTTGTGTTAGGGCCCCCCCTTTTAGAATAGGAAAGGGAGGGTTGCAAACGAGCTGAAAACTTGCGTGTCCTGCGAGGAAACGGCGGAGGTCTCGGCAGGCCGCGGCGCATCCGTTGACTTCTCCTTTTGTGCTGCTCAGGTCTGGAATTACAAGCTGCGCCGCTGTCTTTTCACTCTGCTGGGGCACTTGGATTACATTCGCACGACCTTCTTCCACCACGTGAGCCTCCTGCGGCCGCTCTGCTCGCGCGTGAAGCGGGATCTGTTTTACTTCCCTGAATGGGAGTCGTTGTCAAAGAAACTGGTTGAAGGGAGGAAAGTGTCTGGGGTGCAGATGACGACGAAGATGAATGGCTTGGTTTTTTCCTTAACAAAATGCTGTGTCTTCTAGGAATATCCCTGGATCTTGAGTGCTTCTGATGATCAGACAATTCGTGTTTGGAACTGGCAGTCCAGGACTTGTGTTTGGTAAAATCGAGGGGTGCTTTATAAATATCTGCAGGGTTGGGGTGCGGTCTATCTAAATCAGTTGTTTTCAACTGGGAAATATTGATAATGTTTGAAAAGTAGGCGCAGCTGAAGATGTAGAACCAACGAAACTGGTAATTGTGAATACGCTTTTCAATCTTTGTCTTTGCTTTCTTGTTCAGATGCTACTAAATGGTCTGTTTCCTGTAAATTCATGGGGTGTTTGGGTGAAGTGTTTCCCAGCTTAAAATAAAGTGTTGATAGTCACCTGGGAAGTTATTGCCATCAATAGCTGAGCCCTTGCAGGCCCCTCACAAGGACATTAGGCCAACATTCAGCCACCAGCTCTTCAAGAGCCGCTTCTCTTTCCCAAGTGCCCCCTTCTTGCACACTCTTCATCAGTCCTCTTCGTCAGCCTGAGCTCATTGCAGCTGGTACAAGCTGGAACGTACGCTGGTATTTGCTGTGTTTAAATGGTGTTTTCTGTCCTCTTCCATCGTAGCGTGCTGACAGGACACAACCACTACGTGATGTGTGCCCAGTTCCACCCCTCCGAGGACCTCGTCGTGTCAGCCAGCTTGGATCAGACTGTGCGCGTTTGGGATATTTCTGGTGAGCTGCCCAGATCCAGGGGGTCTCCAGTGGCTCAGCCCGTGTCAAAACTGCAATTGCTGAAAGCCAAGTGAGGCAGGAAAGAGTCGGCTCAAATCTGAGAGCAGAAAAAGTAGCCTGGTGACTAGGGGCCTCAGGCAGTGAAGGGCAGAACCCTCTGCTGACAGCAGAATCCTGAATCCTCAATTTTTGCACTGTGGGTTACTACTTAGTGGGGACTTTGTGGGTTCACCTAATCCACCCTTCCCTTGAAGTAGCTTTTGTGCCGTAGACCAAGTCTCCGTAGCTTTGTGCAGGGAAGGAAACCCCTAAAAAAGGATTCTCCCGTGTAAGATCCCAGTCTGACCTTATTCCCTAGAGCTGTCGCCGAGTGTGCTGATGTGCCAGACCTGTAGGAGGAATTCCTGAGGATTGTGGATCATCTTTATCCCCTTGAAAAACTCTAGAGGCAATGATAAGTCCTTCATTCTGAGATAAAGCTAAAAATGACAAAAAATGGACAAAAAAAGTAATTTTTTTTGTCCTATTTGGTAACTTGATTGTGCAGGAAGACAATATTAGAGATTTTTTCCACATACGCCTTGATCATCTGTTTTGTAAGACGAAGGAGATGCATATCAAAGCACCAAAGCATTTTGCTAGTAACTTCTTGTTAGCTGTTGCTGAAGCTGTAGCTGGGCCACAAAGTCACTTAATGAATGACGAAAGATCCCTGAATGAAAAAGGAAAACGGAGAAAATAGTAGAAAACAAGGGGCTGCTTGGAGACAGGCAGCGGGACGCTGCCGGTGCCGTTGCGGTGTTGTGGACGCCTAGGCTGTGCATCTCTCCCACCTAATGCTCTCAGCATTGCAGTTCTGCTCGGGCACCCTGGTTTGTGGTACACGCTCAGACATGGCCAGCTGTGTCAACAGGAGGGGCTGGGGACAGGATCTCCGGGTTATTTAAAACCTGTCCCCCCCTCTCTGTCCTGCCAACACGGGGAGTCTAACAGCTCTTCTGCCAGCAAGCTGCACTGCTGCCTCCTCCCACAGACTCTCTCTCAGCAGAGCTCCTGCTGCCAAATTGCTTTGGAGATGGTACAGAGGGGTTTTTTTCCCTTTGCCTTGGCTGATATGTCAGGGGTTTTAGAGATGCGCTGAATTATTGACTCAGCTGTCGCTGTGGTCAGGCAGCACAGTGCAAGAGTATGGGTGGGTGGGGAAAAAAAATAGGGGTAGAAGAAAAATGGAGCCATTTGGGAAAAGAGAATTTTGTGGACCGAAATGTTCTGTCTTCAGAGCTGCAGATAAACCATCTTCAATGCAGAGCAAATACGGTGCAGGTTAAGGAGTCCCATTTCTTGCTAGTCTCCTGAGAGAGATTGTGTGAAGGCAGTCAGAATGAGCATGGTTATATATTAAAATGCATGAAACTTGTATTATTTGCCTGTGCTTTGGAATGAAATCCTTGCTTACAGTGATGGTATTCACCTACAGCAACTATAAAATAATCTGTTTTTTTTCTATCTTTTTAATCGTTAACCCAGGAGGAGAGTGTTAGTGTTCACGAGCAGAGTGTTTTGTACATACAGTAACATCAGCCTCCAACTTCTATTCCGCTTCCCGTTAGTTGGCAAATATTGATGTCTGCTGCTTGGCAGGGATCTAGTTCTGTCTGGGCTCAAATTAGTTTGTTGGAATGAGCAGCTTAAGGGAGGGTCATCTGAGCATTTTGGCTTTTAATTTCACTGTTACGCTGTTGAGGAGGCCTGGGACTAGGAGGTCCTGAGCTGGCAGACCTCAGCGAGTGTTTTCAGAGCTGGCCTCTCCTCGAGCATCCATAGTGGGTTGCATCCATGGTTGGCCAAATCTTTACACCACCTCAGCCTCCCCTGCCCTTTTCAAATTGCCTGAATGCAGGTGGGTTAAGGGCACGGGGTGAAACGTGCTTAGCAGTGGAACAGTCAGTACCCAAAAGCCTGTCTTAGTTTCAGTCTTGAGTAACTGATAGAGCTTATTGGGAAGAAGAGGAGAATAGAGCAAAAAAAAAAAAGCAAAGCAGTGTCTGTCATTCAGTGTTCCCTCTAACATGTTAACTACTGTGTCCTCAAAACGGATCCCAAGAACACCCGGTGCTTTACATTTCTCTTCCTTCTTCCCTCCTAAGCTCCAGTTTGTTGGTTGCAGTTAATGTGTGTCCCCCTTTGACTGCTTCACTGTGCTCCTGTGCATGTTGAACTGTCTCCTTTTTAGATTTTTCTTTTTAAGCCAGCTGTCCTCACGCTGCCTAATATCTCCTGTCTGCCATGAGCCCTTCTTTCCCTGCTCCCTCCCCAGCGTGGTGCAGGAAGCTGGTGTGTTCTGTGAGTGTCCTGCCTTCCCTCTAGATCCGTGCAGTTGCCCAGAAATTTTCCACTTGTGTTTCAGTCCTGTTTCACTGGCTTGTCCAAGACTCAAGTATTTTTTTTGGTGTTTCCTCTTTCACCATCCATTCTTCACTCTTTTACGGACCATCTGTGTGTGCACCTCACCCAGCGAGCAGAGCAGTCATGCTTCGTTTCAAGCTGCTGCTGAATGTGTTGATTTCATTAGACCAGCTTTCTTGGAGGTTATTGAGGCTAGGCCCTTACCTTATATCGCACTCTTTAAATAGCTCCTGAAAATCCTTTATTTTCCAGGCAAATTGTCCAAATTCAAGAGGTGAGTGAGAGCACCACTCTAACAGGCAGATGAAAACAGCCTAAAAATTGCAAGCTCGGATTAGCACACAAGGAATGAGAACAGGAATGTCCTGTTCTCTGCTCAGTGTCCCTCCTAGGGAGCTGCAGTGACCCGTTGATGGTGTCCCGCGTTGCAGACTTTGCACTCATCTGGTCTGAGCTTGCACTTTTGGAGGAAGTGGAAGGGTCTCCTGGGTGTTGCTCTCACCCTCTTCCACTCTTCATATTCTTCCTTTCCACCTAAAGATGTGGGTATACAGCCCTGGAGAGCGGTCAGCTTGTTGCTAAGTTAAAAATACTATCTTGATTGTGGATTTTTTTTTTTTTTTGCCTCCTTTGCCCCTGTTTCTCCTTTTTCTCTGTTCCTCAAGGCCTAAGGAAGAAGAACCTGTCCCCTGGAGCTGTGGAGTCGGATGTCAGGGGAATAACTGGGGTGGATTTGTTTGGCACGACAGATGCAGTTGTGAAGCATGTTCTTGAGGTACTGTGTTAATACATGCAGCCTTGTCAGCTTTATTTAACAAAGTCCCTGTGTTGACTTCAAATGATCCTCCAAAAGATCTGAAAAACAGTGGTGGAAAAAAGGAGCTGCTACTTGACTCAGCTTTTTACATTCTGCTGCAGGATATGGCATTTATTTTTAAGAAATGTAAGATTGCAGTCTGGGAGATGATTGCACCGTAACCTAACAGATATTGCTTTTTCTGGACAACCAAAATCTTGGTTAAATCGTGGATGCTGTTGCCTGGTGTGTGGTGGTGGGGGGTAATCCCTTTTCTCAGCATTGTGTGATAACTCATTGAGTCTGGGAAGGCTGCGGGTGACTTTCAGTTTTGCTTGCAGGGTCATGATCGTGGAGTGAACTGGGCTGCCTTTCACCCCACCATGCCACTTATTGTGTCGGGAGCTGATGATCGCCAAGTGAAGATCTGGCGGATGAACGGTGAGGGAGGTTAAGTGGGAGAAGAGCTGAAGTTTATGTCTGAACACCTATAGGTCGAGCCTGACGGTGATACACGCTCATAGACATGTCTGTGCAGTTGAGGAGTAAACGAGGCCGGCAGTGTTGCCC
>PTEX01000569.1:0-10774 GCA_003342815.1 Eudromia elegans
CCGATCCTTCCAGAAGTTGCTAGGTGCCAGCCCTGGCAACACCCCTTCCCCCTAATTGCAACAATCTTAACAATACCTATATTAAACACAACAACTGCAACATCAACTTAGCTTAATACTATAAACTTAACAATGATTCAAGTCTGTCTTTGAGCAGTGTCCCAGTAACTTCCCCCTACACATTTCTTAAAAAAACAAAACAGCAGCAACGAAAAGCTGTCTGCAGTAGCCACTGTGGTGGCTTAGGATGTGCTGGGACAAGCTTGTGGGGCAGCACGGCCTTTCCCTTTTACCTGGAGCTTTTTTCCTCTCCCCTCTGAGGGAGGCTTTTCTTGGGACTCTGTGATTTATCTTTCCATGCACTGTGGCCACTAATGGCCTTACGATGGGAACAGGCTTGTTGAAGCTCCTGCTGCTGCTGGCTGGCTCAGCCAAGGGAGGGAAGGGAAGACCCTTCCAGAGGTGATGATGACCCTGAGCAGAGGGAGGCCTTTGACTCTGACTGCTGTAGGAGAGGAGTGCAGCTTGTGAGGACACAGGCTTCGCATGTGGAGGTGAGAAAGGAAAATTAGCCTTGCTATCTATCTAGCGAAACAACAGATAATGAGAGCTTTGTTTCTTGTTGATGATGATAGCACTTAACACAGGTTGGAGAGTCAGGAAAGACATCTGGGGTTTCTTAATGATTGTTTAGAAAACAGAAGAGTAAATTTGGGTTTCCTCTTAGTCGTGATCGGTGCTGCTTTTCCAAGTATTGCGGCAGCAGAATCTGTAGAGACAGTTATTTGCCATTGATTGATTGGACGACAGAGATTTAAAAATACTTCAGATTTCTCTGTGAAGGTGAGCAATCTTAGATGAACGCCTTCCTAGATTAAGGGGCAGTTCTTACATGTTGCCCATCTAGTTGAAAAAAAAACCTGAATTGAAATGCTGCTATTAGGAATTGGTATTGATTTGAGTATTTTCTTTTGGAAAACATGCTAATAAAATTTATAGCTATATGTCTTTTATTCTAATAATATGATTTAAAGCCTGGACATTAGCAAGCAAAACCAGAGACCTTTGGGAGTATACGAATAGTTTTCTTTTCCTACATGTCCCGATTGGGAAGATGATTGAGTTTTGTTGTTGTTGTTTTCTGTTTTTACCTAGTTGTTTATGTGCTGTTAGGGGGAAACACCCTTATGTTAAGCAAGGCAGCCGCAGTGACCTTGGCTTCTCGGCAGGTAGAGCACCCCGGGTAGCGTGCGGGCTCTGCAGTCCCACGGCCACTGCGGCTCCTGGCGCTTCCCAGCGCGGGCTGGGCCCAATGCCGTGTGCCGTGCATGAGCTCCCGCTCGCCCAGGGCACGAGACCACCCCTCTGCCAGCACTGAAACCACGCAGTATTCACATCCTGCCATGACTTTCCTACAGCCCGTCTAGTCATCAAATGCTCAGGTCTTAGCAGGAAAGAAGAGGAGCTGGTTCGGTGTCACTTAGGCACCTAAGCAGAAGTTGGTCCTCTGGGACAGAATGCGAGCTTGGACTGCCTGCAGTCAACGCCAGGCTTCCTGGCTTCCAGGTGGTCAGCGTGGCTGCTGGAGGGCGAGGAGCGGTGCGGGACAGCCAGGTTCGGAGCAGCACGCTCGCCCTGGAGAGCTTATCATCTCCCGTGCTACGTGGTGTGCGTACGCACAGCGTGAGTGTCAGCAGCATGTGCTGGCTTGCAGGGAATGCATAGACAGAAAATGAGGCAGGGGGGATTGATAGTGTCTGCTTGCTTTAGTGCTGTAAAGCTCTTCATGTGGTAACTTTGCTTTCGTGCAGCCTTGGTAACTTCCTGTAGTGTTTTGCTTTTTAGATTGAATTTTTGTCATGTTTGGACTGTCCTGGAGAGTGAATTATTTTGGAAAGGTCAAGCTACATGGGTAATCTGGTGTTGATTTGCTGAACATAAAGTATCTGGCAGATCCAGGGGAGTTTATGTTCTTATGTACTGGGAACTATTTTCTTCCATTTCCTCTGTCTCCCACACATCCCATAGTGTTTCTGCTGTGCTCTGTAGCCTACACCACACACTTGGCTGCTGGTGGCTTCCCAAGTTAGGGCAGCCCTGGCACTGCTGGGTTTGCCATGCAGGGGGTACATGCATTTCCCCTTGGCTTTGATAGGTGTTTTGCATTGAGCACCCCACAGAAAATGGGTAGCATGAGGAGGTCCATGTTGCCTTTGTTAACAGATTCCTGCTGAGCTTTTGCTGACTTCTGAGAACTTAGCCTGATAGATGTGACTTTTGAAGGCACAGGGAGCTCACTCCCTGCTTGTTGTAATTAAAGTCAGATGAACTGATAAATATTGAAAATGTCTGGCTGTAAATTCTGATGATAGTTAAAGTAAAATATGTTGTAACTATACAATACTGGAGTAAAATTAACTGAAGGACTTGTCTCAAGGTCAAATTAAACTTCTTTTCAGAGCATAACATATGTCCTGTATTAAATGGAAAGATAAAAATTAAATGTGATGCTGAGGTGTTTCAAAGTTGTGAGGTAGTGGAATATTTTAGTATGCATTTAATTAACTTTGAAGGACTTCCACGTCTGTACAGCCACACAGGGTGCTTGGGAGATGAGGCGCCTGTGAAGAGGCCCCTCCTTGCCAGGTTTGGTCATTGCTCAGAAATGAAGAAAAAAAAAAAGGAAGAAGAAGAAGAAGAAACTACAAGTGCAGCCATTTCCTTCCTGTGCCGTGTAGTGTTTCAGTTCACAGAATCCCGGAACGGTTGAGGTTGGAAGGGACCCCTAGAGATCACCTACTGCAACCCTCTGTTCCAGCAGGGACCCCTAGAGCATGGGGCACGGGGTGGCAGCCAGGTGGGTTTGAAGCTCTCCAGAGAAGGAGCCTCCACATCCTCTCTGGGCCGCCTGTTCCAGGGCTCCGTCACCCTCACAGGAAGGATGTTCTTACGTGGACATGGAACTGCCTGAGTTTCAGCTTGTGCCCGTTACCCCTTGTCCTGTCATTACTGAGGCAACTGAAAGATAGACCCGCAGGACAGCAGAGAAATAACAGTAATGCAGGAAAACGAAGATGCCTGAGCTAGGTTCTCCTGCCGCGGAGATATTTCGATCATTGAGGACTTGTTTCTGCTGCCCGGCTTGCATTACAAGGGCAGCACGGTGCGAGTTTTGAGTCCCCGCGGCCGCAGTTGCTGCTCGCTGTGCTGGGGCACTCACGTGGTGAGTGGTGCCCCTGGAAGGCCACCGTGCGCCAGGTAACGTCCCTGCTCCCCCGGGCCCTTGTGTACTGGTTATTGAAAATTTAATGTGTTTACGCAGAGAGGCTTCCTGCATAAAAGTAATCGTGTTTTCTTTTGAGGGTGGAACTTGTTTAGATAGCGAATGTTTAATTAATCTTCCTATGTCCTTCTTGCATTTGAAGGCTTCTTAAAGGAAGCTACAGATTAGTGGGGAGGGTGAAGGGAGGCAGCAAGAGAGCAGTGGCTCTTTGGAAAAAAAGAAAAAAGTGTCTCAGGCCACAAATTGTTTGATGACATCCTGAAGGATAACTTACTTATTCGGATCTTTTGAATAAGATTATGTCTGGGCAAGAGGAGATGGGAGTCATTACTCACCGCCGGTTCGGGCACATGGCCCCAGTCTCAAGCGGCCCTGGCCTCCGTCGCAGGGAGCTGCCTTGTCCCCGACCTCCCTCTGCCTTGAGCCGCAGCACAGCGGAAAGAGGGGTCTTTAGGGAGACAAATCCCCTTTGCTGATAGATTTGTCCCCCAGGAACAGACACTCGCCTCTTCAGGCATTAGCAAGGGGCTGGAAAGCCAGAAATGCCCCTTTGGTTGCCACAAGACAGACCTGCTGCCGATTAACGTTTGGGTGAGCTGGGCTATTGGATCCATGAGAAAGAGAAACTTGGTATCTTGAATGTGACCTTAAAATGCAAAGCTGCCATTAACTTACTTGAGCTTTTATCTTCTTTTGGGAAGAGCAGAGTACTTTCTTTCCTTGATCTTTGTGAGTAAGTACTGTTTCTGTTGCATACCTGTCTTCGTGCAAGCTGTGCTGGGGAGAAACGCCAGATCAATTTCTGGTGTTACTGCTAGTTTGGCTGTTGATCCTCCCTGAGCAGCAGTAACAACCGGTGATGCTTAAGGACGTTTAAGAACCCGTGAGGTTTAAGCACCTTTCATCTCTAGAGCTCTGCTGTATTTTCTTTAAACAGATTTAGTAAGCTGAAAAGTAAGTGGAAAATGTTCATCTTTATCTCCAGAACTCTCTTTACTTAATGTCCCGTTTGCTGGCAAGCAGGTACTTTGTGTTTTGTTTTTCGCACATTGATCTGGAGATGAAACAACTCGAGCCCAAACTTGCCAACACTGAACATCTTTGCTCTGCTTATGTCCCTTCAAACTTCACATTTATTGAAGAAACTTCAAACCATACGACCCTGTGATGTGCTGCATGTTGTGGTATTAAGAAACTGGAACTGGTGTTTAGATTTAAAAGCCCAACCCCATTGGTGAGCCTTTTAGGCGACCTAGTTCAGGGAGTCTACTGGATAGTCCATTTTTATGTGAAAACTGCAGTTAATTTTTTAGTATAGAAAGCATTCACAAGAGATGATGCTAGCCCTGAGGAGACTCTTCCCTGCTGTCAGTGTCAGTGTACTGCTGCAGTGCTCCTGGGCTTGCAGCATTTCTACCTTTTTTTTTTCCCCTCCATCTCTCATGATACCTGTTTTCCCCTATGTGATTTCAAGGTTTTGTCTTCAGTTTGGGTGTCCTGAATTAAGCTGGCTGAATCATGAATTAGGCACAAAGGAGGATTTGTTTCACTGTTAAAGTTTCCACGTCTCAAAAAGCTCGTGCAAGTTCCTTTGATTCAAAAACACTACCTATCTTTCTGGCACCTTTAGAGAAGCATTTCTTCTGGTTTTCCAAGATTTGGAATTAATGGAAAATCCAGTTGAACCAAAATAGCCCTGTGGACCTGCTGTGGACCTCCTGTGAGGAGTGATAGAAAGTCAGGGCGTTGCTGCCCTTGACCAGTGTGCTTTCTTCTGTCGTTGTCCATCGCCTCCTTTGAGATGAGCCTTGTGGAGTTGTTCTGCACCGTGCCAGGTTACGCTGTGCTTTCCTTCAGGCTGGCAGGATGCAGCAGTGAGGGACTTAACACGAGGTGACATCTCAGAAATCCAAGTTAACTCGGAGACAGCCTGGTGTGCCTGTTGTGGGAGCGGGGCCAGGCTGGGGAGCAGTTGGCTCTGTGGGCTGCTTCCTTGCAGCACCCACAGCTTTTGTTCCCCTGCATCCTCTCCAAGACGTTCCCGTTATGGGAGCACAGTCGTTCTGAAGTGGTTGGATACTTGTTTAGCAGTTGGCTCCGCTTGCCTCTGCAAAACTGATCAACAGGTATAATCAGCACAGGCTCTGATACCCAGTAATCGCATATTAACCAGCGGTAGTGCTTAATCCTGTTAACATGCTCACAGGAACGACAGAGAAAGCACAGGAACTAGAGCAAGCGCGCAGCGGGTGGAGAAGCGGGAGGCAGGGGCTGCTCAGGGCTCTTGCCTGCGCCGAGATGGCAGCGCTGTGCGGTATGATCGTGGCGGTGCCCTGTAGAGCCCCTGGTTCTGGAGTCTTTTAGAACTGAGTTCTGTGCTAAACCACTCATTAGGAGGGAAGCATTTGCTGTGGAAGTAGTCACCACTGAAATGGGAGCTGCGCCTGCGGAATCAGCACGGTGGGGATGCAGCGGGACGCTCCAGGGCGGGCGGCCCTCTCCTCTCTTGCAGGCTCTACCGAGGCAGGCTGCCAGCGCCGTGAGCCGAATCCAGGTTGGGTTTTCTAGCATTCATGTAATGTAAATAATTTACATCACTCTATGGTGCACATATGGGGTGAGTTTGACTGCTGTATGGGGGCAGCTGAAGTGTTTTACTGACCCCACTACTGCAGTGAAGGTACAGGAAATCTTCTGGTTGCATGTTTGCATTGAGCTGAGACTGTGGACGTTGCTGAGATGACATGCTGGTATGGGGGTGTTTTGGGGGGCGATACGCCACTTGGAGCATTCTTCAGTTGTCATGAATACACAGTGGTACATTTTGAGAGAAGATCTGCAGGAGGATTTGTAGCTATGAAATGAAGGGCAATCATTTTCTGCTTAGTAGGGTTTTGATGGCTTCATTTCCTCTATGGAAGGTCTGCCTTCTTTTAGCCTGTTTCCAGCTACCAGAGTTGCTTTCTGTTACCTTAGATCATCCCAGCCACTTTTACCGGGTGAGAAAAAATCTGTGCTCCAACCTGTTTTCACGGACAAACCTGACTTCCAGATGCCTACAAACTGGTTAAAATTTGAGAGAGAAGGTGATCTCTGTGCCTGGCTTAGACATGTGTTTGTTAATGAAGACATGTTTCAAGGCATAGCTGTGCATCTCTCCTGAGAGATGTGGTATCCCAGACCAGAACTTCCTGCGTGTGAAAGCTGCTAGATAGATTTAAGGTATTCTGCAATGGAGAAGTGTTGGGAAGGGTCTAGTGGAGCCGTCATCTCCACCGGAATCAGTGAAGCTCAGCTGGCCATGATTTATAAACCCATGAATCAGGCCTTAAATATTTCCTTGGGAAACATTATTTCTGAAGTTAACGTGCAGGATCTTAATGCCTGATAAATGAGTTTTGTTCCAGTTGACACGCAGTTAGGTGGGTAAGATAAGCCGTTTGTTGCAGTTCCAGAAGCCCCGGCTGGGAAGCAGAGTTGGGGCGATGTGTTGGGATGGGAGGCTGTGGAGAGAGGGCCCTGGGTTCGGGGGACTCGCAGGGCACTTGCATTCCCCTCGGGCCTGCTGTGTAGGTGACGGCCCGTCACGGGAGCAATGACGGCCCTTCACCGCCCTCGTAGGCGTTACTGACCTTTTAGCCCAAGCTGCAGGAGCTGTCGGTTCTTCAAGCCTCTGATCTAAAGCCACGATATGGGAAGGCAGCCACTGTTTGCCTCAGTCCCTTCAGAAAAAACAGGAGAAAGAAAAGAGGAGGAAAGGAGATTGCTATGCAGGGAGCTTCAGAAACTGCCAAAACAGGAACCTGCAGGTGCTGTGCCCTGGAATCAGTAACGGAGGAATCCTACCCGCTGTCTGTGCCAAGGGACGGTAGATATGCTCCAGTACAACTAATGTCTCCAGGTTTGGAACCAGTGTTCTTGAATGGGTGGAGTGTGCACATTCATAGCTGCTTAAAAATACTTTGAAAGCCCCTTAAGCAATGGGGAAAGCAAAGAATCAAATGATGCGGGGGAAGAGGCTCATGGTTCACACATGCACTGCACGTGTGGAGGTTACGGTACGGGAAAGAGCAAAATGCCCTGGCCGTGAGACAGAGTTTGGGTCATCTCTATGGTTTGGTTCTGGCATTGTTCAGCTGGCTTCTCTGCTCAGTTTCCGTCCAAGGTTGCATGGGGTCCTCTTCACACTGGGCGTGCTGTATGTGCAGAACGTCACATTGGTCTTCATGAAGGAAGAAGTGCTCAAGATGTCTTCTTAGGATGGCGCACGGCTTCTTCACGACTCTTCTGGAGTTCACTTTTTCTAGCACTTTATTTTTTTGAAACTGGGACTCCAATAAAAGAGGTTCTGAAGATGAGTTTCTTAAACTTCTGAAACTTTTGTTTTCCTTTCAAGTGAAAACAGTTTTTGAGCTTTTTCACAAACGAAGTGCTGGAGAGAATGGGTGTGTTGGAGCAGGGCAGGGTGTGTGCGTGGGGCGAAGGGAGCTCCAAGGAAGGAGCGGAGCGGAGGGCAGGGGGGCGGCAGGGGCAGCCGTGCTCTAGGGGAGCACGCTGTTGAGCCAGTAGCTGCACGGCCCGCCTGGCCGCTGGGTTCAAGGTGGTAGCCTGTTGACTTCATCTGAGTCACTCTTCATTTTACACCCTTAAATGTGTGGAAGAAAGTATATGTTGAAATAGTATACCCTAAGGTATTTACATTGGGTAATTGCCAAGCAGCATATTCACAGTAATTAGTGTAACCAAAAATGCAAAACAAACAAACAGTGTTTTGACAGGTATTTCATTTCTTGATCACCGAATGATTTTTCTTTTCCCAAGATGTTATTTTATATTAATAAGTTATATGCATGCACTAATAATTTGCTCCCGTGACTGTTTATCGTTATGTTCTCAAGTCTCTATGAAGCTACTGTCTTACTCTGGAAGCAAATTAAATTGTTTTCCCCTACTGCTGCTTATGTTCCATAGTGGAGAGCTGATTCGTCTGGGTAATTTCCAGGACATGCCAGCACCCCATCTATACCCCATCCATTCCTATTAAGGAATAACATACATGGATGTCAGCGTGCTTGCTTAGTTTTACAAAGAACAATTTGGAGTGCTGGCAATTTTTGCATTTTACCTACTTTTTAAAATGTTAAACCTCTGCATGTGAGCTGGGCATGTGTCAGGCTATTGCACTAACTTGTGGGCGTATTGCTCTAATTGATCAGTAAGTTTGCACAGGTGAGAATCTGACCCTACTTAAAAAAATAAAAAAGTTATTTTCTTCTCTTTAACCCAAGCTTGACTGGTATGAGGACCTTTAACCTTTACAGTGTTACCAAAAAAAAAAAAAAAAAAAGAGAGAGAGAAAAAAAGGAAATGTTTGCTTTGTAGGAGAAAAAAAAACCCAACAAGATAAAGAGTTGCTGGAATTGAGGACCGAGTTGTGAGTGTTAAGGGGTTTTGCCTTTGAGCGAGGTGGATATGGATGGGCCTAACCACGCATCTCTAGCATGGCTGGGCATGGCACAAAGCCTTTAGCGCCTTCAAACGTGCAGACCTCAAAGCCTGACTCTCTCTATCACCTGTGTTCCATGTTTGCCTTTTAACTGTCACTTTAAAAAGAATATTGGCCACATTTGTTGCACCCTTCTATCCACGCAGGCTCAGATCCGTATTTGCAACTTCAAAGGTTAAGTGCCAGATTTTACTGTTGGGAAAGGCTGGAGCGAATGCTAATCAGCAGCTCGGGTGGCTCTGTGAAGGGCTCGTTACAGTCTGCTTGAGGACTTTACTTTGTGAATGGCCTTCCCAGGAAATGATTAATTACCACGAAAGCATTTTCAGCTTTGCCACAGTCGCTCTGCTCAGCCCAGCGAGGAGGCGGCCTGTGGCAAAGCCATTTTCTTTGTAGAGCACGTGATATAGAGACAGGGATGCAGAAATGGGCTTCCGAGTGGGACATCTACAACGTGGAGTAACCTGCACTCTAGTGTCAGTAAAACCTCCTAGTACTTTAGGAATTCTTCCAGCCGGGGGCCTTGGAGCTGTTCGCATGGTTGGATGTGCATAGCTGTATGTCGTACCAGAGAGCAAAGAGCTGGTTGAACATGGGACATCCCATCTCCCACCCTGTTCATTCCTCCTTACGATTCCTCCTCCTCTATTTTCCACGTCCACCTGGGTGCAGGCGGTGCCAGTTGCCTGGCAGGGTTTAGGTGCTGTGTGAGTCTGAGTGGTAGTTGGGCACCTCGTCCATCCGCACCACCGTGTTCCTGGCTGGCATGTGCCCTGCAGGGGCTCCTCGCTGTGTCCAACCAGCTGGGGATGCGTTTTGGGTGAATGGGACAGTGCTTGTTTGTGTGGCAGGAGGAAGCACCTATTCCTGACCTGCATTACTTTTGTTTCAAACATAAGCTCAGTTTCCTGAGCTTCTCTGCCATGATCTTTCCCTACTCATAAAATATTTTCTCTCTCTAGCTGTAGAAAATCTTTTTAAAGAAGAAAAAAAAGAATCAATCTTTTCAAGAGTAATCCTGTGTGACGATCCCTCCCGTTCCCTCTGTGGAAGTCTATGTCCTGTTCTTCAAAAATACAGGATACACTGCAAGAGTAACTCCAAGTATAATTATGGGTAGCCCTGGAAACTGCTGGCGATTTAATCAAGACAGAGCAAGAAGTCAAATTGTGAAGTGTGGATATGAAGAGACTGGACAACACACATCCCATAAAGAGATAATATGAGGGGTGACTTTAGTGCATACAGTAAAAGCCACAATAACTTCTTGGAATGACTAGGACAGACCTCAAAAAAGCCCTTGTTCTTTCAAGGGGAAGCAGTGCTGTTTTGACTAGGCTGGATATTTCATTGCCTTCAGCAAAGCTCTCTGGGTCTGTGAACCTGTTTAAAAAGGAGCTGAAGAGACTGTGAGTTTTCTGCCTTATTTCTGTGTTTGAAATGTGATTAGTGGGCATCACAGCTAATCCTTGAAATGTCCTTGGGAAGATTAATATTGACTTCCTGCTTGAATGGGTAATCATCTACACTATCACATATGAATTCATATAGAGTGAGTGGGCTTTTAGATGTATGTAACAAAGAGCTAATGTAATAGCTTCAGGCGGAATGCTTTGTAATTGAATGCAAAACAGTTCAAATGTGCTGGAGACCATTAATATGTGTCTAACTTCTCTGCTACCTCTCCTGGGTAATGAGGTGGAAATTAGAAGAGATCATTCGGAAAAGTCAGTTGCTGAAGACATTGCTCTTTATTGAAGACTCTATTTGATCTGTGTTGACTAGATTTTTTATTTATTTCTTTATTTAATTGGGTTTGGGTGTGGGTGACAGTACTGTTACACTCAGACTACGGGAAGCGAAACGCATCCCGCACGGGTGGGCTCTGCAGCCTCCCTGCCTCACCCTGCCGCCCAGCTCTGCAGCCTCCCTGCCTCACCCTGCCGCCCAGCTCTGCAGCCTCCCTGCCTCACCCTGCCGCCCAG
>PTEX01000569.1:11019-82444 GCA_003342815.1 Eudromia elegans
CCTGCCGCCCAGCTCTGCAGCCTCCCTGCCTCACCCTGCCGCCCAGCTCTGCAGCCTCCCTGCCTCTCCTGCCACCAGCTCTGCTGCCTCCCTGCCTCACCCTGCCGCCCAGCTCTGCTGCCTCCCTGCCTCACCCTGCCGCCCAGCTCTGCTGCCTCCCTGCCACCCAGCTCTCTACTGCTTTTCTGGCTCTCCCTGCCACCCAGCTCCGGGCGCTCGGGGTGCTGGGAGTGGGCAGGGCTGTGAAGGGGAAGGGCGGGGTGTCTTGAGCAGCCTGACTCCAAAGGCAGTGCCGTTTCTGCCCCCTGCCATGGTTTCCTTGCTACTATCCTGCACACTGATGAGAAGATTCCTATGCTGTGACTTTCTAATCAAAACTAACTCTTGTGCAGTTCCTCAGTCCTGCCCCCAGGGTTGTCAGAGGAGGTCTTCAGAGCCCTTTGCAGTGTTCTGCTGTATTTTTTCTTGGGAGTATAGTGGAAACACTGCTGGACTTGGACACCTGTGCCCACCTGCTGCAGGAGATACTTTATGGATGGAGGGATGCTGGAGCTGTGGTCAAAGACATCCTCCATTAGCTTCAGTTGTGCAAGAGGCAGAGGGAAAGGTATTCTGAACAGAAATTGACTTTGGTTTCTCATCCCAGATAATTATTCTTCTCTGAACACAACTCCAATAAGGTTGGAGGTCCCCTATATGTATAGGTATAGCATGTCCCTTTTTTTCCTAGCAAGAGGGTATACAATTAGTTAAAAAATTGGCTCTACTTTGCTACAGCCAGGAAACAATCCTCTCCCTGCAAACGAGCATGCAGACTTCGCCCTCAGGATGGGTTCACTCTGTCCTGTCCTGCTCCTGCCTTGTCTCGCAAGGCTCCACGATCACAGAATCACAGAGTGGTTGAGGTTGGAAGGGACCTCTGGAGACCATCTAGTCCAACCCCCTGCTCCAGCAGGGACACCCAGAGCACGCGGCACAGGGGGGCAGCCAGGCGGGTTTGGAAGATGCTGAGGAAGAGGATTTCAGTGTGTTTTTTGTTTGTGTTAGGGAAGGGAGATGTGCAGTAAATAGCCTATTTGCTGGTGATAACCCGATCTCTTCCTTTCTCCCAGGTATGTGCTGAATTGATACAATACTGGTGCACTTGTTATCTTAGGTCTCTTACCCTTTTGGACTTTTTGTCGTGAAAGATTAGATAGATAATGTTTCCCTCTATCTTTAATAATCTGTATCTCAAAGGAGAATTTAACTTTTAAATTGAAGTTTGGTAGCCAGTTCTCTGCGAGCTTTCAGCTCATGTGCAGACAGTATCTTGCATTGCTTTGCAAGGAGATAAAGCAGTTGTACATGTTTCTGAAGCCTGGCCCACTAAGACTTCCTTATGCTGGATGCTAAAAGTGTGAGTTTCACAACTCCCGTTTTTCAAGTGGGAACAGATCCGTGTGCTCGAAATCCCATAAAATCCTCAGTTGCAAATGGGTAACTTGGTAAAAGTTGGAAACATTGGGAGGGAGAAAAGAAATAAATTAAAAAAGCCTTGCTATAGTTCAGATGGTAGCTAAAGGAATAGAGATAGTTGGCCCCCAAAATGGAAAGGGCTGTGTTGGAAGGCAGCGTGACAGCAGAGCAGAGAGGTTATGCAAAGAAAGAGGGGATGGCTGCAGGTCTTCCTTCCCTGGTGAGACCGAGTTCCAGGAGTCCGAAAGGAGCATGGGGAAGCTTGCAAGTGCATGCTAAGATGGGGTTCTGTGGGAGAGGGATTGTTTTGTATCCTTTATATCCCTTGTAAGCAAGCTTTTAAAAAAAAAAAAAAAAAAAAAGGTTTTATTTCTAGCAGAAAATGAAGAAGTCATCCCCTTTTAGAAGCATTTAAACTGGATATCTCCTGCTGTGTTGGTGGTGTTTTGCAAGTGCAGAATGTACTTTGCTGCTTTAACCATTCAAGTATCCTGAAGTTCAGGGACATGAATAGTAAACATCTATTGCCCATGAGTTGAAGGTGACAAAAAAATCAAACAATGAGCTTTGTTTTTAAAAGATTTTGTAGTGCCTTGGGGTCAGCAGTGATACTGTGTGACCTTGCTCTTCATGCTTTTGGATGATGGCCTTGTTATCTTTATTTCACATTTCTACAAACTTTCACAGCAGGTTTGCTAGGGAAAATTTGCTTAAACTGCAGCCAAGGGTGGTTTAGGGGATCTTTCTTCTATCCTTTTTCTAAAGCCCAACATTAATCCACCATTACACCAGAATGCTGTGGTAGGAGTTGGGGGACAAGCCTAGCAGAAAGCAGCAGCCCGAGAACTGGAGCAGAAAGCGACACTCAGGGCTGTCAGCATCTAGTTTTGTCAAGTCACTTGACAGCCTCAGCTTCCCAGCCAAAAGAACGTAGTTTGCATTCTGTCTTGCAAGATAAATTGCCACAAGTAGAAAAACAGGTTTGAAAGTCATTGGCATAATAGTGATAAGATTACAGTGATAAATTAGACATACAAAATCATCGAAAAGTTCCAATGAATTCTTGTGGTTCTTTATGCCTGTAATTTTTTTAACCACAGTTACTGATGTTGGAATACAAGATAATCTCATTTGGAGGATATTGCACACAATATTTGCAAAAAGGTTTAACAGTGAATCCAGTGTTTATGCAAGGTAGAAACTGCTGCTTGAACTTGAGGTCCTTTTCTCATGTCCAACAATTTTGTCTCCACCGAGCCTGAGTTCTTGTCCAGGTGTATTTTCACTGCTGAGTGTCAGATGTTGTTACTGTTAATCACCCTTCGAACTGGGAGCGTTCTTAGCCCTCTGCAGGTCATATGTGAAGACAGAGGTACTCCATTGAATAGCTCACAAACTAAAAACGCCCGCTTGTGTCAAGGCAGGAAGATGCACGTTCATGCGAGATCCTATTCTTAGTAAAGTGCAACAGCAATTTCAGCTGGTCAGTTCAGCAGAGGAAGAGTGAAACTATACGTTAGAGAAATTATTCGGCATTGCAAAATTGCAAAGCACCTTTCATTGTGTTCTTAAGGATACTGCATATAAAATTGGTCATGTTATCCCTTAATACTTCCTGCCTGATCCTGAAAATTCCCTGAATACACCAGCCTACTGTTAGCTGCATATGAATCCTGTAGGGGATTCATGTCCCCTGCTTTGCATGTAGGAACTGACTCTGTCCATTACTAAGCTTAATGAATTATGGTTTGAAGATAGTCACAAACAATCTCGTTCCTCTTCTTTGTTTTGCTAAAGAGAAAGCATCATGCAAGGAATGAAGAAATGAGGTGGCATTGCCGTGTTACTGTGGTACTTCTTGGACCTGTAGCTATTTTGTCAGTATTCATCTCTTTTGAATTTGCTTTGCTCCATTTGTTACAGTTCCTTTAGGTATATTTACTTTGCTTCACAGCTCTTTTTTTTTTTTTTTTCTTTCTGTTTTCAAGTGAATTATTTTTCTCTGACCATAGGAGCGGAATCTTAAGATATTGAGAGACTTCAAGGAATAAATCATCCGTGGAAAGAGGAGCTAGCAGAGTAAGATGCTGTTATAGCTAAGTGACTGCAAGTACGATGGAAGTAACTTTAAAGGCAACAGTTTGGCATTTACCCAGCACAGGATTTGTTTTAATCTCTGTTTGTATAATGCAAATAGAATTCACAACTTCAAAACGTTTTGAAGGTGTCTGACAGGACAGACAGAAGCTTCGGGTAGCTAATGAGACCCAGGGAGCAAGCAGAGCCAGTCAGCTGGCCACGACTTTCCTCGAGACCATCATCTCATTTTCTCTTACTCAACTCCTAAAATCCTGTCCCAGCAGATTTATGTGCTCTGGGATTTGGGGTCATTTTCTAGGCAATTCTCTTTCATGCGAGTGACGTAGTTGAGCCTGATGAGCTCCTCTACAACATCATGCTTGCAGCATGCATGTGTGACTTAAGCTATAACCTCTGAATCTGCTGATAAAGCAGCTTCCAAACGTCTGCTGTATTATGCATGACTTTGCCAATATCTGCTATTATTGAGCTGGCATTTTTCTTGTAAATTATTCTTATCATAATGATAAATTGTCGAGAAAGTGATTTTATTTCAATTCAGTGATACCACCACACTGGCATTAGAACCCTGTTTGCACTGTGGCTCTGAGAAAAAATGCTTTTATATTTCTCTTTGCTTGGAATCCAGTAAATTTTTTTCTATATACTGTTTGGTATATGTGTAGCCATAACGTTTAAGGAGGGGAAGTTTGTTTGGGGAATAAGCAGTCTCAAGAATTAAAACATTATTTAACTGTCATGCTTAGTACCTACTTTTCAATACGCCAGGATTGGATGGGTTGCAGAGATCCAAATGCAAAGGGCAACAGAAACATGTGGGATAGGAACACTTGTGGCTGTCTGAAATAAACCCCAAGTATGAAGCCATCTATTAAAAATATGAGAATAGTATCATATAATACCTACTTTATTATAATTCTTGAGTATCTCAGCGTTGGGCATTTAGCTGCAAGCGTGATTCTTTGAATTTCAATTTAATCTGCCATTTATTACAGTGCCTATATTCTTACCAATTCTTTTCTTTCATTTTGCCACTCTATTAAAGGAAATGTCATGCAAGGAATTGCAGTGTCAGAAAGGGACAAAAATTAACCTTATGGCTTCTGTAGCTGTTGTTGTGTAAATTCACTGACGAGCTATCTTCTGGCATAAATTTAAGCTCATATAAACTGTGAAGCATAGAATATGCTGGAGCAGCTTTCAATTTCTGTAAGAACCGTTTTATAGCTACTTTGTCTGCTTAAAGTGTCTATCACTGCGTTCAGTCTTTGTGTCTTGAATACAGTTTTTCTGACATAATACCCATAAGCTTGTCTACAGTGAGAAATTAAGTAAAACTGCCAATTTGCACCGGGAAAATCCCGTATCATCTGTGAACACAAAAGGTCTTTTTCTGGGTGCCTGCGTTAGCCTGGAGTTGTTTCCACTTTCTACAGTGGGAGCAGAAATGCTCTTGAAATTTAAGAAATGATCTATTAAAAATAGCAAACGATAGGAAATTTGAAATTTTAATGCCACTTTCTGTTCTTGAAAGCTCTTGGGCTCCATCCAAGGAACTATGGAATATCTGTTTCTAAGGTGTAGGTTGGCATGGAGGGTCACGTGCTAAACTCTTAGGACAAGGTGCTTGGGGGGATTACTTGATTGGGGCTGTTCTCTGATGTTTGGGTCCACGTGCGCTGGTGGAGGCAGGGCGGCTGCGAGTGCCAAACCGTCCGCAGGGCTCCTGTGGGCAGTGACTGATTCCTTGGCTCGCCTGCTCTGCTCCGGGCTGGCAGCCCCACGAGGAGGAGCGGGCGCGCGGGCGGGAGTGCGGTGGAAAGTGGGACTGGTAGAAACATTGCCTTAAAACCCATCCCAGTATGACAGGGTTCATAAAATGAGTTTGGAAGTGCTCTACAAGAACCACTAATGGTTCTTCTACTGCATATAAAAACAAATGAATTATGCAAAGGACATGAGGCTGGTTTTGATTCTTAGGCCCATTGCTGCTGATATCGCTGAAAACCCATGCCGGAGATTTGTCTCCATCTTGGTCTTTGCGTGTTGTCATAAATCATTCTGTTCAGTCGTTGCCTGTCCTGTGTTCTGCACACTGCTCCTTTCACGGTGCTTTTATGATAACCTGAGCCCTTGTGTGAAATGAATGGGAAGCTCTTCCCCATGTGGCACGAAGGATGTTGAGGTGTTGAGGGAGGTTACGTGCACGCACACCGAGCAGCAGCGTCTGTAGCTGGAGGCGCTCGGTGACTCTAGTGCTAACCTAACCTTTGGTGAAAGGAAGGGCAGCCCTCTGAGGAGGCCGGTGGCAGGTCCCCAAGGAGCATCTTCACTAGTCTGAAGGGGCTCCCGTCTCTCCCCACTGCGTCTTCTCAGTTGACACCAGTAAGTTTATATGCTAGTACAGTGTTACATACGGATAGGAATGAAAGGCTTATAACTGGTATTGCCAAGCAGGCTGTCTTAGGCTACCCTGGTGATCTTTACATCCAGCCTATAGAAGATCATGTAGAGATACCTGTGTTTCATGAATTATGTGTCACGAAAGTGTTGGCTGGCTGCATTATTTTTTAGCGGTCTTGCAGTAACAGGACACTGTGAGGGGGCTGAGTTAGTGCAGGACCTAGCACCCACTTAGCCTCCCACCAGCAAGTGTCCCGTACTGCATGGGCAAAACCTGGTGAGTTGCCCCCAAGCTGCTGGGCTGGAGGTTCTCTAGGCAGCACTCTATTTCGTACCAGAAAACGTTTCCAGTAGTGAACAAATGGTGTTTTATGTCCTAATGTCTTCTCCAAATTACTTGGCTTCAACTGTGAAAGCCTTCATCGCTCGCTAGGAGGGAGTAGTAGAGACGTTACGTTTTTTTCAGTCTGGCTGCTGAAAAACTTGAGCGGAGTTGAAAATGAGTGGGCTAAATTGTGAGCTCCTCTATGAAATATGATTGTCATGCAGACGCCTGATAACTGTCAGTGTTGATCTCTGAGGCTGCTGATGTGCTGATTTAGCTGAGATCAAGACAAGCGTTGTGCTCGTAAGTTATGTTGCAGTGCGCTGAGCTGTACAGAATGAAGAAGCGATGCTTCTGAAAGGAAAAATGGCTGGTCCTCTTCCCCAAATACCTTATCATTTGTATCTGCACAACGTGTAAAGCATGAGTCAAGAAGAGTTTGGTTGGGTATTAAGCGTTCTCCTGCCGTGTCTGTATGCTGTTTTTTAAAAAGCGTTTCCTTGCTTCAGTTATCAAAGAGTGATGATAAATCCTGGTATAAAAGGACTGGGGGCTAAATTAGTGTCTTTTACTGGTAGCTTTAAATATAGACCATACACTTAAGTAGATACGAGCACATTTTTGATGATATTAAAATTAACTGATTCAGTGTAGTTTCACTCAGAGCAGCAGAGAAGCTAAGTAAAAGTTGGCTAGGAAGCAGATAAAACAGAACCGTATTTTTGGAGTATTTATTCTCCTTTCTTTTCTCTGGGAGTTGTTCATCATCTGGGTTGTCTGCTGACGCTTGCAGTGGACTCCCAGGAAACACTGTGATCCTTTTGCCTCAGAGAGAGCTGGAGAAACCCGGGTTTGACTGGCGCAACACGTTGCATCGTTTTGCTGCCTCTGCCTGGAAAGCAGTCAGAGCATTTTGCCGCAGAAGCAGCTTAGCTGGAGGTGGCTCCCAAAAGTCCGTAAAAGATGTTTTTTCTAGGAGCAAGGTAGTGAGCTGAGCGTTTCAGCGCCTTGTCGCGGGCGCTGCTGGATGCCCTGGATGTTGTGCAGGGCGCCTGGCGCCGAGAAGGGCGCGCGCTGCCCGCGTGGGTCAGCCACCGCCTCGCAGAGTAGCTGGTGCTGGAGGATCATCTAGTCCAACTCCCCTGCTCAAGTAGGGGCAGCCTGAACACCCGCAAGCACAGAGGCTGCACAAGCCCTGTCAGTCTGTTCTGCTTACTTTTGCCTTTCTCTCTTCTATATTGAGACTCGGAGGAAAGTTCCTGGTCCATCCGGGCTCAGAGAAGGCTGGATTTCAAAGCTTTGTCCCGAGGAAAGGTGGCATTGCTTATAGGTCCGCTGAAACAACAAAAATACTGCCTCAGACTTACTTCTGGTGAGTTGTAAATATATTACAGAAGAAATAGGAAATTAATTTGAATAGAAACAGAACCAATTAACTGAGCTTAATTAGATGGAAGGACAGAAATGGAACTATATCTGAAGTTGATTTCAAAAGGTCAACTTCAGAGAAGGTAGAGGACAGCTCTCAAAGTCTGCTGCAGAGCTCAAGAACTGGAATGTGAGGCAAGCGTGACATTGCTTTAAATCAGAAGCAAGGAAAATGTACCCTGAGTGAATGATGGCCTAAAAAGGAGCGTGGGGAACAAGCACGGAAAGAAAAATGATGAACCAAGAATATAATGTCTTGGAAGACAAGTCCTATAGACAGAATGTGATAGAGAAAAAAGAAGAAGTAGTTAAGATCCTAAGCGAGTGTGTTAGTGTTGGGATTTCAGTAAACTGATGGTGACTGACGGCTGTGGCAAAATCAGGATGACAAATCACAGCAAGGCCGAGGAAAGGGGTAAAGCCCTGGCCAAGGCCAACGTACCATCTGAAAAGTGTGGTACGGTCCTACAAGAGAGACCCCCTATCTGCTGAGGCAGAGTTGGGAAAGACCTGGCTTGGGATGGCACAGAAGGGGTTTTCAGCAAGTGTGGCGGCTTTGCGGTGTGGCGGGTGAATAGCAACCGCTGTAACGTGCTGAGGAACTGTGGTGGAGAAGTGTCTGCGGTGGAGGCGAGAGGAGAGCGAGGGGTCAGCGAGAACAGCAGGCGCCGCGGGCTGCCCGCGGGACTGAGCGCCGCTTCCGAGGCGGGGAGGTTTGTTGGCGTGGTTGTACGTAGTTAGGGATGCATGCATAAAAGGAACTCGGGATGAAAGAAGAGGGAGTTGCCAAAGGCTGGGCTTGCCAGACTAATGTGGTGTCTTTCCTCAGCAAGATAATTAATTAAGTAGAGTAAATGCAGTAGCTCTTAGGCCTCTGGGTTCCAACAAGATGTTTGCAGTGCTGCATTCCAGCCCCAGGCTCCAGGGGCAGTGGTGCCGGCAGCATCCAAGGGGGACAGAGCTCCGTGTCGTACCCCAGAGCCGTGCTGGGCTCAGCGTGGGAGCGCAGGCCCTTCAGCTCGATGGCCGCACGTGCCCATTGCAGCCATGAGACCGGGCCGAGGGGCTCGCTGGCCCTGTGTCCTTTGGGGGCTCACAAGCCTCCCCGCTTCCCGGCAATCCTCCTGCTGCTTCCTCGGGATCCTCATCTGCAGAAACACTGCAGGGCATTGGGAGAGCGACTGCGGACTGATCCCTCTGCTGAGCGGCAGGAACCAGTGAGCTGCTCGGTCGCTTGGCTTTAGATGCAGTTATTAATAGGCCTTCCGGTGATTCCGGTGCCGGGGCGCCTGTGCCATGGAGCAAACACTCAAATATATTTTAAAAGCAGGGCTATTAATCTCTAATCTTCCTTAAAGGGACATGTAGCAGCTGGTGTGCTGATAACAGTGGAACAATAAAAATAAACCGGGCTTCATTTCCCCAAAAAATAAATTAAAAAAATGGAGTAAAGCTGACACATGACACACTGACTGACTTGTTCTGGCATGGTTGTCTTCACCAAGGAAGTCTTGCCTTCCCTTTCCGTGTACACGGATCACGTGGCAGGGCTGGCACAGCGTGGCAGGCACCAGCAGGGTCAGAGCGAGCGCTGTGCGGGCAGGGCTCGCGGGGACCGCGTGCCAGCACCGTCCGGAGCGCGTGAGCGGAACGCCATCCGACCCTCGGGATGCTTCCCTATCTGTGCTGCTGAGAGCGTCGCTGGGCAGGAGCCTGTTGGGAAGGTTTGGGTAAGTGCACTCTTTAAGGAGCAGGATGGGCAGGAAGACGTTATTGCAGAAACTTTTAAACTTCAGTACATTTGAAAAATAATGGGCAGGGATGGAGCACGGTGGGTTCGGTACAATCCAGGTTATTATCATCAGAGTGATTGTTTGGGCCTTTCAAGTCCCCCTCCTTGTCAGCAGTGTATTGTCAGATTCAGTGAGTTCATCAAGTGCAGAGCTATTTGGTTTTCCTCCTTCCAGCTCCAGGAGTTTTGCTCATTTCCACACTTGCTTGCCTATTTATTTAACATGAGTTTCTACTATGCATGATTTTAGGAAGGGAAAAATGTAACCCTGGGAAAGTAACTAGAGTATGAGCTGTAGGTAAAAATCAGTTTGCCTCTTCCTGCTGTCTACCTGAAAGCTATATTTAAGTGACCATCACTGTGTTCACTGTGTCCACTGAGACCTCCTCAGTCTTGAATGGTTGAGACTGGCGATACTGACTTTAAATGTAAGGCTTAGAAAGATAACATTAGTGTTACAAAACTTAATAAGAAGAAAGCCCCGAGGTTCCTCTGTGCCTAGGAGTAACTCGGTGGTGATGCAGCCTCGTGGTGGGACATACGGCCACATCTCGTCCCTCCTGTTTGGGGCCGGGGCCTGAGGGCAAGCAAGGTGCCCGAGGCTGGCGGCAGCGCGCAGGGCCCTGTCCCAGCAGGAGCAGCTGGGGCGTTCCGGAGCCCCGCAATGGTTCTGCAGCTCCGTGTGCCTGCTTGGGAGAAGGCTCCCGGGCTTTGCTCCCAGCCTCAGCCCCTCTCCCTGCGCGGGCAGGAGCGGGTGCACTGGCCGTGTCATGAGTGCATCAGCGAGATGTGTGGGGAGCAGATGGCGTCCGACGCGTGCAGGCTGCACCGCTTGTGGAGCAAGAAGGCAAAACCAAAGTGGCGTTTTTATGGAGTTACTGTTGCTGTTTGTGTTAGGTTTGGAGTCACACTGGCCTGCCAGCTAAGCCATACTAGGCACTTTTTCCAGTGTTAAGCATAGATGGTAGCGACGGTCTTTGCTTCCTTGTATCACAGAATGGTTGAGGCTGGAAGGGACCTCTGGAGATCATCTAGCCCAACCCCCTGCTGCAGCAGGGGCACCCACAGCATGTGGCACAGGGTGGCATCAAGGTGGGTTTGGAAGATCTTGGATGGACTGTTTTGAAAGCAGTTTGGGTTGTGGCCACCACGTTGGTGTTTTTGAAGCAAATATTAAGGACTTTAAGAAAGCATTGTTTTTATTTTCTCCTTTTGTCTAAGTTTTTATAGTGTATAAAAATTGCTACAAATACACATTAGCTAATGAAAATATATTTTCTTGGCAGAGATGATTCATTTGTGTAGAGGGCTTGGTGCAGTGTGATTCAAGGCTCTGAACTACAACAGTTTTAAGGAAAGCCCCAGCCTCTTATTTCGTCTGCTTAGAGAGTGATATATTCTAGATAACCTACTATGGTCTTTTAAATTGCAGATGTGGTGAGGTTATGGCAAGGATGAAGTGACGGCAAGTCCCTCGGTACCTGGGCTGAGAGTCCACAGAGGTTAAATGAAGTAAAACCGCTGCGTCTGTTGAGAGTGGAGAAGCTGCTCTCGCTGGCGTCAGCGGGAAGGAGCGTGCAGGACGCGGTGGTGGTGCCGAGCAGCCCCGGCATGTGGGGCGGGCGCAGAGCGCTGCACTGCATGGCCCGGCGGCTGGCGCCGCTCTGCTGCGGTCGCATCGCTCCCCTGCGTGCCGCGGTTGCGGTTCCTTCGTGCTTCGTCTGCCTTAGGGAGCTGAGCGTGTCTGGAGGAGGAGGCCAGCCATGCCCCTGGAGCTTCACAGAGCAGAGGGTCCTGGGCATGGCCGCTCCATCCTGCCATGCAGTGCAGTGGAGGCGCGATCCCAGCACGCTTGGCCCCACGCTCACCGCGGTGCTAGGGCCAGTGTAGCCCGGGGGAGGCGCACGCTGCGCTCCTTGCGAGCTCGCTCTGCCCGCTGCCTGGCTGAACGCCCGAGCTTGCCCCGTTCTGCACATTAAGCGTTCTTCCTCTCTGCCAGGTCAAGTATCTCCCCACTGGAAAAGCAGCTGCTCCAACCAAACACCCTGTACCACCGCTCTGCTGCCTCCAGGAAGGGCTTCCGTGAGGCGGGAAGCTCCCGTGGGGCTGGTGGAGCAGGTAAACGGGGTTCCCGCCTCGCTGCCTGGCACTGAGAGTGTGCCTGAGGTGTGAGCACAGGCACCAATCCCCAGCTATTGAGTTACCCGTTCCCTGACCACCATAACCAGCGTCGCCCTTGGACCGTTTCAACCCTGTGCTTGAAGCACCAGCTGAACCGCACTGCGGAAGGAGGGTTGTCTGTTAAAACAGACAACCTGTCTGATAAAGTCTTATTAGGCTGTGGCGTATCAGGGCAAAATCAGTGAGAGATCTTCTGCAGTCCGTGAAGAGCTTGCTGGGATCAGTTATTTTATCTAAAAATGACATTTATACTGTAAAAGTCAGATGGAAAAAATAAAAAAACTTACGCATTTTAAAGGACACCAAATCAGTGGCAGATGCAGGCCACTGAATTGAAAGTCATGCTTTAGGAGGCAGTTGCTCCTGCTATTAGTCTGCTTGCTGGGAAGTTTTCATTAGTTTCTGGAACAACTTTCTTTTCATTAAAAAGACGGGAATTTTGCTAGTAAAATGTATGAAGAGAAAACCCAGTTGTCTTGGCTTTGGAAACACGTGGAAGAGGCAGGGCGTTGAATTTTAAACCTGCGGGAGAGGTGGTGCTGCGTTACAAACGATGCCTTAGTCTGTATCATTTATCAGAGCATATACGGGTTAAATGGCAGACTGGGGAGGATTTGCTAATAATAAGGGCTTCTCTTTATGTGCTGACTTTTTCCTGCTAAAATTGAGCCGCAGGAGCTGAGCAGTATTTCTGGCACAGAGGTGCCAAACAGCTGCATGGAGGGCTAGTGTCCTGGTGAACAGCGGCCTGCTCAAGCATCAGCATGGATCATCGGCAAGAGTTCGGTTGTCTGGCATTGGAAAATGCAAGTTGATGTGGGTTGGGAGCACGTTTCCATTGGAGTGTGGGTAGGGCAGTGTGCTTTTACAGCCATTAATGCGCTGAGTTACAGTTTGCTGGGTTATTAGCACAGCTAATACCTTCCAAATCCTGGGTTAGAGAAACCAGTGTATGATTTTAGAGGAAACTAATCTTTTGCCCCCAGCAATAAGCTTCTCCGGAGGAGAGACCCAGTTTTCCTGCCGTTCCCGCTGCGGTTCCCCTGGTGGTGTCCCTGTGTGTGTTCTGTAGAAGCCGGCCTCGCCGCCGGCGCGACCTCCTCGGTGGGTGGCCGTCGGGCTGCAGCTCCCGCTGAGCCGTGCCCGGCGCGCGGCCTCGCTGGCAGCGCTGCTCGGAGCGGGCAGCGCCGCGGGCCCGGCCTGCAGCGCGTCCTGCCGCGCCGACGGGCCGAGCCGCGCACCGCTCGTCGCGGGACACGGCGCCCGGGAGCTGCGTGCGGCCCGTCCGGGGGCAATTCCACAGGACAAAGCTGAGCTGGTCAGATTAGAAAAAAGAATGACCCAGGTAGAAACAGGAAAACAGGTATCGTGGTGAATTTTCCCTGTATTTATATTGCTCTAAAATCCCAATATCTGCCAGACTATCAAAACGTGTTTAAAGCTTGGAGGAGAAATACTTGTTGTCTCTGTGATCTCTTTGCCCTCTGACTGGCAGGATTAAACCCCAGCCAGACTCGGAGCTATTATTCTCCCATCTGTCTGTGCTGCCCTTGTTTCGTGCAGAGCTCCCATGCGGATGAAGATGTTGCAGCTACCTTTCTGACCAAAATGAGTGCCGCAATGGTACCAAAAAGGAGCAAATAAAGCAGCGGCAGCCCCTCTTTTCAGGTCGAATTTGAATTGTGAAGAAAGTAGCCATTAAAGGTGCAAGTGAGAAACAGCTCTGGTAGGAACAAAGCTTAATCGAGGGTTTCAAAAAGATGTTTTTGATGAAATAAAATGATAAGCCTTTACCATTACTGATGGATTAAATTCCGAAAATTAAAACTTGGGGATGCACTATTCAGGAGGTGTGCACACCTGCAAGGAAACTTAACCTTCCTTTCTGTCTTTTTGTTTGGCCACAGTCTGGTCTGGAATGTGTTCCCTTCCTGCCCTTCACTAGGCAAGAACAATATCATGTCCTTCCTTTAGGAAGAAATAGGCATTTAGACCTATGCTGTGTGGTGTAAAATATGAGAGGGAAGGCAGGTCTCTTTTGTGGGGAACTGTACACTGTTGTAGTAGTTACTCTGTTTGTCTTCCAACTCTTTCTTCATCTTGCACTTTTTATGCCTTTAAAAAGGGGAGATCCCTAGAGTGGCAGCTTCACTGTATTTCTCTGTGTCATGGGAGAAATATTTGCAATTTGGAAATTTGAGAAATCTTTCAAGTTTGAGCATTTAAGAAACTTGGTCTTTCCTAATGATGGAGTAAGTGTGCATGAGTTCTTCATAACTCAAAAATTTTGCATAGAGTTGATTGCTTCTGAGACACGAACAGATCTGTTCCTGTTTTCCCAGTGACTTATTTTTGAAGTGCACTCAGTAAATATTCTGAAAGGAGTTGGACAGCACAAAGTGTATATTTCCTCCCATTCTTAATTATCAGTACCGTCTCTCTCCATCCACATCTTCACACTGATTTCCACTTGCCCTTAATTATCCATCACTTCACATGTCAGGTTAATTCTCTTGTTTAATCAAGCTGTGATGCAGATGCCATTTGTGTCGTGTGAACCAGTGGTCTGATCACCCCAAATTCCTAATTTATTATGACACAAATAATGCACATCTCTAACCTGGAGAAATGACCTACACGTGGCAATTTGGATGTGGTTTCATTGCAGGATGTGTTCATAGCAATTTGATTCTCTCTAAATCAGTGAAAGCATCTCTGCTGGCCTTAGTGGAGTTGGTGTAGTTGCTGACGAGTGGCTTTGGCACATGAACACACGCAAGGGAAGCTAGCAGTTGGAAAAATAATTACTGCCCCAAGTTTTCCCTTTGGTTTTTGTTACAGGAGGCTTTTCCCCCCAGTCCCAAAGCTAGGATCTAGTGCTAGGAACTTCCTTTTGTTTAACCTGTGGAAATGCCACAGCGGTGGCTCGGTGCCTCAGCACAGCTGGTTGGTGCCAGGGCAGCGGCCGGGGGCCTTGCACGAGGCCCCTCTCTGCATCTCGGGACCTGGGTAGTGTCTGTAAGGTCCCTCAGCACCTATTTGTAGATGTGCCTGTTCACAGTTTCTGTTAAAGGTGGCTATTTGAGGAAGGTTTATTTTATTGTGGTGGGTATGTGTTTGTTTTGTTTTTCCTGGAGTAATGACCCCATTCAGCCCTAAAATGAGGTACAGATGTATGGGATTTTGGTTCTCTGAGGTGTTTTGGGTTTTTGCCGAATACTCAGTTGGACGTCTTGCCATCTTCAGGACCGTATACTGCTTCTGGACTCCGAACCAAAGCTTCTTGGCTTTAGACCTGTGAGAACCAGTGGTGGTGATACTTCAGAGGAGAGGACAAGCCCTAGACTGGTCTGTGCCTTGTCCCAGCACAGCAGTCCCCAGAAGCTACGTGTCCTGTAGTAGTATATTTTTTAAAAAGAGAGGAGGATGAGACAGGGCTAATCTTGACATTGGATGCAATACTTCTTCTCATTAAATCAGATTGTAATGGTCAAAGTCATACCCGAGTTATTTGCAGTGCATTATTACATGGCCTGACAGGAAAGAAGAGAATATATATCATCTTTATCAGGGCCTGTGAAAATACTGTTCAAAGTCCTGCTTGTTCGTCATGCCAGAAAGGAAAGATGAGGTGGGAAATAACACTTTAAACCAGTAAGGCATAGAAAATAGGACTGTGGCTTGGGAAACTTTTCCACCTTAATGAGACTTCTCCAGAGTGAATCACTTTATAGATCAGGTGCACGCAGTAATTCATTTAAATCAAAACGACGTTGAGCTACGGGAAGTGAAAGAATTCATCCTGACAATCATCCAGAGCGTATTCCCTGGCACGATTCTGAAACAGGTGAAACAAATATCTTGTAAAATCTGGAGGGAAATAAAAAAAATAAAGAAAATGCTTATCCCCAGGCAAGGATGTTTTATATCAGGATTTTTCCAGTAAATCAACCCAATAAACCTTTATTTTTATTTGGAGGTGTTGTTAAAAGGAAGAGTGTACGATACAGAGCGGAGGAGGAAGAGCTACTGTGCTGTTAAGTACAGGTTTTTTCAATAATTGCAAAAGGAGAGGGCAGTATGAGGGGGAAATAGCTAGTTACAGGCACACTGAAAAACTCTTGATTTCTTAGTCATGTGTAAGTAAAAATGAGGGGGAGATGTCCTCTACTTTGTTTTTATTTGGAAATATGAGCCTGGTCCATATCATCACATGCATTCTTTTAGAGTAATGGCAGGCTGTGTTAGAACTTCAATGCTGTTATTTTTGCAGTAATGTCAGGTGCAAAAAAATGAGCGTAGGTATTAAAAAGAAAAAAAAAAAGGCATTGAGAATAGGCATGCACTGGTCTGTGTGACAAGATAAGAGAATGTTTCGCTCCTTGCAATATCTTGGGGGGACAAAACTTCATTTTCCTTATGTAGATACATGAAAATTGGAGGGGTTTGGAGAGGACACTCTAACTGCCCTGATGTGGAGTGGGGATTAGCGCTGTGCTGGCCAATGTGGGGTAAGTTGATGCTGGAGTTTCATGTACGACTTCTACAGCCCAGCTTGGTCTTTGCTCAAGGTGCTTTTCCCTTCATGTTTTTGACTAGAGTTTTTGGAGCGGGTCGTGGGGACTCGCTGCCTTGAGGAAGAGCCATCGGACGAAATGCACCCGCTGGTTTCTGGAGCCCTGGGTTTGCAGCGATCTGTCTCTCAGATGAGCCTGCCAGGCCAAGTGGGTTCGGTGAGAGGGCCGTGTGAGCTGCTCCCGGGTGCTGTGCGGGGATGCCCCCAAATCGGCTGTCACAGGGGTAGCGCTCGGTGTTTGGCCCTGCCCTGCTCGCTGGCGAATGTGGTGTTTTAAATGCCACTGAAAGCACTGAACCGCACACCCGCTCCGGGCACCGCTGAAGAGGGGAGCAGCGGGTATTCCTCAGGGTGGTTTCACTCTGACCATGGCTTAGTTTGATCACAGCTGGCTTGCTAGAAACTGTCATGACTGAAAAGTTGGAGATCTGACTCAAAGAGAAAGAGCTTTGCAAATAAAAGTACTTGCTGTGTCAGGAGCTCGTTCCCTTGGGAACGGAGCAGATCCCTGGTGCCGTATCCAGATGTGGAAGTGCACGGTAAGACACGGCGAGTTTGTTAAGAGTACATTTACTGGTATGCACGTGTTTTTATGATCGCTACATAGATGTTCATGCCACACTCCTGCCAGTGTCAGGTGCTTGCTGGTGTCCTTGGTTGTGTGGAGACGTGGGCTGCGGTTGCCTGCGAGGCACCGTGCACATGCGGGGCCGATGCGACGGGTGAGCACCGGTGACTGCAGCTCAGACATGCATTTAAGCATGTGTATATGTGTGTGTGTGTGCAAAACCAGATGATGCAGTTGATGGATGCTCGTAGAGTGTGGAGAGAAACATGGGCTTGAATGAAGGACAGTAGAATTTGTGAGATTGTCCCAGGCATGGGGAGGTTTCTTTTTGAGCACCGCAACTCTTGCCTGTGAACCTGCAGTGCAGAAATCTGCTTGTTATAAAGTACAGTGCAGGTGATTCTAAGCAAACAAACAGAAATAGTTCACTTTTTACCACTGTTTAAGTTTTAATATTCAAAGTACCTGAGGACCTGTAAATACATGTAACTGCATTTGAATTTCTGCTGGTTATGATTTTTAAGTGGTTCTTTAACTTTTTTTTCTCCTTTCTCTTTTTTGTTGTTTTTGGTTGTCTACATTCAGCTTTCTAAAAGCTGGTGAATGTGTTCTGAGATCCTTAAGTTAAGCAATCATGGCTTCATATGGGCAGGATACAGCAATCCTCTGATACACTGACAAGCTTATAACAGTTTGCACAGTTGCTTATAATAGTTTTTAGACATGAAATGAGTTACGCTAACTCTTTAAACAAGCAATGTAAATTTAAAAACTTGGTTATCTTCAGAATGTCTTGGCTGAGTGCTTGTGTTATTTGGGGAAATTGTGTTTAGATATTTAGCTTACACGAGTGCTTTTTGAGCCTTCCCTTGCAGTGTTAGAGATGCTGCCGTGCATTGGTGAGCCGCTCGTCCTTGTGGGACAGCGGCTGACCCCAGGATGTGACATGCAGGACGTGGGAGCAGTTTCACATATGTGAGTTGCTCATCTGTTTTCGGTGCCAAATTAGAGCGGAGCCAAGTGTGCGTTTGACCCCGAGCTGAGCTGAAAGAGCGGCCTCTGCCCTTGCTGCAGCATGGTCCTCGGGGGTCATGCCTGCAGCAGGAAGAGCAGCCCCAGAGCAGCTATCAGTGGTTAGCATGCTGAGGGGGTCGAGGTGTTGAATGAGCTGAAATGCGTCGGGGAATCTCCCTAATTCTTTTCCGAAGTTCGGGAGCAATCAGTGGCCGCTGTTGTATATTCCTCACCTGCAGTCATAAACTTCCCTTGGTTACAGCACGGGCTGGGTAAGAGCTGAAATAATGGCAATGTCAAAACCTGGAGTGTAACTACAGGGGAGGGAGCCAGCAGCAACACAAGATTATGGCCGGCCTCTTAAATCAGATAAAATTGTTGTGCAAGTGTCCTTTGCAATATTAATGATTTAAGAAGCAAGCGGTGGCTCGATGCCTGGGGAGTGCTAGGACCCTTAAATGTCATTTTAGGTTGCGCTGTGCTTTGTTTATGCTTCCCCTGGCCTGTCAGGAGTCTGATGTATGTGCGTGCTGGCTCGTCTCGCGGCCCGCCGAGCGAGGCTGCGCTCTGTGCACCCGTGAGGCTTTGGTCTCTTGAACTGGAGGAGAGCGAGGTGTAATGGAGTTGATGGGATTTGCCTTCCGAGGGGGAGTTTTGCAGCTTCACGCTGAGGCCCTTCAGACGAGACAGTCGGATGCCGCTTCCTATTAGGCACGCGCTCAGTCAGCACCTGGTGCCCACAGAGCCGCGCGGGCTGCAGCGGCGGCTCCTGCTCCTCGCAGCGCGGAACCGGCTCCTCGCAGCCCTTGCGGTCCTGCGCCCGGCGAAAACCCTCCGCATCGCGGGCTCCCCAGCGGGGATGACTCACACAACCCTACAGACCTTAATACGCTTATGCAGGGCTGCTTACACAATGCTGTGTGTACACGGGCTCTTGTCAAAGCTCAGATTTTCCTCTGATTGCTTGAAACGTATTCTGCAGGGGGCTGTCTGCTGCCTTCAAAGGAGAATCAACACTTGCCTCCAAAGAGACCCGTACAGCGTCTGTAGCTGTCAGGCAGCATGTGCTTATCTCCCTCTTCCATTTGAAGACAGCGTCGTGCTTGCATCTTTCTCCGTCCAAAATCTAAATGCTTTCAAACAATTACAAATATAGTCTGAAGTGTAAAAGAACACCTTAAGTGCCAGTCAGTTCTAGCCAAAAATTAAACTCAGCTCTGTGGAAATCTGGAGCTCTGCAGGGGCTTTGTATGGCTTTTGAAGCGGCGTGTCCTGAGCAAGCCTGGGCACCCTGCTTCTTGCCTTGAGAAACGAGTTCATTTTGTGCTGAGAAGATGGTGCCGTTTTCTATGGCTGCTTTGGGTCTTGATACAGAGTCTGGCCCTGGAAGTGGCCTGGGACACGAGCAAAGCTGGCAAGAGCAGCGGGCCCTGCCCTGGAGGCCCTGCAGGAGCAGGGCTGGAGACGCCGTGCGGGCAGCGGTGCAGGGCAGCACTGGTTGCTCAGCCCGCGGCACCTGCGCCTCGTCAGCAGCCATTTTGTGCTGAGTGGCGCCGTGCTGGCCACCCCTCAGTGCAGTGCCCCAGGGCTGCTCTTCCACAAGGGGGCCCACAGGGACGTGTGCCGAAGTCAGAGCTCCCACCCAGGCCTGTCTTTGCCACCATGGTTCAGTCCTCACCCTCCAGTTTCTAGAGTGATCCATCAGCAGTGAAGAAAGCTTCACCTTTTCCTGCTGCAAACCCTGATCTCGAGGTAAGATGGTGAACACCTGTGAGACCGCCTCTGAGGTGGCTCTTGGTGCTCTGCTAGCTCTGCCTTCTGCAGCCTCTGGAGAGATGGTCCCAGTGGTTCTTTATTCCTGTTTCTCTGTCTGAGCCTCTTCGGAGCTTCCCCCCAAGTCTCTAACTCGAGCTGTTTGATGGGAAGGTCTTGCTGCAAAGAGGCGCTCTGCCCCTCCCCTCCCTCCAGCCCTCCTTGCCAGTTGAGGCAGGGAAGATCCACCATAGCGCATGTTCCCTCCCGGGCCGAGGGAGCTAGAATATCGCACTGCCTTCATAAGCCTTCCCATCTCAAGGAGCGTATTTGCTTGTTTTTCTCTTGTGTTGCATGCTCCTGAGGTGCAGCTTATGCCTGGGCCCAGGTGAAGGGCATGTGTGCGATGGGCCAAAGCACGGTGTGGTGTCAAGCAAGCAAGGAAGCTGGAGAGGTGGTTCGGTGTCTGGAACGAAGCTCCTGAGGTCCGGCTCGTTCCTGGCGCGAGCTCCGCGCGCTGCCTCCACGCCTCCTCTGTCAGGACTCGCGGCTCCTCTCCCGCCCCAGGTGCGCCCCGGCGGCGAGGCTGCCTCGGGCTGCTCTTTATTCGGTGCCGTCGCGTCGGGAAGAGAAGGATCTGGAAGCGAGTCTGAGGCTGGGCTCAGGAACAGAGGTTAGCCTGACCTTTCCTGCGCCCGAGAGCTCCCCTCGCTCCACTGTACGGCGGGCGCGGTAATTGAGTGGATCACGCGCTGAATAATGGGAAATGAATCATGCTTGTTTAGGGTTCTTTAACTCTCCGCCAGCCTAAGAAGAAATTAATCTGGCAGACGAATTTGCACATATAGCTTTTTTTTTTTTTTTTTTTTTTTTTTCCTGATTTTCTGCTGTCCCTGGTTGTCTTGACCGGGCATGAAAACCATAAAGCTGGAGGGCGGCTCGGGGCTGTGGTGGGCCTGCCGGGGAGCGACGGTCCTCGAGGGACGGGAGCGGGGTGCAGCACGTCAGGCACACGCTGCTGCATGCGGCGCTGCCCGTGTGGGGCTGGAACTGTCTCCCTGTTCTTGAAGTGGCCCTTCCGAAGGCGAGGCAAGATGATTCAGCCCTGCGGGTAGTACAGAACCGGTGTTCCTCTTGGGCCTGACCTGGTTGCAGAGGAAGAGACGGGAGAAAGGGAGATTGATTTAGTCTCTGTGTGTCTGCCATATGCTGTGGGAATATTAGTCTGTGTCTGGGAGACGGCAGAGGCTGGAGGACGCAGGGCAGAGTTGGTGGAATGAGAGAGTAGCAAGGGAAGAAGGCCATGAAATAATTTCTCTAGGAAGCCCATGCAACATGTTGTGCTGAGTGGCTAAAACAGCTTTATTTGTGTTAAGGATGTTTACTGAATCCTTCAAGATGGTCATATTATGCCCCTGGGCCTTAGAGTGAATGCTGCCACAGTTACTGAGGAGTTGTGATATGCTTGAGGACTCTGCAGCCAGCAGTAAGAACTGGTGGTGTCTGATATGTGCAGTCACCCCAAATTTTCAACCTCTGCCTCCATTTTTGGCTGTGCAAGTCTTAACAAAGCTGGTAGAAACTCAGGAGCTCTGTGTTTGCAACCAGTATGCAATCTTCAGGACTGTATGTACCAGACAGCAAAGGAGTTTGCAGTGACCGTGGTGAGTGATGGAAGCAGCAAGCTTAAAAGCCAGGCAGGAAGGAGGAATTGTCAAGCAGAGCTTGTGCTGGGGGCCGCGGGGACAAGGTTGGCACAAGTGCTTCAGTCCAAATCGTTAGTTGGTCGTAACATACCTGGGCTGTGCAAGGCTTTCCATAGTAAGAATACTTTTGGAACACTTTTTTTTTTTTTTTTTTTTTACTTGGAGAAATAGATTAAAACGGAAACTATTAAGTTGCTTAGGCTCTTCAATCATTCTAATTATTCTTGTCCTTAAACAAAGTTGCATCGCTGGTGAGCTCTGAGTGCCAACCCAGACATTTGTTCTTAAATAATAAAATGTACAAATGGAGCAGGATGCATCAGTAACAACCTCCCTGGAGTGGGTTTGCCAACGGATTCCTACTCGTTTGTGCAGGAAGCATCTTGGTAATTTGCTGAGGCTGTTGTGAACTGCAGGGGCTGGCACAGCAACCCCAGAAGCAGAGCAGCGTGGTGGCCTCCCTGTGATTTATTTATAGCTGGGCTCCTTGCCTGCCTTACAGGGGGAAGTTTTCATTCCAGCAGCTTGTCCACATGGGAGAGTGTTCAGGAACAACCTGCCAGAGCCTAAGGCAGGTAGGGCTAAGAGGCAGACAGTAAATGGGCTTTCTAAGTGGTTCCATTTGCCCTTCAGTTTTTCTGATGCCTGCTAAATCAGGAAAGGTAACGTAAGAATTGTGCCACTTGACCGGGAGTAGCTACGTGTCCTTAGGTGTGTTTGGTGGTGGCGGGTTCTTTTAACCTTAGCAAACATATCACTTTAATACTGTGTGGTATAGTTCTCAAAATAGGAACTTTATGTTTCATATTGCTGTGTAGTTTTAAAAGTCGATACATAGAAATTTTGGGAAGCAAGGCTCTCAGAGAATCATTTCACACGATGGCTTTAAGTCAGCTCTGATGAGTTAAATATCCCTTGATACTGTGTTGTCTTTACATAAACTTTACTGAGACTTAAAATGGGATGCACTCCTCAGTGCGTCGTTGCTGTGCGTGCCCTCGAGCGAGGGTGGCCCTGAACAGCAGTGTGCCATGGCTTTGCCCTGCCGGGAGCGGCGAGCTCGGGCATCTCTGCGCGCTGCCGTGTCGGGAAGAGGAACTGTCACCCTCTGTGTCAGCCCAAAGCTGACTTGTTGTGCATGAGGCATGACAGTAGCTGTTTGTTTATCTGGAATTTATGTGGAGGCACCTTGTTCCCAGACAGACAGAGCTCTTATTAGACTCCAAAGAAGAGTAAATGCTCTCTGCCCCCAGCACCCTAAAGTAACATGTGTGTGCAGATATATTCTGTGCGTTTGTCCCTGAAAACATGCTCCTGTTTCACGTGCATATGCCCCTTGGTGTGATCATGCATTTGTCATGGGCTTCATGGCAGCAGCTGCCTGTTTTGTAAGCAAGGCTCTCACCAGTCCAAGCCCAATGGGAAGAAGGTGCAGATGAGGCTCCTGCTAGAGCAGCAGAAGACGGTCAGTGCGAGTGACTTGCAAGTTGGGGAGAAGACTGACAGTTTGGATGAAGCACTCTCCAAGTAATGCGTAATCTGTAAAACACTAGGGTGGACGTTAGGAGGGAGCAGTGAGAAAGGGCGCTGTTAGGCCAGGAAGGTAACCAGCATTTTGCATGAACAGGACAAGGTGGTGGTGGTTGTGAGAAAAGCTCTTCCAAGTCGAGCGTAACACAGACCCGCTAACCACGGTGTTGCTGTAACGTGAAGATGACACACAGTAAAACTGTCCCAGAGAAGGGAACGGCAGCTTGTGGAGGCAGGGCAGCTGCTGAGGCATTTCGGGAGGAGTGAGGTGTTCGGCCCTGCGATTCCACCCATCATGGCGGAGCAGTTCGGGAAGAAGAAGCAGGAAAGCTGCTGGAGGGCGGATCAGGATTAAGGCAGACCAAAAGCATTAAGGCTTGTCTGAAGTAAATTACATCCCATCCGAGCATGCCAATTTACTTCAGCTATTTTTTTCTGGAGCATTTATCGGTTTGTATAATAAGGTTTCTTGCAGTTCGGTAGGCTGTGGTTGAATTGAGAGCGAGGCAAGTGGGGAGGAAGGGGTGGCCTGTCCCATGGGGGTGGGAAGCCCAGTCTCTATCGTCCACTGGGTTAGAGCCCCCAGATTCCCCTTGATATTAGTGCTTATCATGTGCTCTAGAGACGGACTTACAGTGGCGTTTAGCCTTCTCACCGTGTTCCGCGGTGTGCTTTGGCTGTGCTCAAATGTCTCCCTGTGCGTTAGGAAAGGAAGAGGTAGGATGACCTGTATGCAGACGGAGGGGTTGCACGTCTTAGAGGAGGGTAGTGCACCTCGAAGTGTTTGTATGTGGAACATGAAGAAAGGAAATGCAGAGCTACCAAGCTGGCACCGTAATTATTCCTGATCTGTAGCTTATGAAAAAAGCAGGGCTGAAATTGGGATTTTAGAACTCAGTTAAAGACTTTGACACCTCACTCTGCCTGGTGAGCGACTGCCAAATAAATACACAATTGAATCTTTTTTTTTCTCTAGATGACAAGATCTGAAATGAAATAATCATATTTCACTCCTAACTGACTTTTAGTGCTACTTCAGAAGGGAAGGATTAATTTTAAATGCTTTCCTGGATATTCATTTCCTTTTAAACTGGAAATTGCTATAATCAAAATGAAAACTCTTGACAGTGAATTTAAATGTTCGTCTTCTGTTTCTCATCATAACTTTGTTTAATAGACATCTACAGTTTACTGGAGAAAAGCCATTCTAATTCCTCACAGGAAATGAATGCAATTTCTCTATTAACATTTCAGGCTGTGTGCTGAATGAAGGCAAGCCTGTGTACTGCTCTCCTCTGGAATAGTGCTCCAGGATTTGTTTCTGCAAATGTATGCATGGAATTACGGGACTTACGATACATTGCCTGAACAATATGGGCAGACTGTGAAGAAAATTTACTCCAACTATTTGATTTAGCTTTTTTTTTTTTCTTTTTTTTTTTTTTTTTTGAAAGTGCAAGTATAAAATGATTCATCTTGATAAAGTCTTTGCCTAAGCGATTTGACTGAAGTCTGCTCAGCTTGTCTTTGGTAGCTCGCCAAGAAGTGAAAGGTTATTTCTGATTTGTTAGGGTACCTAAGAACGTCAGAACCATTCGTGATAGCAAGATACATGGCTGCAGATACACAAATACCAATAAAAGCTATCTGAGAAAACTCATGTGGTGTTGCACATTTACACTTGCTTTCATTTTGTCATCCTTAGTAATTCTTTAGAGATAAGCTTTCTGTAGGATAGAACTCTCCTAAGGGCCTGATTTGCACTGTTTTTTTATCTGAATTTTTGTTTGTAAGTGCAAGTAGGCTGGAATAGATCTTATAAGTTGAAAACCAGTTAAAAATCTAAGCTCTCTTTTAAGCTGCTATCCCCCGTGAACTCTCTACTTGAGGCTGCAGCAAAATGACAGACAGTTGTGTTCTGGTAATTGGTCATTTTTTCTACGTCAATAACTCTTTCACTCTTTAAACTTCTCCCAAGGTCATTTACTTCCAATAGTGGCATATAACATCTCTTTTGAGTAAGCTTTTCATTTCCAAAGTGTAAATAGTCCCTATCTATCAGGCACTTTAGCTTTACTTCAGCCAAATTTCTTCAGTGGCTTTCTATCTTTTTTTTCTTTCCTTTGTTTGCTTTAATTAGTTGCTGTGCAAGGTTTTATTAGTCCTGTGTGTTTGCTATCAGCTTTCTGTTTACCATTTACTGAAATGGTCTATCATGTCTAGTCTGAAATGTGTGGACTGGACTCGGGTACTACCGTTCTCACTGTCTGCCCTCATATGATGGATTACAACCGTTGAATCATAGCTCTGATTTAATGTAAGTCTGAGCAGTGATTGTGGGTGATGGATCATGGTGGTCATGATATTTCAGAAGTAAAGTTCAAATTCTATTTTAAAAGAATTTTCTCTTCTGAAGCATCACATTCGTAATCCTCCCATAGAGTTTATGGCAGCAGATGATTACAGTGATTGATTTGTTCAGGTTCCTATTAGTCTAGCTTAACTTTGCCAATATAGCTTTTTAATTAGCATTTTTTTGTCTTTTTTTTATACTATCAGCAAGCATTGATGTTCTAAAAAGAAACACTAGTAATATTTTAATAAGTCATTGACTACAGATACTAAATTTACAGATACTAAATTCCTTCATGCAAGCAATAAGCAATGTAACGGAGCAGACTCTGTCACGTAGTGCAAACGGTTCTAATCTGTGCAGAGATTAAAGATCCAGATAGCTTGGGTATTGAAGACTTGGTAATTGCTTGATTTGGGCTTAACATAGGCTCATATCTGTGGAAATTCAAGTTGACTGTGCTATTTTGTTTACCTTTGGGTGATGCAGGGTTGCAAACCCGTTGCTGGCTAAAATCCTGGGCCACTCTAGGAAAGGCTGGGAAGTGAATAGCAAGGAACACTGCCAGAACGGGCCTAGCATGGGGGGAAAGGTCCCACTGGATCTGAAATCAAGAACTTTCTGTAAGGGATTTTTTATTTTAAAGCATCCACCTCCAAGTGCAGCACAGCATATTTCCCCAGCCAGAGATAAAACTGAAACAGTTTGTAAAATGTAGCATCATACAAAAAGAGAAATATATCTAAGTTTTAAATGGGCCATGTGGAAATATACTTGATAGGCAAAGCATAATAAGACAAAAACAAGATACTTTTCCCCCCTGTATCTGGTTGTCTTGCACTCTTACAGAAGAGTGCAAATACATCCGAGCAAACAGGTTGCATTTTTTCTCCTCTCTTGTGAATCCCCAAGCAGGAAAGCAGTGGCTGACGCTCTGCCAAGCTGCTTTTGCATGCACAGGCTTTGAGCACCCTTTTCAATTTTCAAAAGGGAAAATCCATGTAATGTCTCCCTCAAATCTGTAATGGTGTCAGGTAGGTGTGGTATTTGCAGGTCTGGCTCGTGACCATCCAGCGGTCCATCTTCCAGCAGTGTAGAATCTGGGTAGTTCACTGTCTTGGAAGCATTTTTCCTCGCAATATCCATGCGAGGAAATGCTGTAAGTGGAAAATAAAGGCACAGGGGCATCAGGAGTTGTTACTAACTTTCTAAAAGTGTTGTAAGTTAAGGCCTGTTGCTTAAGGACTTTATTTGGGAATAGTCTAGACGATGTTGAAATGGTCTCTAGGCATGTCTCTGAACCTGATCTTGTTCTCTCTCCCCAAAGCCTGAAGTGGCTCAAATACTAGAAAGATCTACTGTCTCCTATGATTTACTCCTATGTGTTTTTTTACGTTAAACTAAATACTGTATTTTTGAAAAGCTTAATTTGTCTTCCACTAATAATTAGCTAAAATAATAGCTACAGATATCCTTATTTTACAGTTGTGCATAATGCTAATCTCATCATTTAGACAGCTTTTAATGTCTAAATAGAGTGTGAATGTTTTTCCTCTTGTTTTCTGGTTCATGTCCTTCAGGAGTTATGTTTTTTTTTTCTTTCTCCTGAATATAATAATCACAAGCTCATTTACGCTGCTAATAAAGATAGGGAATTTAGCTTTCTAATGCTACAGTTATTAAAACTGATTAAGAATTAATCAGTGCTGGTGCTCTATACCACGTTTCAATAGCGTTTGTATTTTGCATTGCCAGACACGCTGTGGCCCGTAGCCAAGATCCTCGACGTGCTCTGCGTGTGCCTGCTGAGGGGCCCCGGAGCTCTGTGGGTTTCGAACCTGGTGCTTCCAAAGGTTCCATCAAGTGTTGGGCCTCAGGCAGTGGCCCCATGATGGGTGCAGGTTCGTGCTAGACATGAGGTTGGCGTTACCGCGTGCACACGGCAGGGCAGGTCGTGGGTCTGGGGAGCCTAATCCGTCCGTATCCCTTGCGCCCGGTGGATTTAACCAGCCCTCAGGCAACCTGAGCTGTAGTTTGTGGTCTGACAGACTGGACTGCGGCTGGTTCGCTGCTGTTAGCAGAGGCTAGGAGAGAAACTGGCCAACCTCAGGGGCAGCTTGACCTGCTTGCTTGTAACTGTCATCTTAATTAGAGAGCTGGTAATGGACATGCTGTTAATTAAAGTAGCAGCCTGTGACAGAGACTAACGGGGATATCTGATGTGTACACAGGGTATGTGGAGGGTAGGAATATTCTTGCAGGAGAAAGAAGCAACACGTAGTACGTGTCTGACACAAAATGAGGTGCAGCCTTGTTTTTAGATCTCTCCAAACTATTTTTTTCTCTTAACTTTCTAGTCCTGTTATTATGTAGAAAAAATGCAACTAAAGGCTGCTCACATCTTTAAAGGCTCTGGCTGCAGTTTGTTCTCCTCTTTCTGCTGACAATGTCACGCTGAAATTGTCAACATAATTATAAATATAAAAAAGGGAAAGTTCAAACCCTTGTCTTAAAAAATAATCTGCAAGATATTAACTTACCATTTAGGTTTCTTATTTGTGATTTTATATGTATCTGTAATCCCGTTTGGTTGGCTGAAGGGAATTGCAAATCAAAGTGACTATTTATTGCAGTGGGAATAAGGGATAAGTTCATAAAAAATAAAAGAAAAAAAAGAAGAAAGAAAGTAAAAAAGATACGAGGGATCAAAGGCAATGTCAGATAAACATCACAAATTTATCTGCTGTAGTGAATAATAACATCTGAGGCAAAGAAGAGTTTGTGAACAGCTATTCCATGAACCTACTTCCCTCACAATGTGTGTGAAATGCAAATTCCAGTCACTGTGCAGGGTGCTGGTCTTGGTGGGGTGTCTGTGAGTGAGACTGTGTCACTCAGTATTTGGGAGGGTTTTTGGAGTGCCGGTGTGTCATATTTCTTTCACCTTTCTTTACCAGGGAGGCAGCTCCACGCAGACGTGCTTGGCTTTCTGCTCCCGCCAGCTTTCAGGCTGATGTTGCCGTGTTCCCTTTGCAAAAGTCTTTTCAAGCAAAAGAATGTTCATTAAATTCATAGATTCAGAGCTCTAAGGCCAGAACATCATTTATTTTGAGTCATTATGCAACGAGGCCAGAGTGTATCATGTTTATTATGTCTGGATTAAGCTTGTGTGCTCTTTCAGCTGTTGTATATCTGTTATAAAAGCATCTCCTCAGGACTTTAAACACTTAATTTGGACCCCCTGCATCCCAAGAGAAATGGTTCTAATAGTTGATTGTTTCCGCTAGCTTAGAGATGTTGAATTTGTGTTTATTTGCTGGGTGGCTGTTTTCCCATCCTGACATGGAGACTTTGCGGCTGCTTAGCTCCGTTGGAAGAGCTGTCAGGAGTCTTCTCCCTGTTTGAGTTTTCCCAAGGCCTGACTTTCTTTTCCGGGGCCCAAGCAGGCTGCAGTTTCTCAGCCTGTCGCTGCTTCCCTGCCCTGGGCTCTGCCCATGTTCCCGAACCCACTCTGGGCTTGAGCGTCTGCCCTGAGGGGCTGCGGAGGCTAGCAAGCGGTGCTGGAGCTGCTGCTGCACTTAGACCCTCGGCCCGAGGCGCCCAGCTCCTGCCGGGTGCGTGAGGCTTCCCCACTGTAGCTCAGGAAAGGGAGCAAAGCCTTTTTTTCAAGCATAATTCAGAAATAATTCTATAGGTTTTCTAATGGAGGACTTGCAAGGAACACCCTCTGTAACAAGGTCTGTTCTTTTCCCAACTTTTCTTTGGGAAAGCAGGAGAGTGGGATATTTGAGCATGAGAAGGCAGTGGCAGAGCATGAGTGTTGCCCTGTGGTTATTGAAGCGTGCCCGCTCTGAGAGCGGATCCGGGTTCCCGGGCAGCAGGAGCTGGCTCTGGGGAAGCGGGACGGGCGCGTCGCTGGGTAGCTGCAAGAGCGTTTGCTGCCGGCAGGACGACTTCAGGCTTCCTGTGGCTAGGAGTCAGAGCAAGCGGCTCGCCCAGAAGAGGCTGCGAGGCTTCTCTCTGTGTTCTCAACCTTCTCGTCCGTCTTTCAGAGCCGGCTTACAAACGTCAGTGGAGTGATAGGCTTGAGGATCTGCTTCAGTTTGTGTTGGTGGCCCCACTCCCTGTTTGTCCTTAGTAGCTGCTAAAGGAGTTGGCCTCAGTATGGCCCTCCTCAGTGTCAGCTGTTTCATTTTCAGTCAGCCTTGCCACCTCTCTTCGCATCTCTTTAGCCCATGGGATGATGCGCTTCCCTGAATCCACTGCAAATTTAGGAGGATTCATTCTCTTTTAAGTAGTTTTTTTACTCATTGTCTGTTCATGTTGTCATCAGCTGGCTGCAAAGTTTGGGAGGTCTTTTTTGTTTTTTTTTTTCTGGTCTGGTTAGTCTTCATTAAGTAGCCCTGGCCCATACTTGTTTTCATGTTCTCTCATGGTTTTATATGTTAATTGTAAGGTGCTTGCTTGAGGAAGCAGTTTTATTTCTAATTAGTAAGATTTTGGCTAGCAGTAGAGTCTTATTCCTCCTTTCTATCTCTCTTGTAACAGAGGTTTAAACACGTATTGCACATACATATTGCATATTACACATAAATACTCCAAATAAAAAAGTATGAAACGGAAGAGCACGTGGGAGTTACCGTGTTGGAAGGGAATGTGATCAGGAGATTGAGAGAAACTTGAGCAGAGAAACCAAAAGAAGATGGTCTTCCTGGGCTCAGAAGTCTTCATGACGACAAGTGAAAGCAAATACGGACTGGCCACCAGCATCTGAGCTGTTTTAGCGTTAGGCGCTCTCTGAATATGAAGTGGGGGCTGGAAGAAGGTCCTGCTGTCACGAATTTCATCAGGGACCTTGACCTCTCAAGCGCCCAAGCTGAGCTCGCGCTCTTGCAGGTGCTAATGAGCACTTTGCTGGTCACCCATTCCACTCCTTGAGCAGGAGTGCTGTGTTCCCACAAACACTAAATGCTCCTTTCCAGGGGACGCACACGGTTCCTTTCCATGCAAGCGGCACTAGAGCCTCGGAGGTAGCTGGCATGTGAAACCTCAAATCCTGTCACCAGATATGCACAGCAGCGGTTCTGGGGACGTGTCAGAAGAAGTGAAGTGTGAAACTATCTGCAGCCTCTTGCCAGAAGGTTTGGAAATCACAGCGTTTCCAGCAGCTCACGCGGCCGTCTCGCGCCCTGGAGTTTACAGCTATATTGTGTGGGCAACTGCAGAAGCCGCTCCGCTCTAGCTGCGTGTGGGCAAATGCATCTCAGTAAATACTGAAGGTGCAAAGGGAGAAGCTGCAGATGAAACCTCCTAATATACTCAGTGACCACGAGCAATCTCATGGCACCGTGAGGAATGATTGCATGAACGAGTGAATGGATTTCAAGAAACATCTGAACTGGAACATACCTCCGTCTTGCTAAAATCTAGAGGGGTTTGAGACAACAAAGTCACTATCTAAGCCGAAGAAAATCACTCAATGTTATTTTGAATTCCAAAGTTTTCCAGTTGCCTGGTGAAAGGAAAGGTGTTTCAGAGGTAAACATCATCAGAAGTCTTTCCTCTTCCTCTCCCTCTCTCCTGTGCTGAAGTGCCAATCAAATACATTTAAAAGCCTGGAAGTGTTAGAGCATGTTCTGTAACATGAAAGTCTTTGGTGATGATGAAGCTCAAAACTTACTAGAGGATGAAGAATGTGGGTTTGGGTTAGAGTCTTTATTTGGTGGTGTGTTTATGATTTTCCGCACACACAGAGCAATTAGAATATATAAAAGGACAGGAATTCACCAGCTGATTTTCAGCCTTTCTATTTCTCTTTGATGATGCTGTAGTGATGTGATCTCCCCTTGAGGAGAGGCTGCTCTTCCCCTTCTTCCTCCTCAGCCTTTCTGCAGGGGAAGATGAGAAGCCTGTAATTACGTTGTTAACTCATCCTTCCCTGGTGGATGGATTGGTGGATGGAGCAGCGTGTTACTCTGTTCCTTGATACTTTCTCGCCTTGCTGCTCTTGCGAAGCAGCAGTGAAGCGGGTGCGGCAGCAGCAGCAGGAGGTGCTCGGCAGGCGGGTGAGTGCACCCCGCCTGCAACCGCTGCCTTGTGCAGCCCTTCCTAGGGACAGGTTTGTTCCTGAGGGCCTCCAAAATCACCTAGTTCCTTTCTAGAAGATTAGAAGATATTAGCAAAGGAATAAGATTAATTAGGGGGGAAAAAGTGAATCTTTCCATTCACATATTAAGCTCAGGGTATGCTGGGCTTCCTGTACGGCCTCCCTATCGCTGTCCTTAACCAGGATACAAAAGGTGGTCACCTATTGGGGGAGTCACTTGAAAAACTGTTTTGATGAGTTCTGCCATCAAATCTCAGTTGTAATTTACTGATGACATAGCTCTGTCTTATTTACCCATAAGTATACATGCAGGGGATGCCGCAGCAATGCCTAATCTCATAAATGCCAAAATGAAGAAAAATCTTATCTCAGGGCAGGAAAATGAGAGAGAACCCCACACACTACTTGCTTTTGGCTGTAATCAGACCCTTCGTTTCCCCTGTTGCAACGCTCCAGTATCTCCAAGCTCAGGTTTCCAAGCAGCTTACCCATCTTGGGCCAGGAGCAAGGGGCTGGCATTGACCCAGCCAGGGCTCCCTCATGGCTATGGGCCCATCTGCACGGGCTGGGACCCTTGTGCTGGGTCTGTGGGTCCATGGCACTGGGACTGCAGGCTTGTCTGCGTTTCTTTTTATTAGAAATGTCTTAGGCTGTTTCTTTTTCTTTTTTCTTTCTTCCCCCCTTCCCTGGTCTGTTAAAATTTGGTGTTTTTGTTCACAGTGTGATGGGGGGGGGGGGGGGGAAATCATCTGTCATGAATTTTGGCTGCCTGGGAAGATGCAGCAGCTCACTAGGTGTCTTTTAAGCAGTCTTCCTTGTTACTTTGCACAAGTGCGGTGCCAACCAAGGGATGCCCTCTGGAGGTTTTTATTTGGTGGCAAAGTATAAGTGAGGGTTTTTTTGTTTAGTGCGGGTATTTTTTTTCTCTCTGGGCTCAGAGTTGTGTTGCTAGAGAACTGAGCATTTGTCTTCACACTTAAAATAGATGCATTGCAAATAACTAAGTGGCCGTGAATCTCTGGTTTGCTGTTGGCCTCGTGCTCCAGGAGGAGCTGACCGAGAGCCCCTGCGTGTGACGTGGAGCTCGAGTTTGTCTCTCGGCTCTCCCCTTTCCCTTCCCTTAGACATCTGTTAGCCCAGGAGGGACCTTTTAATCTCATTTTTTTAACAGGAAAAGCAGCGAGCAGAGAAGACTGTGATTGATTTTTGTATCCTTTTGCATGTTTTGGTGTGCAGTTTTACAGAGGCTGTATTACAAAATGGGCTTTAAAAAGGCAGGAAAGTGGGTTTTGACCGTTACTAGAGAAGAAGACATAATTTTACTGAACGTGGCATCTCTAGGAAGATGCACTTTGCAAATCAAGGGATTGGCGACGAAATTAAACTTTTCCGCATTTCAAATACCACTCTGCCAATGGCAGCCCAACAGATGGACTGTAAGTACAAGAAAGATTGCCCTAATTAGGGTTCTGGTGGCCTTTGAGCTTGAGAGAACGAGTGTCTTTGATGGAGGATTGAATTCTTGTTTGTTGGTGTGTTATTAAATAGTTATGAATGGAAGCAGCTAGCTCCTGTATGTGTATTTATCGCATATGCTTCGTTATACTATGCAGGTGCTTACAAACAATAATTGAATCAAGACCCAGTGTGAAAGCTGGAGGCCTTGCTGTGTCCTCCTGTTTTGTGGCCACTGCCCATGCAGGCTTTCCGAAGACGCACAGTGACTGGTAGCAAGGTTTCTGTCCAGGCTGCAGTCGAGGGAGAGGCCCTTGAGAGAGCAGAGTACCGTTGCAGTGAATAAAGCAGGGGCTACTGAGAGGGTGAGGGCAGTCCTCCTCTTGCCTTGAGCTTAAGTGTAAGGATTCTTTTCTTTAAGCGTACAAACACTAAAATAATGAAACTGTCCAGGCTTCCTTGACATTCTTGTCAATGCTTAAGTATATCACCAAAAGAACCCTCAAACAAAACTAATGTAAAAAAAGAAAAAGTGTGAATAGAGTCTGCAATCAGCAAATGGAAAACGCAAAAGCTCAGCTTTTCCTGCCCGATCTCATTATTTTTCACACTTATTTACTTTTCCCTTTTACAGATGTCCAAGTGAAAAGATTGGTGTAGGTCATTTGAAAATAGAGCTTGGTGCAGATACTTCCATCTTCCCCAAAACCACTCGCTGATGGATAAGAATGAAAGGGTGTGAAATTATTCCTCGGAGCTGCTCTAGCTTTGTGCTCAGCCCCGGCTTCGTGCTGCTCTTTACTGCCAGCTCTCTTCTGTCCAACGCAAAATGGTTTCTGGCCATGTGGTGTCTCTACTGCTGTCAAGTGGGGTTAGTCACCGGGGTTGAAGAGACAATGTATTGCGCTCTGCCTCCTGGAAATTCCCTTCTGCAGTGCACATCCTTAAAGGCCGACTTTGCCTTCAGCCACACAGCTCTTTCACACAAAAAAATAATAGTTTAAAGCTGCTTATGTCGAAGCAAAGAATGAGAGCTTATAATCTTAAGACGGTCAAATGTTAAGGTAGAATCTACAAATTTCTTTTTGCATAATTTGATACCAGTAGTTAGTTTTTGGATGCCAGTATGCTTCCCATATGGGTAGCTAATGCCACGTGTCCTTTCATATTTTCTTTCCCGTTTACATCAGCCAGTGCCATGACCAAGCAAAGCTCATGAAGGAGATGACAGTGTTCATTATTTTGTGAAGTACGGTTAAGGACGTTTTTATAACAGGCATTTGTTTTGCAGTTACAAAATCCATATATTAGCAGTGCACCAAGGCTTTCTTTGCTGTTGTGATAGCAATGTTATCCTTGAAACTGTCTCGTTCTTCTGTTGCCAGACCTAAAAACATGGCATGTGTCTCAGAGCTCAGAAGAGGCTCCTCTCAAGCCCACAGGTTCATGCTCAAGTTGGGTGTCGCAGCAGAGACACCAAGTTCATGTGCAGTTCCCTTTTCCATGGTGCCAGAGTGAATTAGCTCCGGGTCTAACCTGCCCACCACATGATTGTAGCTGAAAGTAGAGCATTTTATATATATTATGTGTTTTTAAGGATAATTTCTATGAGAGTGATTTGCATGACTGTGTTTTGTATTGCATTTTTGGAGCAAGGGTGGGGCATGGTCTTTCCCAACCGGATGCTCCCTCCCGTCAAACATTGCTGCAAGTTCTGCTTGAACGTGCAAACTCAAGTATATGCAGGTGGGTAGATAATTCAGACAGGATTGTCTGATTTTTATGGCTGAATGTAGGCTGCGCCTTGAGCAAAGATAGCAGTTGGAAAGGGGAAGGCAGGGCTGGCTCTAGGTCCCACAGCTGCAGTGAGCTGCATTTCACTTGCCCCAAGTGTTTGACTGTGATTGAGCTTGGATTGCTGTATTTTTCCCTATATGAATAATAAGAAAAAATAGTTCCTTATGCCCATTTATTTAAGAGAAATGGTAGTTCAAGATAAGTCTTTCTCTAATGCAAGAATCTGAATGTTTTGAATGAAAGGAAAAAAAAGTTGCTGTAAAAAGTACAAGAGACAGCACACATACTGTATGAGTCAAAAGCATTTATAGTCTCCGTTATTTGTATTGAATTCCATGTAAATTTTCAAAAGTCAATTTAGAAGAAAGAATTATGTGTCACAAATTAAGAGCAGCAGAAAGGAAAAAGCAACCGTGTTTGTGACTGTTTCTGCTGGAGCTGCTGTGAGGGAAAGCTCAGGGTTCCTGTGCTGCAGGTCGTCAGAGCTGCTAAATAGAGAAAATGGGGATATCAGACTCATTTTCTTATTTGACAGGTCAGATGAAGAGCCTAATTCATTCTGATTTTTAAGCAGATGCTGCTGCGTGTAGGCCTGTGTTTGTGGGTTTTGTGTACTGATGTGTTTAAAGAAATGATTACCCTCTTGGTGAACTTTGCAATGGTCACGTGTGGAAGCAGGTCCGCTGAGCAGCCCCCCAGAACCGGCGGTGCCGCTGCTGCTGCACTGCTCGCAGCCCGCGGGGAGCTTGGGGCTGCTGCCCCTCGCGCTCGCTGCGGTCCCGGAGCCAGGCTGCTGGGTCAGCAGGCCCGGAGCAGGGCGGGCAGCCGCGTGCATCGCTGGCAAGCCCGAGCCGGGGGGGCTTGGTGTGTGTGCCTCACCTACCGCCGTAGTTCTGGAGGTTTAAGCAGCCCGACTGGCGAGCTGATGCAGTGGTGTTTTTTTTCTTTTCTTTTTTTCTCTCCCCCCCCCCATCCTACCCTACAGACATACGTGGACTGCAGGGATTTCTCGATCAGGCCTCCAGGCTGGGACTCGACGTGTCCTTGCAAAAAGTGGACAGGAACATCAGCAGAGTCTTTGCCAACCTCTTCACCACCATGAAAACGGAGGAGCTGAACCGCTACCGTGACACCTTGCGAAGGGCCATCCTGCTGCTAAGCCCGAGGGGAGCCCAGACCTTCATTAACGAGGTCAGTGCACGGTCCTTGCTACCTCTGTGCTCCAGGAGCGCGTGCTGATGCCAAGGTCTTGACAGGGGTAGGTTTCAGTGGTGCTGGCTGATGAATGCCCCATCAGGTTCTTTGTCAGGCTCCAGTGCCAGAGAGCTGAAATATGGGGCACTCGGTGTAATACGTACCCGTAACACATTAATGAAAATGGGACAGCACGGGCCAGATGGGCACTTTCAATATAAAGGACAGGGCTGCTGGGCAGTCCTTTCTTTTTTGCTGGGTGTCTTCCATACTAGTGTTTTGACTTGGATTTAGGCCACTGTCTGCAAGTGACCAGCAGAATCTTCTTCAGAGTCTTAGAAATGAAGCCTCAGGTGCCTGGGGGCATCACCGTTGTGGTGGGAGTGCCCAGGCTCGTGCAGAAAGGGAGTGTTGTGCTCTTTGGCAGCTGAATGGTGTGTTTTTATCAAGCCTGAAGTAGGAGTTATGTGTTTGTGCCTTTCTTAACAGTGTCTTGGAATCAGTGAAGCTAATTAGGACAGGGATGTAGCTGCGGGGCAAGCTTGTAATTAATGTTGTGCTGGGGGCTAATTTTTGGCATTAATTAGTTTTATCCAACTTTTTAAATATTAAATAATGAAATATTCTATACTGTTTCATATGTCACAGTTGAAAAAGCAAGTAGGATCCTCCGTATAACTTCAGTATATTCATTAGCAAAGAACTTGGTCTTGAAATAATTTCCTTTTAGGCAGACTGAACTAAAAAATTAAAATGTGGATGGACCTATTTCCAGTTAGTTTTACTGCATCAAAGCCTGCTAAATTAAAGAACAAAAAGAGCATGTTAAACTCTGATTTTTAAATTAACAGGGTGGAATTTATCCCACCTAAGCGATGTGAGTGGGTCGCTGGGGAAGGGCTTCGCGCCGCTTGGGCAGTTGTGCCCTTTGCATTGCAGAGGGCTTCAGCTTTCCAGTGAATCGTAGCAAGGTGGTCAAAAAAAAAAAAAAAAGGGATGTTAAGGGAAACACGTGTGGGGTGGGAGGGCCGTGCGGGGCCGGCGCTGCATGTGCCCGGGCAGGACCTGCTGCGTGTGCGTGCTAATGGGGTAAACTCTCTTACTGCTCGCTTCATGTTAAAGCAATGTGTATTATAGGCATTAAGGCTAATGATCTTGGTGTTTTTCCAGTTCCCTGCGGGAGTTTAACTGTGGGCAGAAATGAAAAGTAATTTATTTAGCAATCTTCCTGTATTGAATCGAGATTGATTCACAAGGGCTTTATGAAAGAGGATGCACGCCATAGAAAGGGGCTCTGGAGCGCTCGGTGGAGGCAGCGTCCTGCGCCGACGGAGGCCGGGTCGGGAGCCTCGGAGCTGCGGTGCAGCCCCGACGCCTCTGTGCCGCGGCGCTGGAGCGGCGCCCTGTCCGCAGCACCGTCTCAGGTGGCTTGGGAGAGCAGCTTTCAGGTGAAATGAGATACTGGTTTTGGTATCATTTACGGAAACGTGTCATTCACAACATGCTGAAGGGACTTCTTTCTACTGCTCCGACCTGTGTGTTTTTGTACTTACTGAATATTTCATGCTGTGGAGCAAGTCACGACTGGAACTGGATTGCTAGCAATACAGTGTCTTAGAAGGTGTTTGAAGATTTGAAACAATTCCTCTCTTCGGATTTGAATGATTTCAGATTTGAATTCAAATCTGAATGTCAGAAGATTGTAACTAGCAATCTGAGAGGAAAATTCAAATACTGTTTTACCGTTTTAAGTATATTGATTTCCTCTTTTATTCTATTTTAGCTGAAGTTTAAAGATAAAAAATCAGAACAAAAGGAATTGGGTTTAAAGCTTTGTTTCTGTAAATTTTGCGACTTAGAAAATTCCATGTAAACAGAGCTTCATTATTAATATTGTTAATTTTAGTTTGTATTTTCTACAGGGGAAAAATGTCTCTAGTAAATCTGGATTGAGTTTTTTGAAGTCTGTTGGATGTGTTGTTAATTAAGAAAACTCAAGGTGTTGCCCACAGGCCTAAGGAATGTAAATCACAAAAGTAGGAGATGTTCCCAGACAGCATCTGGATCATGAACCCTGCTATGAAAGCCATTCGTAACATCTTCCAAGGACCGTTACAGGGCATCACCTGTCTGCAGCTGGCGCTTGCTGCCTTGGCCTGCTGTGTTGGTGAGTGATACGTTGGCCCTCTAAAGTCTGGATGCAGATCCCGGTGGGCTGGGCCAGAGGTGCAAGCATGGCTGTGGCTGCATGGAGTTGGAGGCAGGTCTGCCGTCGCACGGGCTCCGAGCGACCTGGAGCCTGCAAGCTCCTTTGTAGGATTGTCTCTTTGGCTTAGCTTTTATTTAGGCATCGTTCTTACTGACTTTGTATCCTCAAAGCTTCATTCTGTGGCGTGTCAGATTTACTGCATCAGAGATTATTGGCATTTCCGTACGTTTTCAGGATTTATTATTCTGGTAAAAGTGCTGTGACTGTGTTGAGGAGGAGAGAGAGAAATCTTTTCAATTCTTTAAGTACAAGCAAGGAATCATCTTTTGTTAGAAAGCAGAAGGTAAATGCATTTATAAAACATCAGCTACCCAAAGTTTTGCATTAAAAGGTCACTTTGGGATTAAAGCAAATCCCATTTAAAGAGAGTGTGCCCATCCTTAATCATTTTGAGAAAAATGTTCCCTCTTTGCCTGCAGAAATCCTTGAAGAGTTTGGCCGGGTGCCGTGGTTCACTTTATATGCAAAACTTCAATCGTAAGGGTGACTGTGACAGCAAAATGAGTTCCATATTGCGAGGGTGGCCCGCATGGTTCCCCGGCAAGGCGATGCGCAGCAAGAGGAGAGGGAGAACCGTCGCCGGGAGGAGACAGCGTCTTTCAGCTCGTCTCTTACTCCCCTTGGCCCAGGAGCAGTGTCTGCGTCTCAGAAGGCTCCCCTCTTTGCAGAGCCTCCCGTGGAGACAGCCGCCTTTCCCCTTCCACTTGGGGACAGGTGCTTTTTTTGGTCGCGAGTAGAAGTGTATTGGTGTGCGTTACTTTTATCATTAAAGGCTCTTCACTACGAGGTGACATCGGTACATGGCAGTCAGTTCAAAGGGGGTGACAGAAGCGATGAAAGGACAGGAGAGCATGACCTGGGAAGGCAGAGTTCAGGACCGCGCTGGGTACTGCCGGCTGAAGAGTGTAGCGGTGACAAACACTCGAGAAGAAAGATCATGGGAGGAGGAGGAGGAATTACTTAATGTGCTCGTGGGTGGTCTAAGGGGGAGTAATGACCTGAAGCTAAGCAGGGAGGGACGTTTTCTGGCAGCGAGGTCAGTGAGCGAGCATGAGTGCGTGGCGGGAGAGGTCGGCGAGGCGGCGCGGCCAGGAGGGCGCTGGGGAAACCGCGCGCGCCGTGTCCTAGTGCAGCTGTGACAGTTGGTTAGCTGCTGAGGCTCGCTCGGGATATGTGCTTGATGAGGTTTTTCCGTGCAACCATCGGTAGTATCGGCTGTTTCCTAGACTTGGGTCATCCTATTTTCCTGTATTATCACTGTGTCTTTCATAAACCAGGAGGTCAGGACTTGTCAGAGAGCTGTGTGCAGTTGTTGATCTGGGAGGAGAGGAAGCCTTGGCTTTGCGAGACCTTCTGAGGCTTGTTCTCTGCCGGCTTCGCTGTCGTGCAGAACGCGGCTGCCGGGCGAGCTGTGCCCGAGAATCAGCGTCCTTGCCGTGCGTCTCGCCTGCGACCCGGGGTCCGTCGGGTGGCGGTGAGAGGCGCTGTGCCCCGCACGGGGTTTTTCACAGGGCTCAGGGCCCTTGTTCCTTGCGTGCTGCTGCAGGTGCTGGGTTCTGGGCTCCTGGAGCCTGGCGCGGGCTGCGAGCGGTGACGTGGCTGCAGCTGGGGGGATTGCTTGCAAAAGGTTGAACGCTCGGCACCTGGCGGGAGCTGCTTGAAATGGTTGGTCGTAAGAAGGAAAGACCCTTATTTTGTGGAGTTTAACAGTACATAAAGTTTAGTACTAATTTTCTGGTGCTTTGCATTTAATATTGGCATACATCTCTTTTGTATTTGTTCTGAATGCTCCGCATACTAGCCTGAATCTCTATTCTGCAAACAGTGTATAAACATCTTGAAATCTTGTTGAATAATTTAGGTGAAAAATATTATCCGTTGTTTGGTTTTGTAAAGTAATTTCTTTGTTTAAATAACTGGTAGTGATTTGTGTGTGAGCTGGTAAAAGAGTTGTAGGAATCATAAAATGCTTTATTTCAATAGTTTAAACTATACCAACTCTACCTTTTTCCAAACCCTCCTTTTTTTTGTGGATGAGCATATTTCTCCCCAGTTCTAATGTCATGTCTGGTATTCTTGACATTCGCAATACAGTAAGATTCCTTGAGTGTAAAGAAAATAGTGATTACAATTAAAAAACAAACAAAAAAATCTCATTAAGCTGTTAAGCCTAAACTGAAAATACACACTCTCATTTTGGATGAATTGTCTTAAAGGCAGATTTCTTCTGTTGGGACAAAGAAAAAAAGAAGAGAGAACAAATTCTTATTACACTGTTAGTAATCCAGGCTATGAGATTACTGCAAGAATAATCATTTATTTATGTTGTTACAGATTTGCAGATTTGCAGGCATTGTGAAAAGGAAAAAAGTCGTAATTTGGTGAATGAATTACTAGTTATGAACTGCTCACGTGGCTTCATGCAAATCACATCCCTCTTACTACTGCAGGTGTCTTCAAGTGATTGTAATTTTAGAAATCCTTTTGATTGCCTGAACTCAGAATGTTGCAGCAGTTTTTGAACTCGAATGTTACAAATCTGAGCAACATAAGGCTTGCATCTAATTTTGTATATCTCTAAAGACAAGAGTTTTGTGAGGCCTTTGGGGTCAGTAAAGAAACAATTATGGAAATATGGAGTACATTGGCAGGAGTTACAGAAAGTCTTTGTGAGTCTAAAAACTGCTTTACCAGCAGTCTTGTCAAGCCCTTGAATGTCACTAACGTACCTGGTCTGAAGGAACAGGGTTTCTGCTCATGCTTTGAATCTGACGACTGGGTGCTTATGGCCAAGGGAACATCTGTTTTTAACTGCCATTGAACATATATGTGCAGGAGCTGGGCATCCTCTTGCCCAGCTGGCAAGGCAGGCGTTAGGACATGCCAAGACATGCCTGGGACCAGAGGAGCGGAGCTGAGGGAGGCTTGAGCCTCCTCAACAGCATTAATGGTGAGATACCTCCAGTATCTTGTAAACACACAGTATTTTGCCTGACAAAATTATTATTGAATTATTTTCTGTAATAATATACAATTATTACTATTATAGAAAAAGAAATACAAGGAAAACACATGCGTATTAGTGACTTGTCTCATAAGGAGATAAAGGAGAGAATATGTATAAGCAAGTTTAGATCAAAATTGCATGGGAGGCAATAAGTAGTGTAACTCAGGCAGAACTGCCGTGAAACAGAGAGGGTGAGTTCGGCCTGCAGGTACCTGCATAGTTGGCGTCTTGGCCTCGTTGTGTTGTTTATGTGGGAGGCAGGGGCAAAGGCTGAGTGGTGGGTGAAATGTAAATCATCACGGTAAGATTGGAGGCAACGGCAGGAAAGTGAAGAGTGCTGGGAAGAGAAGGCTCATAACGGCAGGGTGCTGGGAGGGGGTCTTAAAAATAACTGTCAGAGACTGGGGAAGAACTCATCTAACACTGAAGTTTAGCTGGAAGAAAAGGAAGATTGTGGCAAGCAACTGTTGGATCACCAATCTAAGCACAGCAGCCTGTTCTGAAGGATAGGCTAATTAGCAGAGCATATATACATGTTTTATAAAAAAAAAAAAAAAAAAAAAAAAAAAAAAGCTATGTCATGGAAATGTGGTTTGAGTTTACCAAAGCAGATAGTTTTAGATGACTCTGATGGGATAATTACAGAGCAAGGTATAAAACCTGTTCAAGATGGAGAAAATGGAAGTCAGGAGAATAAGAAAGAAAAAAGGAACCACCTAAAGAAGAGTAGCATTGAAATGGAAATATCAGACTGGTGCCAATTCCTAGTGAAGTCTCAAGAGCTCAGTGTTGGGATTAATTCTCTCAATATTTTCATTAATGACCTTCAACAAAAGTAATGACTTGATGCTGAAATTGCTATTGGGTCAACAATATCATTTCTTGCAGAGATGAGTCAAAGCATCATCTTTGTGGAGGAGGATGAATTCTGATACAGAAAAAACTGAATTCCTTGAGAGATTGTAGTAAATATATTAAGAGGGGGCTATTCAGAACTAGTGTAATAACAGAAGTGCCTGATGGTGCAGAAGAGACAAGTAACCTTGCTGTAGGACCACTCATGGAGGAAAAGCAAAGCACATGGTGCCATGCAGGAATCTACTTGGAGAGTCACCCATGGAGGGATGACTGCTTGCAGATGAGAGTGGAACAAACTCAGATACCTAAACAGAAACTAAACAAAAACACTCTGCATAGTTGAGAGTGTTGATAAATGTAATAATGCAATCTAGGCAGGATTCTTGGGAACAAGAGCATGGTGCTAAGATGACCCTCTAGGAGGTAGGACCTTGCCTTAGCGAGGTCTGCAGTTCCTGGAATGGTGCAACGACAACATTCCAGAGACTACTCCGAATCAGGAAGCAAGATACCTGCAGTAGAGCACTTGCACCGGGGCAAGTTTACTCTTTGAAGCTCATTTTTCTATATAAACCTATCATCACATTTAACTTATACTCTCAGTAAAAGGTTTGAGAAGGGTGTTTGATTGGAAACTTTGTAGGTCACTGTGTTTGGATAAAGATAGAAAAGGATGGCAGCCTCTCTGTCTAGGTGAAGATTATTGTTGTGCTGTGCTGTCTTGATTTTGATAAGCTGCAATCTTTAGAATGTACCTGAACCTTCGGGTGTTGCATTTAATCCTGCTTGAACCTGCTAGAGTAATGGGCTCGTGGTTTGCAGAAGGATTTCAAAACTGCCTACCTGAGTTTGTGCTATTATTGCTATCTCCAAGGAGTTTCGTTTTGTAAGGAAGGGCAAACTTGTGTCAGAGGCTAAATCCTGAAAATGATAGCAATCAATTCTTACAGGACTTCAAAGCTAGGTCCAAATTTGAGAGAATCCAGGCTCAAGTGCTCACAGGGATATCTAGGAAGATTCTTCTAAACTTGTGCTCAGATATTTTTTTCTCACTTGCAAATATATAAATCGTTTGGTTAAAAAAAAAATTGTTTTGAAGGTCAAAAAGAGAATTGCTAATATGACAGATAAATAGGTAACATACACTGTTTTCTGAACTATTGTTGTAACTCCTTCACAGTACTTTGTTCTGGCAACTTCTTGACCAGTTAGTTAATTTCCCAGTCTGCAGTGACATCAAATCCTGCTCAAATCTTGCAAAGTGGAAGCTTTCAGTCAAGCTGATGATGGTTTTGGAGTGGAAACCGTTTCCTCATCCAGTCATTGCTCCATTATTTTGCCAGCAGTTTGTGTGATTTCGATCCTTAGCATGGAATGCAGCTAGCATCAAGAAGAAAAGAAGAGAGATTATCTTTTGCATCTAGTGTCTATTCTTCTTTTTTTTATTATTATTATTATTTTCAGTCCCCTATGCAGATTCCTTTAAGTCGCATCTTCCTGGGAGTGTTAGCACCATCTCTGACCTCATAACACAAGGGAACCCTCAAAGAATGTCTTCTTTCTGGCCTACCAGGGACCTTCTGCAGCGTAGTGCTGGAAGCTGTGACCGCAGGCCCCATGGTCCTTGTGCCTGGCACGCGTAGGTACCAGTACATGGTTGAGGCTCTGGTACGCTGATGCCACTGGAAATATCAATGTATTGTATACCTGGACTTTAACAGAGCAGTTTCCACTGTGCTTCTCATAGAGGTGCTTTAGCAGGTAAAATTGTACACTTGTAGCAGTTTGCCCAGGTTTATTACTTCTCTGTGTTCCTGCTAATGTTGATAGCCTTCCTGGAGTTGTGTGTGGGATACAATCCTATCACTTTCCTCATTATGAGGAGAAAAAACAAGTCTGGGTGCTCTTTTTTTGTTGTTGTTACTTCCGTATTATTTAGCTTTATTGCCATTTTTTGACTCGAGTAGAGTTCTGGCTTGTTATGTGCACGGACGTGTTTCCCTGTTCTTTCCCTTGTGAGCAGAAGAGGAGAAGCCAAGATGATTGCTCCTTCCAACCAGCCTACGTGGGGTCACCCCCAGGTTTGCGAGGGAGTTGGGGACGTTGAGGGGCCTACCCGAGAAGCGGCTGGCAAACCTGAGGCCATGTGTTGATGTTGCAGCTGTGCCAGGGCTTGCCAGCCTGAGAAATGCCTCCACTTTCTCCTTAGTGTCCTCAGTGCGTGATGCTCCATGTGAATCTGGGTAGCTGCCTCCTTGCAGGCCTTTGGTTCCTAAAGTATGACTCAATACGTGTATTTACCATAACTATAGAAGCATTAATGAGATCTCATGGAGAGCTGACAAAACTGTTCAAATACTGTTAATGGACTTAATAAGAAAATTAATAAAGTGAGAAAAAGGAAAAAAATAATGAAAATTAATGAAAAATGAAAACAGATGAAGCTCATAAGACAATTAAGTCTTATTAAAAAAAAAGTTGCTTTTTGTTTTTTCACAATCCCACTGTCAAACATGGAAGCTGAGCAGCTTGGCACACAGCAGGGCAGTTCAAATGGGACACTTTTCCATGGAAAAGCTGAGCTGCCTGTACAGAGAGGATGGCAACAGGATGTTGTGTCACAGTGTTCGGGGGGTTAATGTGTTTCTCCTTCAGCGTGGCCCTGTGTTAACACAGGCACTTCTAGCAGTAGGTGTCTGCACAGAGATTCAACCTGAAGATTGGGAGTTTGAAGCTGTCGGGAAGGACCGTGTTTGTTTTTCTTTTGAAAAAAAGAGATTAATGGCTTGAAAGCACAGAAATGCCTTATTGGGCCACACAGAGACTTCACCTTCTTTAGGACCCTGTCTTTAGTGGTATCCATTATCAGCCTTTGAAAGAGCTGAGACAGGAAGACTCTCTAGTAGACGCTAATAAAACAAGACTACAGGGAAGGAGGGGAAAAAAAAAAAGGTCAAAACCCCAAACACTTTCACATCTAAAGATTGTTGGGTTTCCAGGTTATTTTACTTCAGATCCTTCAAATGACTCCTGGAACACTGTGCAATTTAAAGATAAAGATTTTATATATATATATATATATATATATATATATGTATTTAATGTAGCGGAAAGTTAAACTAAATACTCTGAAATATCTATGGTCATTATAGTACATAAATATATGCAAAATGTTTCTCTCCCATACTGTAAATCTGCAGATGGCTTTATCATTCCTAGTAAGGATAATTTTCTGCAATTTAGGTATAATATACCAGAAAGCAGAGATTACTAATTAATTATGGCTGATTAATTTTTAAATATGTTCCTGCATTTGCATTTCATCACTGTGCCAGTGTTTGAACTTCGGCAGAGCTGTACAGGTGCGTCCGCCTTACAAAAACCGGAGAAACGTAAGGGCCATAGAAGGGCTGTTGGCTGCTCTCTGTGTTGTCTGAGTTCTCTTTGTCTGAGTTCAGCTCACGGTGTTGACGTAGAGTGGCTTTGGGGACTGCGAAGCCCATACCGCGGTTGTGTGGGACCTGTGTATGGGGGGGCATCCAGCGTTGAGGTGACCTGAGCGGTAGCCCTGATGTGTCCTGCACCAGCCAAAGTCTCTGACTCATCTCGTTCCTCCTTTCAGAGCCTGCCGGAGAGGCCATTTATCCTCAGGAGGGAATAATCGCCAGGAATAATTTGCACACACTTAGCATCTTTTCAGATGAGGCTTCTAATCACTTTTAGTGGGGAAAATAAAATGATATTTACTTATTTTTAGATTGAAACTGATTTGGAAAATGATACAAGCCTCCACTGATTGCTTGCAGGGCACAGTCTAATGTAAGATAAAAGCTTAGGCGAGATTTACAGGGCTGCTTTGAGAAGCTGGCTTCTGAGCAAGGTGCCCTGGGCCCGGTGCAGGTCCTTGTGAGGCTCCCTCTGCTCGGGGATGGCAGTACTGGGCTGCTCCGCTCAAAGTGTGGGGCCCGGGAAACCACCCAAGCCAGAGGCACGGGGGAGCTCTCCGGAAAAGCAGAGAGGGCTAGAAGGGCTCAGGAGCCTCCGTGCCCATTGAGGACAGGCAGCTATGCTTGATGAAGCTGTTGCTGGACATGGTGTGGTAGGGGTGCAGTCATGGGGCTGCATCAAGGGGAGGGGACAGGATCGTGTCAGCAGGAAGCGTTGGGTGGCTGGTCCTTTGTTTCCCAACTTGTCTTGCAAATACCTGAAAAATTACCCAGGATTTAAGAGTTATTGTGAACAGAGAGGGTAGTCCAGTGAAGAATTGCTGCTGCTGCGCCTGCCGCCCCTGCTGCTCTGTTCAGTGCTAAAGTGTCTCAGTAGGCGCTGGGGTGTTGTTTTATGAGATGCTGTGTGAGCATGTGTCCTCAAAGGGCTTGCAGAGGTGACATATAGAGCTATCTGGGGAGTAAAGAAAAAAAAATGATGAGCCGTACTGTTCAGTGACAGAAATAGTGTCTTCATACCATGCTCATAGCAATTAATTATTTGAGTAAAGGAAAAAAAATGGTATATGGTGTTTGTAGATGTCTCTGGAAGCTGTGGGTAAGCACGGCTGACACCAAGGCGAAAATCTCGATGATGAATTAGAGATAATGTGGAAGGTTGAAATAAAGTGTATTTGGCGTTGGAAGTGAGGGCAATTAGCATATGTCTGATGTGACAGATAACAGAGGAGCTACTGAAGCCGGGTAAAGAGTGAAAGAAATCAAAACGAGGCGCCAGAAATCCTTTTTGTAGCAGAAGTCGCAGTGAGACATGAAACGCACTTGTATTCCTTAAGGTCAGAAAGACGATGTGTGTACAGACAGGTAAAAAGCTTTGCCGTGTAGAAAGGCTTCGTGTAAAGAACGTGCAAGATCTTGGATGTTGTGAAATCTGTCACCGGGACAGCGGGAGCTGCTCCGCCTGTTGACGGTGACCGGGGTTTCCATGGGGGCTTGTTGGCTGAAGCTGGGGTAGAGAGAGGAGGCTGCGGGCAGAAATGGATGTAGGATCTTCTGTGGACTGTGAGAAATTTGGGAAAATCTGCCCTGGGAATAGGGGAGTGGGAGGAAAACCGGGAGGGAAGCAATGGGAAGATGAGGCGCTCAGTGTGTTGAATTCCAGCCTGTGAAAGCCATGGATCAGCAGGCAAGAGAGAAACTTCTCCCTGTGTGTTTGCTGGCGAGTAAAGGGGATGATTTTCCAGGGTTTTATGGATCATTTCCTTTGCAGTGCAATTCTCAAATAATCTCTGCTCCAACAGTGTTGTCTGTGGGGCAGAGCATAAACTCTGTGCTGTGAAGGCAATTTTTAATCCCTTTTTAACTTTGATAATGTCTTTTGCTGGAAAAAGCTTCATGCAGAAGTTTTCATGGAAGGAAAGTCAGTCATGTTTCCACAGAGTGATTTGCTGTTTTACAGACTAGTGGCATGGAGCATTTTTGCAGTTGTTCACTGCTTTTTTAGAGTTTTGTTAAGAAAATATATTTGTGTTTATTTCCAAGGGTCAGATGTTGTGTATCGCAGTAGCACTGAATCTCCTCCTGCTGGGGCAAGTTTCGTTGAGGCAAGTACCTTAAGATCACTCTTAAAGCACCCAAAGTGTACAGTGGGGGCGAAGGAGCCTTCCAGCTGGGAGGCGGGGGTGCAGGGAAAGTGAGCAATTTCCTGAGTTTGCTGGAAGTGAGGCCTGGACTCCTGAATGTCAATCCGAGACCTTGCCCGGAAGGTGCCGCTTTCCTTTGCTCCTGCCGGGTAAGTGTCTGCCGCCGCCGACCCCAGGAGCTTCATTTGCAGAGCTGGTGCCAGACAAGCTGCCTCTCCCCGATGCGCGCCGCGACAGGAGCACATGCTGCTCCTCGCTCCTTGCTTCAGGTACAAAATGCAGCTTGCGCGGGAAGTCCTACAGGGCATTTAAAGAGCTGCACAGGTAGCTTTTTAAATGTGTTTTTTATTTATTGAATAGAGTCCTTTCATTGTAATGGAGTTATAGTTTGCTACAGACCACACTTCGATGGATGAGATCAGGTTGTTTGGCACTGACCCATCCATTCAACTTGAAGCAATCAGATTAAAAAGCTTTGCACTTTATTAATGTATGTGCAAATAGTGATTGAATTCCAAGGACACTCTTTAGGAAAGCACCTTGAGTGATCAGTCTTGATTTGTAATTCATACTTTGTTTCCAACTTGTATTTTGTTTGAAAAAAAAATCTAATTAAAATTATTTTTAGCTCATATTGAAAAGGAAAAACCCCAAAGCTTTAAATATGACGATGACTTTGCATGTTTAATGAAAATATCTTGCCTTGACAGTAGTTCATCTCCCAACATGTTTTCCTATAAAGCTATTAAAGAATAGGGAGCATACTTTGATGTACACTGCTGCATAAAAAGCAAACAGCCAACAGTTCATTTTCCAAACTGTGTGAGCATTTCAGGATATTTAAAAAGAAATCAATTCCAGTTCTGAATGCGTCTTAAAGTCAGCCCAATTTAGCAAATATGGCACTTCAGCCAGGATGCAATCAGGAATACTTAATAATCAATGCAGTTCAAGTCAGACTCATCACACAGCCAAGAGGTACACTAACATTGTAAATGCTAATATTTGAATACTGTTATTATGTTATTAAACACATTAAATAACAGATGCTAGAAAAAGATACAAGGGGAGCCAAAATGAGAGTAAAAAGATGACCGTAGGGGACTTGATACTAAACCCCTTTACATCCCTGGGAACGTGTGAATGGGTCTAAGCGCTTGCTTTGTGCATTAAGATGCAGAAGTCCCAAGCGCTGCTGACAGGCCCCCAGTTGACCCCTGAGTGTCTGTCATGCCTGAGGTCACATAGGAGAGCTCCTTCTCTCCCCGCAGCCGCAACACCTCTCTGCACCGCTCGGAACATTCCTGTCCTGTTTGGTTTCCTTGCTGCGTTACCCGCTGCGGGTAGCGTGGGCGTGTTGCTGTACCCTGCGTGTACACCAGTATGTTGCTGGTGGGCCTGAGCTTGGGTCTTGGGCTCTTAGCACTTGCAAAAATAAAACTTAGCTTTTTCTGGCCCGTGGATTTATGTCCTTCCCTTATTCTTTACATTCCACCTCCCTTTCCAACAATTCCCTTTATGAGGGATTCATGTGAACTGACTTGTGATAAATAGCCTTGGAGTTTAAGAGAACTTAATTGTAAATAATGATGGTGGTGATGTTAAAATGATCTACATAGGCACTTAGTGAGATATGTTTGCACTGTTGCAATTGCTAACCTAAAATTAGAATTAAGAGTACATATAAATCTTTACAGAGAGGTAATGACCCAGTTAAACAATTGTCATATCAAGGTGCTCTGCTTATGTATAAAGCTGAAGCTGGTTTTTTCACCTTGACCAAAAATTTGTCAAGGAGAAAAAATCTCCCCAAACTACTGAAGCTTCCATGTTGGCTGCTGTAATTAAAAGTGAGCACTGATGTCCCATCTGTTTAGCACTTTGCCGGAGCTATGAGCACTGTCAGCGGCCGTGGGCAAGCAGATAAATCAAGAGGCTAGTGGGCTGCTCGGGAGCGTAATGACACCCCTGGTTTCCCCTCAGCTCATTGATACTGATTTGCAAATGACTGTGCGTGTGTGTTTACCGGAGCCGCGTCATTACCTCGCGGGACGCTCCAGCCGCGCTGCCGCCGCTCCCCAGCGCTCCCGCGTGCGCTCCGTCACTGTCAGCCGCGCAGCCGGGAGCGGGAGCGCCAGCCGGGGGACGTGCACCAACCACACAAGCAAGACACCGGCTCAGGTGCCTTGGTATTGAACCTCTTGGAGCAGCTAAGAAAACCTTAGAGGTAAAACCAAGAATGCGGCAATGCTCCAGCTGTGCTCAGCTGAAATCAGCTGTCTCTGTTCATACCGGCAGCCCTAAAATAGAAACAGAAATATGGGCTCTGTTAGTAGTAGAGATAATCATATTGATGTTTCAGGGAAAATTCCTGTTGTCTCACAGGATATTGTGAGGTTATATTAAAATATTGTGAGGTTAAATCTATTGACACTGGCAGGGTGCCAAGAGGGCAAAGCCACAAGAACCAAAGTTTAGTGGTTGGGTAGCTTAGTTGGCCAGGGAGCCTGAATCCGATATTTGTGACAGAGCAGTCACACCAATATTGTGGATCAGAAGTGTCAATACAAGAGTTCTGGAGAAGCCTCAGAAGCCTCTTTAGTTAATCAGCACATGCTTTGGAAGTCCAGAGTGGCCTGTGCCTGTAGGGTGCATTGGAAGGGTGGTTAACAGCTGGAGCGCTGCCTGCTTGTCTGTGTGCACTCTCTCCCTGAATCCTGCGCGCCTCCTTTCCCTTGGACCTGCTCAAGAGAGAAGAAAATGGAATAGGGTTTATCTGGACAGACTGACATCCTCCGTTTGTGAGACAGGGAGGGCCGAATGGAATAGCAAAGTCCCGCGTTTGTCTCACCCTCTTTCCAGTAGTGACATTTCCGCTCATCAGCCCAATGTGCTGCCGAATGTCAAAATGTTATTGAAGAAAGCCCCACGTGCCCCCCTCCAGCTCTTTGTTGCTTTTGACAAGACGACTACGTGTCCTCGTAAGTGCAGGAGAACTGTGCTGAAATGGCTGGGTTTGTGCATTTCCTGCTGCTATTTATTGGCAGGATGGCTTCTGGAAAGGTTAAATTAGAGCCTATTCATGCTCAGTTCTGGCAGCGGAGGTAGCCAGATATTTGGTGCCAGTGCCCTCCTTTGAGACTGACCTTGCTTTCCTCTTGGTGCCCCTGCCTGTACTGCCTCTGTCAAACTGCAGTGCTGGAGAAGCTCTGGGTGGGATTGCAGGGCTGAGCCTGTGCAAGAGCTTGGTTCTGTCTGCGTGTCTGAGCTCGAGCCTCTGGAGCTGCCTTCGGACGCGGGATTTCTGCACTGCCCTGGGGATATGGCCCTAGAACCCTGGCTGGTCCCAGGCCAGTGTTAAGTTTTTGTTTTCAGATTTGGTGACTCTATAAGTAAGTTACCTTAAGAGTAATCTCTAATGCTTAGTAAGCCTATAAGCAATGAATGGCTCATGAAAATGATTAAATATTTATTTTGACTATTCAGTCTCAAAAACCGCTTATTGTGAATACACAACAAAGCAACAGAAACTGTTTTACAGTGAGCATCAAACAGGCAAAACTGGTTGCAGATTTTCTGTGAAAATTTGGAAGAGCTTCAGTTGTCTTTCTGTTTTTGAATCACGTTGTTAGGGCGGAAATCCAAGTGAATACAGAAATCTATTGGAATTAGGGAGTTGGAAAAAGCATATTTTACACTTTTGACATAGCATAACTTAATCTCTTGATTTGAAACAATAAGCAATGGTATATTCCCCGTGGCATGCACATAGTTCCTCTGCAACAGGCAGTGAAATCCTAGCAATGATGGTTATAGGAGGAGTTTGTTTTTTCATTTGTACTCATTTTTTCTATTGAATGATCGTGGCCTTCAGATCCATTTTGCATGGAAGGAGCTTTCAGGTGTCAGCCTGGGTCAGGCAGTTACCCCTGTGTGCAGAGTTTCAGTGTGAGCTGTAATGTCCTTTGCATTCGTCTCAGAGGATCTTACAAGAGTGCAGGGCCCAAATAACTTTGCAGTGGCCCCGAGGACGGGGGTGTCGCTGACCGCTGCCCACGTACGGGCTGGACACGTTGCTGCAGGAGGGAAGGCCTGTTGGAAGGAAGGGTCCACAGGGGTGTTGTTTGTAGCAACGTTCTGCAAGAGCCTCGTGTTGTTTTTTCCATCTTTTACATTATAGCAGTGAGATATGTGTTTATGAAAGAGTGAATCATTATTGGAAAGCCATTTCTGTGGATGCCAGTGGTGACCCGGCTGTGGCCACACAGTGGGCAGCCGCCGCTCCTGCCCCTTTGCTGCATGGCAGCGTTCTCCCGTGGGCGTTTCGCACCTCCGGAGCTTGAGCGCTGCCCTCGGCTTCCTGCTCAGGCACCTGCAGGAGCTCACAGGCACTTGTGCCCACGGCACCCCCTTCTCTTTGCGCAGCTTGGTCACGCAGCGTGAGCAGTCCTGTTCCCCAGTCTCAGCAGAAGGGGTGTCGAATAAAGAGGGTGTTTTGGTGGTGTGCGGTGCCTCTGCGGGGCCCGCGCTGTGCAGGAGCTGCAGCTCCGTGGGACGAGGCCCTGCATTATCCACCCTGGGCAGCCCGGGAGCCTCCGCTGGGATGGGCAGCAGTTGTTCATGGGCATGAAAGTGAGTGGTGTTTTGGCTAGGTATTTATGGATTTTTTTAAATTTTATTTGTCAAAATAAGGGTATCTTCTTCTGAGCGCAAGAAAGGAGCTGTTTCTCCTGATGCAATTTCAAGCCATCTGGAGGCAAGTGTTTGAAAAAAATTGACTGTGCATCAAAGACAAAATCAAACCTCGTGGGATCTTAGCTACAGAGATAGTGTAGAGGAGAGAGGAGAATTCAGACTGTGTTGCTGAGGGTGTTTGCTCAAGAAATAAGTTGAAAGCCTGCTGAGGAGCACAGAGAAAGGCTGCAAGGTTGCAGAGTTTTGTTGGAATTGAGGGAAATGCCTTTTTGAGATGAAGAAACGAGTCTGGAAATTTAGAAAACCCTAACGTTCATGTTACTGCTCAGCTCTGTTGAGGAGGCTGGCATGTTAACAGGAGCCCGTGGGATTGGGCTAAGCCGAGGACAGGCGAGGATCAATTTCCCCCAGGAGCCCTCAGAGCAGCTGGGCACAAGTCCAGAAACGCAGAGACCCCCAGTGGGCTGGAACGGGTGTTCTGTGGGAGAGAGAGGCTGGAGTGCAGCACGGGAGGGGATGTTCGCTAAAATGCCCAAGTAGGAACACGGGCGTCGTGCGGGGCACAGGGTCAGCCTGATTACTGGCTTTTCTGTGCCCTGCTTGGCCTGTGTGTTTAAATGTGGATTGCACTATCATCATCTTTTATCTTTTTTAATATAAAGTTTTGAAAAAATCATACTTAGAGGAAAAGAAAATGCTGAGCTTGGAGTATGTATGTATTTTTGTGTCCTGGCTATAACTGAGTGTACTGTATCTTGACCTCAGTGTAGTTAAACTGCATGAGTGCCAGCATATAGATAGATATACAAGATGAATTTCTGTGTTCAGACAACAATTGATGACTGTATATTTCAAATAACTGTAGTTGGGCTCACAAATTGTATTGCACATCTAACTACTCTCTTTGGATCTAGATACTTTACGTTTAGATTGTTTCTTGGTGTGGTTAGAAAGCTGTACGAACTATAGTCTATGTGATTTTAATACAGTTTACAGAAAAAGCATATATATTTATGTTCTATGTGAAGAAACTGCTGTCGGCAAATAATGTATGCTTCTAGTCACCTTCATATATGGCATGTCAAGCTGAAAAAGCACAGGCATCTTAATATTTACCCAATTCTGAGACTGCAAGGGGTCAGGTAAAAGAAGGACAGTATTTATGTATCTGTTTTTACATGTTTGTGGTGACTCTGGGTTCCCTTAGTTTATGTTCAAGGACCTTATTATTTATCTTAATTTGATTTAACTTTGCATTGTACAACCTGTGGATTTTCCATGTAACCATATGAATAGTCTTCAGAAACAGAATATAAATTTGCTAGCCCAGGTCAGGATGCATTCCCAAACTTTCTAAAATTCCATGAAAAGGTCTTCTTGAGCCAAGTAACCATTGGATGTGGGGAAGAAAAGAGAGTGCATGGAAAATGCCATGTCTTATTTCTTTGTGGGAGTGAAGGGGAAAAGGAAAGAGCATTGCGGAGTTTTGCTGGAGATGTTTGTGCGGATCTTCCATTTGCTGTTTTGCTGTTGTGTTAAGCTGTGCTGGGCTTTGTGTGGAGAGTGGATAGAGCAGCCTGCAGGTTGGTCTTGCAAACAGGTATCACGTGTGAGTTCTAAGAAAACCATTATATATATGTATATAAACCAGCAGTGGCTAAGGGAACTGGCTGCTAATACATGGAGTTTGTCTAATCAAAACATGATGGAGTCAAAGCTGCAATAGGTTAAAAGAAAGCCCTGAGATTCAAACCACCAGGTGGATGTTGGTGTTGCACAGAAACCTTCTCAGGCTGACTTTCATGGCTGCAGACTGATGGGAACTGGGAAGAGAGGGCACGGACCAACCAAAGACAAATCCAAACTTCTAATAAATACTGCAGTTTAATTTTAAGTAATTCTGTAAGACTGATGGATTCGTTGAGATGTACTATTTGTCTTTGGGGCTTCTATCAATGAATCAATGTCCTTTGTTTGACTGGCTGACACTTATTTAATTTGGTGTAATATATGATACATGGAGAGTGCTTTTCAGTTTGAGACATTAATGACTGATAGTTACCGTCATTCCCATTCTGCCTGTTACAATTCAGGGTTTTTTCTCTACTCATCAAGTTTACTAATAATGATTAAAGATTTTCTTAGTTACATTGTCTTTGGCAGCACTGATGATTGAAGATATGGGCAACTTGTAGTATGGAACAGTTCACTCCTATCCATCATTGATCTTCCCTTCCATATTACCTGCCAGTTAGCCCTGTGCAGGAGTGGAGGAGGGCAAGGTTATTCAGCACATTTTCAGTGAGTTATTGACTCCTAGATGCAAGTTAACCTAATAAAGTATATACTTCAAAGTTGATAATCAAGGGAAGGATATTTCATGCTTGTGACAAGATTGGCAGTACATTGGAAATTAAATACGAGCAATTAAGGCGAATAATGTATTACACTGTAACGTAACAGAGTGGTACTACATGGGTTTCAGCAATTAGAGCTTACACCTCATTTGCAGTTCAGAGCTTTGTTGAGGATTATCTACCTGTGGACACGTGGACATCTCACCTCTCTCACCTCGGTGTGTGTTTTGGGGAATGAGTGCTGCTGCTGCTGCTGTCTGAGGACGTGAAAAACGAGCGGGGTGCAGCAGACCGGGGGGAGGCCTCGAGGTGACGTAAGCAGCACGCATGGGCGCAGGGGAGCCGCGCTCACCCACCCGCCCGCCATGATGCCTGCCCGCCCGCTGGCCTCCTCCCCAGTGCGGCAAGAGCCGCGAGCTGCAGCCGGGCCCAGGGTTTGCACCCGCTTGGCTGGGGAGCCCGTCCCCTCTGTCCTGCCGCGGGAGCGGCTTCTCATGCGCGTCCCGGTCTGTGCCGTGTGTGCCGGGCTCTGACACAAGGTGCCTCTGCAGGAAAGTGCTTAGTCTCATTCTGTCCCTTCCTTCCCGTCTGCCAAATAGGGAGCATCGCCTCCTTTTCACGCGGTGCCCACCCGTGAGGAAAAACGCGGTGCAAGAAAAGCACTTTGCTCATCCGGTGGCTTCAGCCTTCATGCCCTGAAAGGCCTTAGTCTGTTTTTTCTTGAGGAGGCTTAATTAAGGGCTTCATGTATAAAATGTAATTGGATACAAATATTAATTCTTCCTGCGTGAAAAAACTTGGGCAATATATCTTTTCTTTCCTCCTTTTTTGTCACTTTCTAATAATATGTTACAAAATTCTCCATCGGTTACACTTCCAATCCATCATTAAGGCTTCCAAGTGAAAAATGTGGCTTTTCGATTAATGATTTCCATCTGGTTTCATGTGTTAAGCCTAACCTACTTTTGTAAATGTGCTTTTGGTAAAATGGAGTAATTTGGAAAAATGGAATAATTCTGGATAATTTCAGACTGATTAAGCCAAGCTGAAGGGTAGCGCGCACCTCTGGGTATGGCTGCTTAGGCATGAGGTTGTGGTGACGATTCCTCGTTCCTTGCATTTAAATAGGCTCATGTGAGAGAGCAGGGTCTGAGGCCCTAGTGTAAAGAGGTGGCTGTGTCCAGACACATGGGAAAATGCACAGGCAGATCTGTCCCCTGTGGCTGGTATGGAGGATATTCCCGGATTTCACCTGCACCATAAGGATGGAAGTCATCTGAGGTGCAGTGATGATACGAGTTTACTCTCCATGAAATGAAGCGGCTCCTCCCTCGGAATTGCTCTTCCATCGCTTTCCTTTTTCCGTGCGTGCTGCCAGCGGGTTGTCACCATGCCGCACGCCCCGGTGCCGCCTTGCTGCACTGCCAGCCTGACCTCGCAGAACTGGAGGGGAAATGGCTCATCATTAGCAGATAGATTAAAGAAGAACATGAGGTGTTTGTGATTAAGAAGGAAGGTGTTTCGTAGATCGGGAAGAGGTGCTATACTGCCATAGAGGAGAAAGACTCGATGCTGGTAAAATCAAGGCACAATAAATGATCACTGAAATCAAACTCAAAAGCAGATTTCTTTTAGATAAAAAGCAACAATGAAAACGTAAGAAAATCCCCGCCGGATGAGACCGGCATTCCCGGTTAGGGATAGCATGCAAGGCTGGTTGTTCTCTCAGCGTGTCCCGTGTCAGCTGGCTTAGGAACAGCAGGGGCACCAGGCAGGGTCCTGGCTGGCAGCTTGCCATAAGCTCCTGAGGGCCGAGCCATGCTCCGGCAGCGCCGGCGGTGGGAAGCGTGCCGGGAACCACACGGGGTGGATGAGGGGGCTGGCTCTGGGCATTAGGGTTCTCACAGGAAGGTTGGGAAGTGCCAGCATTTCCCAGTGAATGGAGCTGCAAAATATCATCCCCATCCAAAATAATTCACAAAACATCTGAGAAAATGGGATCAGCCCCCTTAATCTGTGATTGCATGGCCAAGCCCCAAGCAACTGCTTTATTCCTCTGTGCGAAGAGGAGAGATAGCAACAATGTGAGTTGTAACTTCTAATCAGCTTTGTATGGCGGTTTAAAAGGCAGCCCTTGTTAGGAAGGAGGGGCTCACAGCTGGCAGCTGCTTTGTCCTGTTACACAAGTAGGAATTCCTCACTGTGCAGCTCGGCCTTCTGCCGGGCGGGAAATGTAGGGTATTCCCTCCTCGATCCTGGGCTCCCGGTTGCCAGCCCTTTCATGGGCCTCTTTCTCCATAGCTTAATTCTTTGTTGCTATAATTGTTTTTCATTTGTTGACACTTTTGAGACATGTAATTTTGGCGGAAAGGGATGATGCGCATTAGCTAATTAGGCTAGTAATACCCTAATGAAGAAAAAAGCAAAACAAAGGGAGTGTAGTTGGAAATTTCCTCCATTGCTATTAGCGGCATTTGAGGAGAACAGATGTTCGTTTGAAGATCTTAGAGGAGAAAATACAAGTGTATTGAATTCAGCTTGAACAGTGGGGATAATATTTGGGCAAATTAATATGAAGTGGTGAGAACAAATTTATCTCCTGAAATAAAGGCAGCAACTTCATTATATTTGATTGCATCTCCTTACACTAATAAGGCATTTAGGTTATTTGCTCTGTGTTCTGTTCCTTCTTATACCCAGTACCTGTAATTAAGGAATCTGGATTTTTTTCAAGGTGACAGACCTGTTTCTTTACAAATTCATGCTCTCTACAGCACACTCCCAAAATGAAGACAAGACGCCCGAGGCGGCCGATGACCTTGGTGCGTTTTGCAGATAACCACTTGTCAGGGTTGGGGCCTTCCTGCTCCCGGCTCGGCTGCTGCTGGGGCTACCTCTCTGCCAGGACCAGAGTCCTTGTTCTGCAGAGAACATTGAGCTTCCTGAGCTGGGAATGGCTCTGTGGAAAATAAAAATCTGCCATGTAACTGACGGGCAAAGGCTCCACTGGGCTGCGGTAGAGGGGAGGGCAGAGGTGAGATTGCATGCTGCAGTAATGAAATGGAGCTAAGTTCGTTCTTCTTTCCTTGTGATGTTGCTTTGGTGTGAAGCTCTTTTGAAAATATGTCAGTTCGGTGGTATTCACTGCAGAGAGACTGTCTAGAGCCCATTTTCTTTCCAGATGAACAAGTCTCTCCATCATTTCAGCTTTTTGTGGGATAACTGCAATGGTAAAGGGGCGTTATTTGGAAGCTTACTTATAGCAGCCTTGAATCAAAAATATGCATCTTTTTTCTCACCATGTGTCATCTTCTATTTTTGCATTTCAGTGCAAATAAAAACATATTTATTGTATTAAAAGATTTGATGTTCTTTTTAATATGCATGTTTTATATAATAATATATCCCGTGGGCACAGAGGTCTTCATGGCATTGCCCTGGGATGGAGCACTGTCCTTGAGTGCAGTGTGCGTGGGGTGGCTTAAGGCAGCTCCTTTGTCTTTGTTGGGTTTTGGCTTTACTGCAAGGCTTTAGGCTTTATGGAGTTTGCTCAAAGACTGAAATGAATAAATAAGTAAAACAGGAAATACAGTTCAGCTTTTGAAATGTAAAATTACTGAGGAGATTCAGCCAAGTGCCGTTTTCTCCTGCAAAATACAATGCATGGAGCCTTGCTTTTGAATCAGTTATTTGTGCGATGCCCACAGAGCTTTGAGCGGCTTCCTTTGATGTTCCATGGTGGCTCTTTCTAGTGTGACCCTTAATGGCCAGAGACAAAGTTGGCTGTGAAATTATGGGCAAAACCTGCTCATTATGTTTCTATTGCGTTCTGTGTTATCCTGCTCCTTATGGTCATTTGCATTATAAGAGCAGCAACAGAAGAAAGCCAAACGCCTCTGCCTTCCTCTCGTCATTTTCTGACCTGTTGATTCTTTGGCCTTGGTTTAGACTCTTCCTTACGTTTAGCTGTGAAGCAGCAGCAGCAGCTTCATGAGGCTTCCTCAGTCACTATTAATAAACTGCCTTGAGAGGTTTGAAGGGAGCATGGATTTTAAGAATTGATTTTGTATTGTTGAGGCAAAGTTAGGTTTTTGCATTGACCTCAGTGGCTGAATATTCCTAGCTGAAGACAGTAATGTTTGTGACATGGCATAAAGCCCCGCAGCAGGAAATGGAAACCCGTTTCCATCCATCTGCCTTGCTATTAGATGAATATTTTTAGGTGAAGCTATAAATTAAACATTTGCCAGTATTAAAGTTTTGTGGGTAATAAATCTGTGTCGAAGCATGCTGAATATTACAGACACTGGTGCCCTGTGTCCTACGGAAACGGCGTTACAAGTAGGTGCGTTTAAAATTCAGCCTTGTAATCAGGTAGCCACAGGCAGAAAGAAAGCCAAAAATGCAAACTTTGAGAGCTCGACAAGGAACAAAATGTGAGCGGCTATCCTTTAATTCCAAAGAATACATAGTTCTGGGGAATTTACATGTAATTGCTTCCTTTCCCTTCAGACAATGGCAAGGGAAATAAAATTAGCTGCAAATAGCACATCCAGAGCAGCTGAATGGAAAAAAGATAATAAGCAGTTTCATGGCATTTAATTTACATCGTAGTTTGGTAGCAGAAAAGCAGAAACCAGTGGACAACAGCGTATTAATTCCGCTCCCTTTTATGTTTAAAGGTTGACAGCCCTATCTCACTGCGCTCCCAAGCTGCACTGTGCAGTGGTGAAAATAGAAAATAAGAGCTGCAGGTCTGGGCATCTTTAGGAGCTCTGCCAGTGCCTGCTTGGGCCTGGCGGGAGCGGGACACTGTCTAGTTCACGTGAAACCTCTTTTCAGTTCTTTGGGTCTGGTTTGGTCGAGTATGTTATTATTTATATGCTTTTATGTGAGGTGCCCATCACTGCAAAGCTTGGCTTGTGGGAGAGATTAGCTAAGGTTTTGTTTTTTAATGGGCAGTTTATTATCCTCAGATTTGAAGCTATGTGTATTTTTGAAAGACGCATGGAGTCCTTACGGCTGTTCTCCTCCGGGGTTGAGCCGAGGCTGTGGTGACAGGTGGGTTGTTTTGGTGCCACGGCCGCATCAACCGCAAGCGGTGAGGCCGGAGCCGACGCGCTGCCATCGCTTAGCTGTTGGTTAACAAGGTGTTAGTGTCGTCAGCTCCGGAGTCTTTGGGGTTTGTTTGGACGGGCCTTCCTGGGAGAGCCCTCGGATGCTGTTCGGTAGCTGCGTGCTGGGGCTGCAGGGAGACCTGCTGTGCGGGCGCCTTTGCTGAGTGAAATGGGATTTTCCACGTGGCTCTGCCTGCAAACGTGCTGGCGGCCTTTCAGCTGGGTAACCCCTCGGCCCCGAGCACTACCCACGCCCCTTCCGGGGTTAATTAGAGTTTGTTTTTATTAAATTTCTTTCTTCAGCTAGCGCTCAGTTGCAAGAAGGTCTCCTGGAGCAGGAAGCCCCAGAGAGCAGTGGCTGCTTGCTCAAGGCATCATTCATGAAGCGGGGTGAGCGCTCGGGGCCGGCAAGGGGCCACGCCGTGCCCTGCGGTGCTGCGGCTGCCCGGCCGTGCAGTGCGTGCGCGGGTGTGGGTGCAAGCGCCAGAGCTGGCGCGGGCCGTGGGTGTCGCGGTACCCCATGGCACAGCGTGGTGAGGGCAGCATGGGCAGGGGACAGATTGGAACCCGCTCCGTGCCCCTTCCACATCCCACAAACCCCCAAGCGGGAACCGGTGAACAACAGTGCAGCGCATGAAGCCAGGAGTGGCGCCTTGCGAGAAGGAGAGGCCATCAGTAGTTGCTACCCTGAGAAGGGAGGAAGAGGAAAAGAGTCTTGTTGCAGCTGGGAAGCGTCTAGAAAAACGTGTACCTGACCTACTGGCTCGGTCCGTCCAGCCTGAGCCCAGCACAGGGCATGGACATGAGGCAGGTGTGAGCTCTGGAGTTCTACAAAGCTCTTGGACAGCCCAGTGGTTCAGAATCTCACTGCTGTTCATCCTTGGGTCAGTTAGCTTGGCCATCTTTATTTAGGAGCAGAGATACTATGCACTTGGCATATGCCTACCTAGTGCTCTTCTCCCCCGTCCCCAGCATGAGAAGGGATGTATTTGCAGGTGCAGTGTTATTAGTCTCTAAACTGCCGTGGGAAACTGTGCCTAGTTTTGCAGGTCATAGAAAGTTTAAAAAAGAGATTGAGTCGTTTATATTTTGCTGCAAATAAAAATTGAGGAAACTATGACAAATGCATGTCCGCTTGAATACATGCTCTCATATTTGTGCAGGAGAGGAAATCCTGTGTTAGTTTACAGGCACAGAAGAGAAGATAGGCACTTGTTTTCCCTTCTTCAAGGCGGGTTTACCAGAAGGTAAGAGCCGAAAGGCTGCTCGGGTATGCCAGACCTGTCTCAGGTTCAAACACCTCCCAGGGTAATTCTGGATGATGGAGAGGAGTTTAATGGGGCAAACTTTTCAGTGTAAACCAGTACGCTTTACTTTCCACTGTCCTCAATCTGGATTACTTGGGAAAATAGTACCTAAACAGCAGAGCACCTGCTGAATAACACTGCAGGGGCAGCCTGGCTGAACTTGGCGCCCTGATAAGCTGTCAGATGGCACAATGCAATTGCCCAAGGATAAATGCAGTTAAAGTGCCCGTAATGGCAGAATGGAAGGAGGTGGAAATGTTCAGAAATTTGCACAATTGTGTAGAATCGAAAGTATCAGTACAGTCTGAGAAATAAAATTACCTTTGGGCTAAATGCAGTCCAAGAAAATGAGATTATTGCAGAAGCCTTGATGGGAAGCAGTAGTCACAAGGCTGGTGCTCGTATCCTGGGGTGGTTGTCATGCCCCAGGAGGCACATGTGTCTGGAAAACGACGCATCATTTATGGCTACTTGCTAGTGTGTTGCTTTTGAGCAGGGTCAGATGGCAGTTCTGTCACACATCTTCCATATGCATCTTCTTTACTTCCGATCACTAAAAAGGTTGTGATCAAACACAAAACATTAAACCTTAAGTGCAGTTTTGTTTAAATACGGCTGCCTGGAAAAGCAGCGTCATGATTTATATGACTTAAACCCTAGCAGCTGAGGATCGTGTGTTTGTAAGTATCCAGTCCCACCTCTTTTTTCATTTTTTTTTTCTATTCCAAAGAAGTTTGCTTCTGCAGTGATTCTGGTGAGTGGTGAGGAGGCCCTGCAGGGTGGTTCTGAGAATACTTTGAAAGTATTCTCACTCTTTTTTTTTTTTTTTCCCTTCCCTCTCCCCATAATGTGTACCAAGTGAAATTGGGAGCGTGCATCCCCTGTTTGTATTCAGGTTGGAAAGCTGCTGCCCTTCCTTCAGGCCTGAGGAGGGGCTTCCATATCACTGTAGGGCTGCCTAGCTCCAGCACTTGAACTAACCAACATTTTTATCTCAGTGGAAACCAGAATGTTAGGCATTGTTACGTTTCACGTTCTTCAGTTTGAGATCCAGGAGCGGGATAAAGGCTCTTTGTGACAAGGTGCTGTCGTGGCAAGGTCAGTAGCTCTGCAGCAGGGCTGGATGTGCTCAGGCCGTTGGAAGCAGAGGCCTCATGGCTGATGACTCTTGTGCTCCGAGAGGGCCCGCAATGAGCCCTCGCCCGTTGCTCTCGGAGGGACCCAAACCCACTGCTGGTGCTCAGAGTGCACCAAAGAGACGACGTGTAATCTCTTGTGCAGCTGGTTTTGTGGATACTGGAGCAGGTCTGAGAGTGTCACAGGGTGTTGGCGTGTATATCTGAAGCTTGCTTATGATGTGCCTTTTTGCACAACAAAATGTTCTGAAAATGACATTTGTTTCATTGTATTAATTGGAAAGTAACTTAAATATAACATGATGCCAGATGTTGGCTACCATCGCAAATCACTCCAGAAGGGGAAAAAAAGGAAGGAAAAAAAGAAAAAAGGCATAATTATGTAAGGAAATAATGAAGCTGGAAGTTTTGGGAGTAATTTGTCAGGTAAATGAATCTCAACATGAACTGTATGAGCGTGGAATGACACCTTATTAGTCAGAAAGCTGTTGCCTGTTGGGCAGGACGCCTGCTTCGGTGCTCTGTCTTCGCCACGCTTCCGTGCCTGCCTTCGTGCCCATCCTTGCCCGAGGCACTGGGTTCGGTACGAGCAGCGGGCCCCTGACCGCCCAGGGCGGCTGGCGTGGAAAGCCCCGCGCCGCACAGCAGGACGAGCAGTGGGACCCTGCCCGCCTGGGGCGGCTGGCGTGGAAAGCCCCACGCCGCACAGCGGGAGGGACGGGCGGGAAGTGCAGGGCCCAGGGGAACTGTGGGCGCTCTGCTTGAAGGGCCCAGAGAGTCTGAGGTTGTATGTGAGAGCCGTGCCGTGAGAGCTGGCGTGCGCCTCGCCGGGCCCCAGGCCTGGACTCCTGGGCCTGTTTTACATTCCTGTGATGCGGTGGCTGACGCAGGAGAGGGTGGTGAGCGGGCACTGGGGCGGCCGGAGGGGGCCTCCCGCTTGCTGCGGTGCGGACGGGGGCAGCAGGGAGCGGGGCCAACGCGCTGCGGCTGCAGCGGCCTCGCTGGCCTGGGCGAGCGGAACCCTGCCGTTGGCCTTGGGAACAGGGAGCAAGTCAAGCCGGGCAGCATGTTGTGGAAACGTGCGGCGCTTCAACGGGAGCACTGAATGAAAAAACTAATTGAAAGCTGCATCCAGGGTGAATTAAATTAAGTCGGGTTAAAAATGTGAATTGTACAGTTTGGACAATCTCCCGGTTTCCACAAAACCCAGCCCTAGGAGTAACGTCATATGTCGCTTGAGAGTCTCAGAAGGCGACTGACTTCAATCTGGAATGACTTCCTGTCGCTCCGATTTGCCTCTCACAGGGGTTTTTACGCAGGTACACGTGGTTATTCTCCTGTGTGAACGTGCACACGCAGCCGTGCGGGAGCCTCTTCCTCTGCACCGCGTCCCTCTCTGTGGGCTGCAACACGTGCTGTGCCACCGCCGTGCTGCCTCCCCGAGCCGGCACGCTTTGGGGCACCCCGGCTTTGAACTGACCGCTTCTGCCGAGCTTGCCCCTTGCGTGTGGCTTCATGCTGCGGGGTCGAATCCGACCTCCTTTGGACAAAGCAAAGGTGTTACCTGTGCTGAGGTCCCGACTGCCCCCTTCTTGAGCGACTGACGAGTTTTTCCCGAGCGCTGGGTGACTGGTGGTGTGCGGGTGGACTTTCTGGGCAGGAGGAGGTTCCTGAGAGAGGCTGGGATGTGCATTCCTGCTGTGGTCTTTTGTGATTCTGAAAGGATGAGTGCGTTAGTTCTTCTTTGCAAAACAGAAAGGCATCGAGTAAGAAATGAGTGAATAAGGAAAGTATTTTCTATATGGCCCTCATAACTGGAAGCAGTTTCTGCCTTTTTTTTTTTTTTCATTCTAAGTCTGGCAAATACATTTTAAGGCACAATGATTCACCAACTTAGATTTATATATTCTTTTCATATGCTGTAGACAGCACAGAGAAGAATGGAAGGCAGTAGTGACAAAAACCCAAGGCATTTACTGAAGTAACAAACTAAATGTTTGGGAATCATTACTTCTTAAGGAAATGCAAGTCAGGCAGAGTTTTTAGAAAGGTGCTGTTAGTTAGTAGCATTTGGAGCTTTTAGCGAGAGGAAGATGGGAGGGAGGGCAGAATCCACTTTTTCTTCCCCTTTTTTTCTTTTTTTTTTTTTTTTCTTCTAAGAAATAGAAGATAAAGCTATTTCAAAAGCAAGAATAGGTTGGGATGAACTCACCTGGGGATCCAAATATTGTGAATCTTAAAAGAATTTCTTTTCTTTTGAGGCTCACTCAACACAGTTTCCAGTGCATTATAAAACCACATTGCTAATTGTTTCTCCCACAATATGTGACAGTCAAATAGACTTAAATACTTTTTCCAATTACTGCCAGAAAGCCCTTTTCAGAATATCGGTATGCTGAAATAATTATTGCTGCGCTTGCTGTGGCATAGCAAATAACATCTACTGCACTTGCTGCTGTGCGGATGTTTGTGCTTTGCCATTGAGACCCCCTAGGATTTTAGTGAAATTGTTTCTTGTGGCAGTGGCTTTGGCAGCCAGGTTGTGCACAGGGGCAGGCGGCCGCCGCGGGTCACGGGCGCAGGGGCAGGACGTGCATCACCTGGGGCGCTCGTTCCGGCGCAGGGGCAGGACATGCATCACTCAGGGCGCTCATTCTGCTGCCGCCAGTGTAGCGGGTGATGCCAACGTCACTTGCACTGCCGGGAGTGCCCACCCAGCCCTGCTCTGCACCGCTCGCTGGCTGCTCGGAAGCGTGGAAAAAAGGTGATTTCTTGGGTTCCTGCCGTGGTGCAGGTAGTTGGGGGATGCTGATCAACTTCAGACTTAGTTTCTCATTTGCTGCTTGGTCAGGGAGGGCAAGAGCTCTCAAAACACGTATGCGCCGCTCAGGGTAAGGGAGCTGCCACTGCAGGATGCGCTGGGTGCTTCTAAAAACGAGTGCAGCTGGTTCCCAATATGTAGCGATCCTCCGCCTCCGTATTATATTAGCAAGCACTATTTTTGTCTGTTAAAAATATAATCCAATGGTATAATGTACAAGATGTCAGGCAAGGGATATTTGTTGTTGCCTAGTACATGCTAACATCTGTCTAACCCATATGGAAAGCTTTAGAACAGTCTATATGGAAACAGTTCCGCTAACCGAACATATTTTGTTTCTCCTGACTCATTCTTTATTTTAAGAATTCTTGTTTGGTAAAGCAGGTTCCTCTTAAGAGCTGCTGCTGTTGTCATTATTTTTTCTGCATTTTGCTTTAATTTGTGAGGTATTCCTCTTCTTCGAGGAGTTCACTTGTGATATCCTGGAGAATGGTAAGTTCAGCTGAGAAGCAAAGATAAAAATGAACAAGAGATAAGTACATGGTAACTCTTTGCCCTCTAGTAGGCGCCTGCATTTGGAGCAGGGGGTAATATGGGCTGCTCTGCTTTGTTCATGGATGCTTTTTTCTTCAGAGCTCCTTTTCTGCACATTTTTGGGTTTACAGGGAATAGCAAAATTTCTGACAGAAGTTCAGTGACTCTGAGTGTCAGATTCCTTCCTTAAAAATAAATAAATAAATCTGTGTACCTTTGGAAAGCCAGCTTTTGCCTGCCCTTTCCTCACAGCTATAGCATGTAGCTTCTGCTTAGGTGTAGATGACCCTCTAGTAATCTCTGTTCGTTTTGCACAACCATCAAGACATGCTGACCTATCAGTACTGACTGCTGTGTTTATAAATGGGGAAAAGATTGCTTTAATAAATGATTTTTAAAGATTTCTTTGTAGAGGTTACTGTCTGTCTGCCTTACCAAAAAAAAAAAAAAAAAAAAGTCCATAAAAATGCAAATAGTGTTCTTGCAAGCCATGTTAATGAATAAATTAATTTGCATGATTAAAAGCCATACCTGGAACAAAATAGAAATTGTATAAAACTTCTCAGGTGAAAGTGAGGTATCTATAACAAAGAATCAATTGAAACTTTCTTGCCACTTTATTTTATTGTTTATATTTTAATTAAGCAGCTCTTTAATAGAATATGCTTTTTGCAAGAATAATTTAAACAATTGTATCTCAAACCTTTAACAGAGTAATTATGTACATTTTAATTTTAGCTCTGGGGCAGTTTTAGCACTGCTCTTTGGCAAGGATTTTGGCAAGGATTTTCTTTGTTAATTGGCTGCCCGGAAGAATGTTGTGTCAACCCCAAAACAACAGAAAACCCAAGAAAAGACAAGGGAAAAAAATTAAAACCAAAGGGATGTCAGTCCTTCTGAGAAAGAATAATTTGAACTGAGCTTGCATCGACTCTGTCTGTGTGGAAGTGGGTATATGCTTTGCTCTAGGTGGGGCAGTACTACAGCATGGAATATGAGAGCTAGCCTGTATATCTTCCAGGTCAATATCCTGCTGCCTGGAGTTCTGGGTGACCCGAGCAGAGCAGTGAACTAGAGCAGCGTATTAATAAGCAGAGGTGCACACTAGAGGGTGCTAACATTTAGCATCATTACTATAATTTTCATTCTCTTGCTATTGAGAAATGACTAGAGGGCTCTAAAGGCATTTCCACACTGTGCTGAGGCTTTGAAACTGCTGCCTGGTGTTTGCTGTGGTGTTCTTCTTATGTACCTAAACTTCTGGAGTTCAGTGAAGTTTTGCAAGTAGTTACTGAGTATTTATGGTGTGATTTGTCAAGGTTCTTCCCCTTATTGAAGGGATGGACTGCTTCGGATAGGTATAGGCAAAATTTCAGCCCCTCAGAATTTTAGAAGATTAATTGCTGACTTATAGTATTTATTTTACCCAACTTGTTATTAAGGTTTGATTTAGCGAGGTTTGTGGCCTGAAATTTGTATCGCCCTCCTCTTGGAAAGCACCGTGTACAGAAGCGGCCGTTTCAAATGTGTTGGTGTGAGGGTTAAGGATAAGGAGCTCAAGGCAGCAGTTTCGCTGCTTGCTCCCTGCCGGCTCCTCTGCGTCTGCTCTTGCTGTCCGCGACTCGCGTAGGGACGTGCGAGTGCCACGCTGCGCCCTCCCGACGCGAGCCAGGGAGCAGGGCGCGCGTCGCGAGCGCAGGGCTCCAGCGCGCTTGCGTCCGCCTCTGCATCCAGAGTCATGTCCCACGTTGCAACAGTGGCTGCACCTCGGCTCTCCCTGGGGCAGGTCGAGGTGAACGGGCACAGCTCCACGGAGGAGGGAGTCTGCCCACAGGGGAACCTGTGACTGGTCTTGCTGGGAGCTCGTAACTCGGAATCACACCCGCCTTCCTCCTTACCCCGTCCTGATGTGTTCATAAACCAAAGACTGAGATGCGCGCTTGAGACGCCAAAGGTTACCAAGCGGCTCCGCGGAACATGAGTTTCAGTTCTCCCAGGGTGCCCCGTGTTCTGCCGCAGCACTCGGGCCTGTCGTGGGCTCAGCTCTCGTGCTGCATCCTTGCATTGTGTAGGGCGGGGGGAGGAGCAAACCCCTCCAAGAGCCTCCTCATGTAAGGCAGGGCTGAATTTTAAAACGTGCTATGTAAAGGAAGTGTATTACATAGGGAAGTAGAACCAGTCAGTGTTTAGTTAGCAGGAGGACATGCTGTTTTCCAGCGTTAGTCTCCGTGGAGCGTGAAATCCATAAGCCAGGCAGGGTGGGTGCTTGCCCTGGGACTGCCAGATGAAATACCTGTTTCAGAACAGCACTGCTTTTAGGCTGGGGGCTGCCCAGGGCAATCCGCCTGCTGCGGGTGCTGCATAGCAATTTGCTTCTCCTGCCTTGCAGACTTTGGTCTGTTCATCAGCACTTCCCTCCCTCCATCTCCTCGCTGGTTGCTGATGAGCTTCATGTGCAGCTGAAGAGCTCTGCCCGTTCGCGAGTTTTTTCATCTAATTACAAGGACTAATAACAAGGTACTTAAAAATCCATCCGTTTTACTCAACCCTGTGGTCCAGAAGTCACTGCTTGGTTGGGTGAAGAACATTTAGAGTGTACTTTGAGTTACTATTCCAGGTCACCCACTGCTGCCAACCTTTGGCTTCTGCAGGGACATTCCCGGGCACCGCCAGCTTTTGATCCCCCTCTTCACCCTCTTCATGTTGGTGAGTGCAGAGCGCTCAGTCTGCTGCCGCTCAGTGCTGCCAAAGGGGCGTCGTGCAGCTCTGCGCCGGTGCAGCCACCCGTGCAGCGCGGCCCACGGCGGCCCTCGTGCGCGAGCCCTGCCGTGCTTTCCCCTCACAGCCTGGAGGGCTTGCAGAGGCCGTGCTGGAGAGCGGGGCGTTTCCAGCGGGCAGCCTCCGGGGTGCCGGGAAGGAGGGCAGAGCTGTCCCTGGAGGTGGGGCACATGCACCCCTGGGCTGCAGGGCCCGGTTCTGCTGCGCCAGGAGGGGCTGTGCTGCTGCTCACCAGGCACCGCGGGGCGTGCGGCTCGGTGCGCCTGGCACGCTTTGCAGCACTGACTGCAGAGCACGCAGCGCCTGGAGGAGCCTGCCGTGAAGCGGGAGCATTTGCGGTGACTTGGAGTGCGGGAGAGCGCCCCTGGGTGCTGCTGTGCCCCCTCTCCAGAGCGGGTGCTCGGCCCGGCCGCACGCTGGGCACTGTGCTCTGAGGTGACTCCCGTCTGAGGAACAGGCGTCTCCGCCCATCCTTAGGCCTCAGCTGGGCTGGCTTTCCCCACAGCCAAAGTGAGGCATCTCTCTGCATGGAGAGACCCGCTCCCTGCAGCTGTTGTGCTGCCGGATACCGAGCAAGAGGTTTTTGCTTGTGAAACATAATGAAAAGAATCAGAATGCTTTGCAGGCAGAAAGCAGACTTCTGTTTCTTGCACTGTGAACTGCCCCCCTGATTTATACCCTGGTGAGGTGGTTTATGTCCATTTTTTCTTTAGTTTTATGTTATATGTAATTAATGTGTGATCCCGGCTATGTGCTTTTGGGGCTGAGATGATAATAAATAAAGTTGTGATGCAAAACAATACAGATACTTAATTCTTCAAAGTCACCGTTTTTCATGCAAGAGATGAAACAAATGCAATAAATTATTTGAGGCAGAATGATTGTAATTAATGGCCTTTAGTTTAGTCTTAACTTTGCAATATTCTTTGTTTAGTTAATATTTTTGAGAAAAATAACTGCTCACTGTTCTGTGAAGCCATATTGGTCTCCTCAGAAGAGTGCCACTGATAACATTCCTCAATCAATCAAATGAGACTTTTCACTGCCTAAGCATTTTAAGAACAGCAGTTAATTTTAAGAGATGAATGGGTAAGTACATTAAGTCCTTATAACTATTTTTAAATGCTCTTAAGCAGGGCTCAAGGAATAAAAATTTGTTCAGGTTTTTTTTTTAATTGTAAAACTTGAACCTCAAACCTTTCTTTTTCTGGTTGGATGTGGTTCTGAAGTCGTCGCGGATTGTTTTTTTGTGTAAGGTCTCCCGTGGGCACTGATGCGGATTCAAATGGGCATGCTGGTATAGAGATATTCTCATCTGTGGTATGTACAGAGCTACCTAGACATGTTGATTTGAAAAAAATTTTTCTTTTTCTTGCTTGCGTTTGCTTTTTTAAAAGCGGTGTCCTGCATGAACTGTACAAGTTTTTATGGTAGTAGAGATCTGTCAAACTGGGTTTCATCTGCCACCCAGCTGGACTGTTCGTGTGAGTAAAGCAGGCAATAAAATGAGTGAAAGGGTCGGATCGGTTCAGAGAAGGGCTTCCTGCGGCCAGGTGCCGGGAGCACCTGGTTTGGGTCTGGCTTTGTGCCGCACTGCCAGTGCAGATGCAGGGCCCTTGGCTGCTGCCGGCTGCTGGCAAGCTGCAATATCCTGACTTTGACTTACCAAGCAAGTGGCTGAATCCAGTTGCTCTCTAAGCTTCATACTCCAGGCATATGTTTTCCACCGTATTTTTCACAACATGATAGTGTTTTATCCCAGCACTTGTATACCCAGTAGTGCAGCCACAGGCTACTATCAAGAGTGCCACCCTCCTGCTCCTAAATTGCCTCCTTCCCCTTAAGCAGACAGTTAAGTTAACCAAATCTTGGGCCAAGCGCTCAAAAAAAAGTGACTGTGGTTTCCTGTGTGCTGTTCAAGTCAGGGTGCAGGTGAAATGTCAGTTGTCCTGAGTTATACCCCTGCTCCCAAAGTATCAGCACTGCTGGGGAATACTGACTGGGAAGCGAAAGAGGAAGGAGGAGAAAGAGAGAGGAGATATTTTGCCTGAGTGTGACCCCAATTACTATAAAATTACTCATGGTTTAGATGTTTCTTGCGTTCACGCTACCATTTGCAAACAGCAAGTTCACACTAAATGGTGTGAGTCTTCCCCAGTTGAGTCCTTGCATGCTGAAATCCTGCCCAAAGCATGTTTATATCGTTGCTATAAGTCCTTAATACAAAAAAGCGTGATAGAAAGGCTGTCAGAGACTTAACTAGAACATCGTGAATTAAGTTGCTATAAAACAAGTAAGCTGCATGCAGAGTCAATACTGCGAGGGTTGTGTTGCGTGGAGCAACTCCCCCAATAGCCCTGCAGCAGTAAGAGGATTAAGAGCCCATGCCTCGTAGATACAGGAGTAAGTAAAGGCACGGAGCGGGGGCAGCCGGGGGCCGAGGCGGTGCCGACGCCGGCCACGGAGCCTGCGCAGGAGCGGGCTGCTCAGCAGGGCCTGCCCGCGCCGCTGCCGCTCGCAGGGGCTGCAGCGCAGGCGGGGACACGGCGGCCCCACTGCCCGCTGAGGGCTGGTGTGACACACAGGCGGGTGCGCATCCCCTCCGGCAAGGACGTGCTGGTGCAAGTGGAGCAGGGACCGAAAGGGGCAGCGGGAGATGGGCCGTGGTGACGTCCGTGTTCCTTTAGTCATGCTCGCTGAGGATGAGGCTGAGGGAAGGGGCTGTGTGCGCTCCAAGCGCGTAAGGAGCGTGAGCAGCACCGGCGTGCAGGGCACTCGTTCCCGGAGCGGCCATCGCCTCATGCTGCCCGTTCCTTGCGGCTGGGATGGGGTCTCTGGAGTTGCCCTCACTGATGGTGTCAGGCTGGCTAGGTTTCGTCTTATTGATTTGGCTTTGATTGGAGCAAGACTGATTGCTGCTTTGGAAAACAAAGTTGTCCTTGAATGACACTGTTCAAGTGTCACGTTCCCCTGAGCGTTCCTTAAGTCCCACATTTTAATTAAACCCAAGCATTACAGAGCTGCGTCAGAGGGGCCACCGCAGCAGCAGCGACCTCCTGTACCTGGGCTTTGCTTTTCCTGTCCCTAGCAAATGTCCCTGTCATCCTGGAAGGAAGAAAGCAGGGAGGTTTCTGTGATTCCTGAAAGCCTGAATTGAAAGGGCACTTCTTTTTCTTCTTTCTCCATATATTTATTCTCTTCTTGCCAGTTCATAGAAC